>JAUTXW010000830.1:1397500-1997500 GCA_030620095.1 Kuschelorhynchus macadamiae
CAATGATAATTAGGTAGGCACCCACCTACCTCGATAGGAAAATAAAATAGATGCCAAAGTGAAAGCCACATACACAACCAAAAAATATATTGTCCAGCAAGAACAAGGATGCGGCCGGCCGAGTTATAAAACAAATTGCAAATGATATTTTAAAATATTCACTTCACATTTCGTCACCACATTTAAACATGTAACATGGAGTGAAAATTACTAATATAATATATTAACCATCATTAGCCATGACTAATGTAAAGAACTAACAAATTAATCTAAAGATAAGTAATATCATTTTATAATAATTACAATTAATACCTGAAAAATGCTGGTATTCAATTGGGAAAAATTCCGGGGATACGGCCACATCGAGACGGGCAGGTGTTGAGTGATATAAGCTACGACGAACGTTATAGCATGGAAATGTAGGCGAACGTACTACGTATCGCATGAATTAGTAGTTGAAGTCTAGCATGTGAGATGATGAAATCGGCTGGCTGGTCGAGCCACCGTCTATAATAAATATGTTAGAATATCTGTGGATAGTGGTCCACGGACTGCTGTTAATGGCATTATTTGTATGTAAGTCAAGCAGTGATAATAGGGATACCTGCCTATTTTGCTATGTGCCCAGGAAATAATAAGCTACATTTTGGTTTTGTGCGTTTTTAGGATGTTTGCAAAATTATTTTTGAAAAATATTTACCTACTTTTTTAAAATGTGATTTTTTCCTGTATATTTTCTAATACGCCCGGCCGACCCTGCCGCCCCTGAGGAGCCGTCATTGGATATAATTAACATCATATATATATTGTTATATGCATATACAATGTATCCGAAATTCCAGTCTATATGGGGATCTCGCTAATTATAAGAAACTGAGAAAAATAGTTAAAAGTCTTTGGGAAATAAAAAAGAGACAGCACAATCTTAAAAACGCATTTCTAAATATCTAACTCAAGACCCATGCTTAAAAGCAGAATCCATCCGCAGATGTTAGTAATAAAACTGCCTAAAACTTTTTCCCATTCTCTATATATTATAATACTATATCATATTATATTGCTTTTTATTATATTATGTCGTGGTCACCAACACAATCTAATTATTATTTATTATTACTACCGTTAAGAGAGCTTTCCATACAAATAAATAATATAGCTTGTCAGATGTACACGTTTTTCCGCACATTTTCTATTACAGGCTCCCTCATCGAGCTCTTTTCTGTGCTAAAACCACCCTGGAATGTTTTTTACATGGTGAAAAATACGTTTAAATCCTTTCAGTAGTTAGTTGCAGAGAAAATAGAAACCCCTCCTTGCTTAAAAAGGTCGTTGATGAAAAGTAAGAAATCAGAACCCAGGCCAAATGGTTGTTTTGTGCTATTATATTACAATAAAAATAGCCAAAAATAGGTACAAACTGATTTTGTGGTTGTGGTGAATGCGCCAGAATAATGTTTATATCCTTATTTTAACAGTGAAATTTTTTACATGGTGAAAAATACGTTTAAATCCTTTCAGTAGTTAGTTGCAGAGAAAATAGAAACCCCTCCTTGCTTAAAAAGGTCGTTGATGATAAGTAAGAAATCAGAACCCAGGCCAAATGGTTGTTTTGTGCTATTATATTACAATAAAAATAGCCAAAAATAGGTACAAACTGATTTTGTGGTTGTGGTGAATGCGCCAGAATAATGTTTATATCCTTATTTTAACATTGAAATTGCATAAATCGACTTTGTTTCATTTATGACATACTTTACCGTTTTTTAAGAAAGGGCACCGTCAAAATGCTGTGGATATTAAAATTACTAGAATGCATCCTGCTAAATATCTAGATATAATTTTTCTTAGCGATTCCGGAGTTATAAATAAGTTACCCCTAAACTACTCACTCACAGAGACTTTTATATCAAATTTTATTATAATCTCCCTTAAGTTGTGGTTTTCTTAGCCAAATCTTGTTCTTGCAGGTTTTAGTTTTTTTTTTCTAAAGCTGCACATTTTGATTTTACTTTAGTACTACATGTTAGTATATATAACAGTCGTGCATAAGATGTCTTGAATAAAGTATACATTGTTCCAGCAATGTATGCAAACTGGCGGATGCAAGAGCACTGGTGGCAGGGGAAGCAAATTGACCCCTTGTCCCTTACGACAAAAGAAATAATTTTTATCCTTTTCTAAAAGCCTTGGCTGTTAAACTTTGACAGTTTTTTATGTTAATAATTATAATTACTTTACTAATACTCTCACGGTATTTACCAACTATTTAAAAATATATGTTTCGAATTTGAGATTTTTGTTGCATTTTTTTCATACAGGAATAATCTGTATTTGCCTTGGACTTAAGCAACCTCTCTCGACGTCTCTGATTCCAGCATTTTACATAATGGTTGTGAGAAACGGTATACCTTTTCTTTTCTTGATGGGGTGTTTCTAACATATTTGCTAAGGTTTGAGGTTTTAAATAAAATACTAGTATTTAAAATGGAGAGAGCTTTACTTTTTATGTTTATAATATAGCTGACAAGACACATAGTACCTATACATACACGGGGAGAGGGGTTGAGTATTACACTGACAGACATTTTTCAGTAAATTCCAATGACTTATTTACAGATGCACAGTCAGTAGAGGGGTCAAGAAACAAGTCTCTTCTACGCGGTTAAGGCAAAACGTTGAGGGTCGAGGAGGCCAAAAACTAAAACGATACGACATCGACGACTGCTTTCGCCCTTGTTGCTCTTCTATCAGCTACATGCCGGGAGCTGCGCCTGCGCATATATCCCGTACACACTTGTCCAAGCGCCTGCGCTTAAGGTCGAGTGCGCCACCATTGAGTCACTTTTTCAGTGAGCTTCCTGCAGAGGCCGGCCAGCCTCCGTCACATCGGGCCAGCTGACTCCGTTTCGGATTCTGCGTCGCCTTCTTCTAGTGTGACCTGCAACAACACAAAAACTATATTAGCATTTTGACAAATTTAAATTATAGGTAAAAAATTAAGAGTGATATTGTTTTCTTTCTAATCTTTGTGATGTAACCCATCTTACCTGAAAGCGAATTCCGGACCGTTGTGGATCTCCGGGTTCTTCTTCAGCCGGAGGACTAGCGGGTATGGCACTCTGGTACCAATCGCGATTCTCCTCTAGAGTATCGAGGATGTCTTGGGCGTCTGGGTGCACCAAATCCGCCCAGGTTTCCCACAGAGGATGTACGATGTAGTCGATGAATCCGACCTGCGATTTCTCGATGGTTGCAGAATGACGGTCGCACATGGGGGATATGTCCATATTGGCCTCGCGTTCTTTGTCTCCTTGGCGGAAAAATTCTTCCATCAGACGTTCTACCCACAGTCTGCAAGAAAGTAAAAATCATTGTAAAACCATGTTTACAGGAATGGCAGAGAAAAGCAATGCCCTTATTATTAAAGGCATATTTTGAATCATAAAGCTGTGTAATATATAATACGTACTAATAGAAAAATAAATTAATATATACCTATATAAGCGTAAAGGTTTGGTTGGATTGCTCAAATCTGCACAGTGGACCAGATTTTCCAGCACCTGGATCCTGTCCGTGTAATTATCCAACAGCAATACACCGCTACCAGCTACTTTTTTGGTTTCGACCATGGTTTTCAAGTCAGCAAGCAAGCTCATGTGTTTCGACATATCGGTGCTCAGCACCATGTCGATGACCATTTTTCTAAGAGTTTGTCTTTGTTTTTTCGTCATATTGAGGAAGATATCGCAACCTTCGTTGGAGAGAAGTTTAAAGGCCACGGCCAAGTGATGGTTTTCTAACACGCTCTCGTCGTTATACATGATTGCCAGTTCGGAGCTTGAGTTAATAAGGAATTGATTGGTTAGACCTGAAAAAAAATCAGCGATTAGAAGTTTCGCGACTATAAAATTTTATAATAATTATTTTTGAAGCTTTTGGTATAGTTTTTTTCCACTCATGTATTAGTAAAAATTCTTTTACGTACAATTTACTCAATAAATAAAACCGTTCTTACACACAATTATTATGCGTAAAGAAAAATATCGAAAATCAATTTTTGGCCGTTTTTTATTGTTTGTATTTACAGCGTAATGTAATATACTATTTTAATTTTATTTACCTGGATGATCGACATCATGTATGCAGGCAGCAAAAAGAGCGGCTGTGATTTCCAGGGGAGTAAAAACAGACTCTAAGGCCGGTGTATTAAGGAGCACGTGGGTGCTCTGTGTGACATCAGCTGCATGCAACGAGTTGTGGAAGGGATTTTCTTTCACATAGTGATCTTCGACGGTCATCATGTAGGTAACGAATGTCTTTGGAGGGATCATCATAGCCTTCAACAATTCTCTATTGCTAAACACAGTGTAAGCTACGCAGGTTAGTGGTCTCTCGTTACTTAATTCGCCGATTCTAAACATGTCGACGCCCCATCGATCGATTTCCATTAAACATTTTCCTGAAATTAAGGAGAACATTTGTTATAAAACAAATTTTTACTGAGCAATCAAAATAAAACCACGATAACTAGCATTCAACATCGGAAAAATTTGAAATTCATTTTATTCGTGCTGAATCATTTAATGAAAAGGGCTGATCTCAGAAGTTTTCTAAGTTTGGCTACTAACTCTGAGACCGAATTAAGCAAGCACCCACACGTAATTCTTTGACTTAAAATGGTAGTTTAACAATAAATCGTATTCGCTACAGACATTATTAATGCAGAAGCTAAGGTATTGATTTGCTCTTTCTGTGACGTCAAAAAACCTTTTATTTTTGTCTTTTCCTCTGGGACCAATTAGGTTAAAACGCTCTTGCTTTGACGTCAGGCAAGGGAACATGGCCTCAATTTACTATTACAAGGGTGCTACGAAAATTTGTTTTGTCAAAGGGAGAAAAACTTGAAAATATATTTGTTTATCCAGTTGTTTTTGATGCGCTTCGGCAAATACACGAATTACATTAATTGGATGAGTAGCTGTTCGCATCTTTTTTTGTTTGTGTTTACTGAATGTAAAAAAATTAAAGGGGTGTTAAATGTTTGGATTAGTTGAAGCATATTTACCTAATTCATCCTCGAAAGGAGTCTCAACACCATAAGTCGGTAGTCTTTCGCCGGTAAAAGAATTAGTGTGGCATAATTTCCTGTTCACTCCGGATATTTGTGACATAGTAGTGGGAGCTCGAGGGCGCTCCTTACGCTGCGCCCCCTTCGGTGGTTCCACAGCTTCATCTAGACGGAGTACTGAAGGGATATCTAGCTCCTGCTGTTTGTCTAAGAAAGTTGAACAGATGTATTCAGAGATTTGATTTCCTGAACGACTGGATTCCGAGAAATGAGACAGTTCCTTGTTTAGCATACGTTTGAACTGAAAACAGAAAAAATACATTACTATAATGTGCTAGTTAGGACTGGCATTATTTATTTTAGATCGTCAGATTGGAAAGCAATTTCGATTTAAGAATTCAATATACGTTTAGGATATAGTTAAAAAAAATGTATAAACAGACAAACGCGTTGTATTTTGTTACTAGTTTAGTTCAAATTGTTTCTAAATAGGACATATTTTTAAATAAAGCAAACTAGAAAATATACGAGACTAGTAGCTGTCAATTATTCAAAAAATATATTTTACTTTCCATAGGAAGATTCATTACTATAAAGATATGTGATTATCATTTGTACCGTGCCGTCCAAAGCAGGTAAAATACAGTGGGTATTATTTAAAACCGTTTAGTCAGGAATCATATAAGCTAAAGCTTATATAAATTTTATTGCTCAAAATGGCCAAGTAATGAGATAAAGAAAAGTAAATAAAAAAAGAAAAGATATAATCTTTCCTGAGAAAAGATTTTATAAGGGTAAAACTAACCCCAATAAAAATTAATTTGTATCAAAACATGCGCCTTGTGTGAAATAAAAGGAAGTAAAAATGAATATTTACCAACTTTTTTTGGCAACTTGGGACACATATCTGCATCCAAGATTCTTAAGCCGAAGCAGGGAGGCATTTTAAATGTGTAATATGAAAAATAAATTAACATTTGATTTTAATAAAATATAATGTCAAATGTAAGTTGGGACTACGTGTCTAAAATTTAACTGAGCGTTCGGCAAATCTTGTTTCACTCTTTATCTGTGAAAAGCATACTTATTTACGTATTTTGAGTTTACTGTGTTAATCTTCAAATTACCTTTCTAAGTCAGGAGGTATTGTTAACACTGATAGTGTAAAGCCGCTTTTTCAAAACAACATGCCTGGTAATACGTTATACATGAAATAGCTTTACAGATATTTATCTCGAATAAATTTTACACAAACTTAAATGCACACCCAATTATTATCTAGATAAAACATTTTATGTAATGACAGATTTGCAACATAGTGGAATACATTTACTGTTGTAGTCGACATTATTACTGTTGATTTTGAAGATGTTAATTTTTTGCCTTTTTACTCTATTTTTATTGATTTTATTTTTTAATGTATTGAGTTTTGCTAATAAGAACATAAATGCGGTCAAATTATGGAGTCAATACTTGCATGCGAAATCTCGTGTTTCCTGCATTATTAAGATATTTACTTATCTTACATAAGAAGACAAAAAAGTTATCATTGATTGCTTATGCTAACACAGGTTTATGTTATTCAGAATTTAGCACATTTGACGTCACTAATCTCTGTAGGTAGATATTTTCACCATTATTAGATATAATTTTAATAATAAAAAATAAAAATAATTCCACGCTGTCTGCACATGATAGCGGCATAAATTGGTTCGAGAAAAACATAAATCAAGAATAAGTTTACGAAAAATTGACCCGATAACGGACCTTCATTATCATTACTAACGGCTACATACGTCAATGCTGATAAATGCAGCAGATCATTAATTATTGTTATTGTAATGTTTAAAAAAGTGAAATTTTGACATTTGAAGCTTTTAGTTATACTTTTATCTTCTCGTGATAAGAGCAATAAAATGTATCATATTCGGTAGATAAAGAGTATTTTGAGGAATCAGTGCTAAATCAATTGCAAGATGTAAATTTTTTAATTATTCAGCAAACCTGTCCAACACACGTACTGTCGAGATTTTATAAATACGAACAGGTTTTAATCATTCTAATTTGACAAACATTTGCATTTTAAGTTGATTTGCATACATCTTATTTCACAATAAATTCAAAGTAAATAATTAAATTTAAGTTTAAACATGAGATAACCCATTTGTATTTAACCATTTAATTTCTCACTTCAAATATGTTTAAATTCGTTCTGGTATTCAAATGTTTCATTGTATTTTTATAATTACAAACGAAATAAGAAGTAACTAAAATAATAATTATATATGATAAACGACCTTTAAAGATTTTGCGAAATATTCCGAATTTTTCATCGCAAGGAAGTATAGCATTTTAATTAATTGTTTATTATTCGTAATTAATAATGGCGCAAACATAATGCGTGACGTAAATGTACGGGCTTATATTGATTCCTTATAGTCCTACATGTCTAGAGAGGTTTTCACTTAATTTAAACAATTTTAACATTAACTTAAATTCTTCATATATTTGTATTAATATTATATATGTTAATCTGTATTAACGTGATAATGTTTTGGGTCATTGGATCAAATTTAAATATCAATTGTAGTGATTTCGTTACAGGCCAATAAGTTTTAATCGTTTTGATCGATATCGATAAACTTTCAAATTAATAAAATATATTTTTTAAATCCAATGTATACATAATTATCTTTAAAGTTGTAATGATGCACCGGCGGGGTCACCGAAGCAATTTGTCGCGTTACTGTTCATATAGAAAAACTACACACCTTCATCTCTGCTATTGCAGCGGTAATGGCAATATCGGCCATAATCTGCGTCCACGGCAAATTATCCAATAACTTGTCTGAACTAGGGGGCACTCTTGGAATAACGTCAAAAGCTTCTTGAGACAAAGATTTTTTCAACACCCTGTGGCGGCCGGTCACAGGTAAGTCGTCAGCTGACGACAACATTGTCAAACGCAAGTAAAGAATCCAAAAAGGCACTCAGAATTGTAACTGACACTTGCAACATACACCAATAGTCTTAATTAAAAATTAAACTTAAAAAATGTTTATCACAACAAAATAACTAATATACAGTCAGAGGAATATAAAAAAAAACTTTCGATTGTTTAAATGCAACCGTAGGGAAGGCGCGAAAATGTGCTCAAATAATCGCGTTGCTTAAAGCTTTCAGTAAGCTTGCTAGACGTAGCTCGCTCTGAACGTACTTTTCAACTGTTCGGCAGCATGGCACGCCAGTTCTTAAATACAGAGTTGGCTCGTGACGCCGAGTACAGCGTTATCAGAAACGCTCAAGTGTTTAGCTATTTGATTTAGAGGTGTTTTCTTTTTAGTACGGCTACTCGTGTAGCGACAGTGAAACTTATTCTCGGAAGGGTGAAGCTATGAAATTAGGAATTTTGGGAAATGGATGACAAAATGGGGAAATATTCGACACGATATATGGATATATGGCGTAGATACAATGTTTTGTTATGGATTAAACTACTGTAACGAATATACTCAGACTGGGGAAATTTATTGTGTCGGTGGTTAATTTGGAGTAGTTTATTGTTGAGAGATTAGCGAAAAACATTTGCCTTTATTGTTTCGCGTTTATCTATTAACATCTTTTTTGATTTTACCGAAAAAAAATTTTTTTGTTTAATTTTTAACGCAATAAAATATTTTTTTAAACTTTATCCCGGATTAACCTACTTAATCTGAGACTATGCAATTAAAATAATCATTTTGAATTTGAAGATATATGGGGGTTTATATTGCCCTAAACTAAAAAAGGAAGTATATTTAAATATTTATTTAAATATACTAACTAGGTACTTTATTAAAAGGTAACTTTCGAGATGGAATTTTATTTAAACTAGAAGCTTCCCCCCCAGGTGTGACAAAAATACAAAATGTTAAAAACAATTGATAATAATTTCAAACTAGGTATTATACATAGTGTAAGTGTGTGCAAGTAAACTAATCAGGTAAACAATATTTCTAAAGGATTTTTTGAACTAAATGTTATTGTAACAAGAAAATATATTAAGATGCGCTTGCTTATTAAAGTGCGAAAAAATCGAGTTTCTGTACAGTTTTAATTTTTTATAACAGTTAATAGTTTGCGCGATATGTTCACAACTACCCTATTAAATTGATTTCGGCCGAATACCTCCGGGAAACATAAAAACCAAAACTCCTGTACAGTACAGAGCGCGATATGCTCAGAGGTGCTCTAGGGCTTTGTTCGTAGCTGTTTCTATTTTAGCTAGACAAATGCCAGTCCGATACAAAGCAAATTACGCTGCGTCATTCGAAGTAAGTCGATAAGAATCTCATTTGTTCTTATATTTAATCGATTTTAATCAAGTGAATCGTACTTTGAATCGTTTTTAACCAAATCAAACCTCTCCTAGCCTAACCAAAGCGATTCTAAGTCCGAGTAAAATGATTAAAATCAATTGAGTACAAGAACTAACGCGATTGCTCCGTGTCCCATTGGCATTTCTCTGGCCAAGAATCAGTGGCCATTATAGAAAAAGTCATAAAAAAGCCCAGAGCACCTCAGCAGCCTCACAAGCCTTTCACATGACGCGTGGTGCGTCAAGTGATACGCCAGGCGCTTCGCTTTACACTCCGTGTAATGCCGCCTTTAGAATAACGGTTTTATTAGGATCATTTAAAATTAAAATAATCCTTTTGCCATTTGAATGGATGTGCTTGTAAGTAAAATAGGTTGCTTGATCTACATATTTAAAACACTAAGCCAGATTTTTCAGTTAGTTCGTGAGAGAGTTGTATTGTACCAATTTACATGACTTTTTTTAATGATCGTCTGGTTACCGAGACCTTTCAACACTATTTTTTGTATTGTTTTATTGAGTATTTTTTTTTATAAAACCAATATGTTTTTCTTAACTAACATTTCTGGACTGAAAAAGGCAGAACTAGCTAGTTTATTATAATGTTAACGGGGTTAAATCGGAAGTTGTCGTCAAAAGAATTTAGACACATAGTGGGTTATACAAAAAAATGTTCAGAATTTTATTAAAATCAGAAAAATAAATAATATACTGGGTGTATTCATTAAAAAATATGTTTGTTTTACTAATGATGAAAACGCAGATTGCAGATCAAACTTGGTCTACCTTAACGGTTTTATATCAAAACACTCGTGGACTTCGCAGTAAAACCAATGAATTTTTACAGAATATATCGCAATGTAACTTTGATTTGATTACTGTTACTACGACCTGGCTGGATGTATTGGTTTTTAGTAGCGAGTTAGTTCTTAGTGATTATAATGTTTTTCGTGTTGATAGGAACTTCTTGTAGATAAATAAATCTAGAGGAGGGGGGTGTTATTGGCCGTTAGTGTATAAGGTATAAGTCTTTTCATTTAAAATTTAAAAAAAGTTCCCTCACTCTATTTGAGCGTAAAAATAGTTTTTAAACATTTTACCATATTTGTTTGTCGTATGCGTAACGCTCTTGCTTTTGCTTTTGGTTTTCCTGGACTATATTTACGGTAAGAATAATTATGGCATACAATTTGAAATTAGTGCATTAAGTAATTTTTTAGGCTGAATTATTAAATATTTTATTAAGCCGCCATTTTGTTTCACCATCTTGGATTCGTACCAAAATTTTACCAGTTGAATCCTACATAATACTTGATTTTTGTGCCAAATTTGAGATAAATTGGACAAGTAGTTTTTCAGTAATAATTTTTTCACTAGACCGCCATTTTGTTTTGCTCTGTATACAAAAAGATTTTTAGAGGTAATTTGCGTGCGTCTTATACTCTAAAACCGAAACATATCTGTTTTAACTATAGTCTGAATAACGAAACTGATTAAATTATCTTTCATTCCTGATTACGAATCTATAATTTCAGATTGGTGGATTTGTAGTCCGCTCAACTAGAAACTTTCGGGGTTGTGGACTCTATCAAATTGTTGCACTATAGTTTCGTTTGATCTAAACTCGGATAAGCGGCCGTTGTTTGGTATTGCGTCAATACACAGAGAATTCCTAAAGTATTTTAAATGACGGGGTTTTTAAAAATGATGGGGTCTATCCTGTCCAAAGTTGTCCTCATAATATGCTACTTAATAGATTTTCTTTTGTTTCTTTACAGTTTCGCTGTGAATATTTCCAGATACTGACGTTATATAAGCTGCCTATCAATTTGATTTATTCTTCTATACTCTTAAGTTTAAGGTTTTGCGTCTAAATTATCGTTTTAATAACCTCTAATAAATTCTCGCGTCAATACAGCATGTGCAACATGTGTAACCAAATTAAGGACTTATCATGTACTTTAAACCAAATTAAAGGGAAATATTGCACTGACGAAGTATATTTGATTTTTTTTAGTAATTTGTCTTTCTTTTTTTTTTTAGCTTTACTCTTAATACATTGATTTTGCTTTAATTTATTGATATTATACAGATTAATATTGTTATGATTATCATGTTGTTGCGGTTCTCACGATTTTGATAGTTATTGTATCTCTTATAGTGATTTTTACTGTCTTTTAATTGGGACATGTATCTTGTAGGACATATTTCCTAAATAAATAAAAAATAAACACCTTGTATATATACCAAAATATTTAGAACTATTATTTTTTCCTAACATTCAATTTTTGTAAAAACTTTTTTACAAAAACTAATAACTCTAGATTTCAAGATATCGCCCGCACAACTTTTTAGTTGTACTTGTACATCTAGTACAGTTTGATTTGCAAAAACTTTCATGTTACATGAGCGTGAAAAATGATTTTTTTACGATTCCACGAACGTTTCAAATATCTGCCCACGCACTATTATCGACCTAATTATAATTTTAGCCACTTCCAATTCCATGTCATTTTCCTCTAGCGAACGATTTTCGTGAAATTAAATTTTCCCAGTTACAGTTGGGAATAGACCAATAAAATTTCCCGCCTGCTAAAAATCGCTAGCCCATCGGAATAACGACATGCTATTATTTTGATTATTTTCAGTTTATGAACTGAGAAATATTCACGACCTGTCAACAAGAAATTTTGTTTTTTGTTTTGTGTATATTACATATCCGTCAGTTTGTTTAATAGGTTTTCCAGATTTATTGACTTTTCAAAAATTTTCATTGAAAATTTGCTTCGAGAAAAGTGTTCAGCTAACACGTAACATCCTATTCAAAGAAACAAAAAATATAATACACGAGTCTTAAAATAAGACAAATTCTGACAATGTGACTATTGAAATAGGCGTACCCAGAAAAGTGCTTAAGATAAAACTGTTAGAATTCAGTCATGTCTACGAATGGGAATTTTTCTGAATATATCGTATACTTAAGTTTACACGAAAACTTGTGAGCAGCAGAATGTGTTACTGAAAAAATGTCACTTTTCTTAGATAAAAGTTGCATTGGGTACAATTTTTCTTTGAAAAAAATATTTTTAAAATTCTTTTTTTGATTGATTTGATTATCTTAGTTTGTTAGTTTTTGATATGTAGATAAATTAGTTGATGGTTAAAAAATACTGTTTTATTTTGTGCATATTCTGATTTATTTTCCTTAGAAAATATTTTATAACATATATCATGTGCAAAGCAAACCATCTGGCCATCCCCCCTTTGTCTAAGACTCCACCAAATCAAAAGCTTTAGATAAATCCAGAAAAACTATGTGAAGTTTACTGTATAATGACATCATTCGTTGATTAGTTCTCTTGGAATAAATGCTGTTAGTATTTGTTCCAAAATTGTATTAACGTTAGAAATTAAAGAAATGGGGCGATAGTTATCCATTAGAGTTTTATTTCCCTTTTTAAAAACAGGTTCTATGAGATATCTTATATCATTAAGTGAGGATATTCGCCGGTTTCTAAAACTAGGTTAAAAATATTTGTTGTTGTTTAATATAATTTTGAATTCATTTTATAATTTCCGATTTAAACCCGTCCTTGCCAGCAGCCTTTCTATTTTGAAGTTCTTTGATGTAACTTAATACTTTATTGGTATTTGTAGGTAATCAAAATATATGAATGGTTGGTATACATTTTTTATATTTTGTACAATACGAATTAAACAGATTTTAAATTTCATTTGGTTTGTAATAATTATTACCTACGACAATATATCCATAGTTATCTGTACCAGTTCCCTAAATAAAATTTTTGGTAATGTTTTCACCCAAGTTTAGTGCCATGATTCTCGCGCTTCCTCTAAAATAGTATAGTAAAAGGTTTCTGCAAATCTATAAAAAGGTGAGTACGCATATGTAAATACATTCTTTCGTCATATATTCGTATAAGACATTTAACACAGAATTCATTAAAAAGGTTTAACAGTTAGACCAGATCTAATTACCATATCAATCAAAACTATTAGTTCACCCATTAATCTAAGTCCTTTCATTTTGTATTGTGTCATTTACAAAAACTATTTGTTCCAACAGGGGGAAATATCCCTCCCCCAAGATTTTATCCTGGCATTTTATGTTGGCATTATTTCATTTTTCAATAAATTGTTAAAAAAATTATGCTAAAATAATTTTGTTGAAAGCCAAACGGTCCAGACTTAGAAAATAAAATATGAATTATGCTAGCTACACAAAAGGGTGGACTTTTTTTTTAGTTCTCTTAGTGTTTTTCTTACTTACTCCTCCCTCAATATTTTCTCTGCGGTACATCGCTGCGTTCAGTGGTTGCACATGCCCTTTTAAACCTATAACTGTTAAGTTAAATCTGGTCGTAATTTAAACATCTTAGTAAATTGACATGTAAGTTCCCTCGGCACTACTTAGGCTATGGCGTCGCGACGCCCTAACATACTTTTTCACATTTCGCACAAACCATCCTAGTCTTTCTCTTCTAACTTTTAAACGCAATACGCAATAATGCTATTTTTTTAAATGTACCTAAAAGATGGCTTTATTTGTGAACATATGCAAGTTTGTTTTCCATTTTGGTCGCAATAATCAAAAATAATTAAATAATTGACTTAACTAAACAAAATTGGAAATTGAGAAATTTCTAAAATATTATTTAGGAATATTTTGATCATTTATTTAATTTAGAACTTGAAGAATACTCTCTTGGCTATCATCGATTTTAAGTTTTATTAACGGATATAGGCTTAAGTTCCTTTTATTACAAAATAAAAATAATTTTCTGTGTTAAATAATTTTGAAAAATTCTAAGAAACTCGTATATTTAGATTTTTTTCGTTTAATTTTACTTCACCTATTGGCATCGAATAAAAATAGGTAAACGAAAAAAGGCCGATATATGGGTATTTTTTAATTTACCTATAGATAACTATCGATATGTCGATAACTATCGACTTAATGGCAATCGTTTATCGATAGGTAACTACTGGCTTTCTATTATTTCGCCTAGTCGAATTTATTTAATCTCTTCCGTGATTTTCCATGATTAAATAAAATAAAAACATTGTTGAAAAAGACATGGAACTACCTATCGAAACGACAAATTGAATTAAATATGACAAATAATTGAAAAATCGTTTTAATTTTATGAACACGCATCCCAAGAAAAGAAGTACCTAATTACAATATTTATTTGAAGGTTCAAGAAAAATATTTGCGAAGCAATATATATATATATATATATATATATATATATATATATATATATATATATATATATATATATATATATATATATATATATATATATATATATATATATATATATATATATATATATATATATATATATATATATATATATATATATATATATATATATATATATATATATATATATATATATATATATATATATATATATATATATATATATATATATATATATATATATATATATATATATATATATATATATATATATATATATATATATATATATATATATATATATATATATATATATATATATATATATATATATATATATGAATATAGGGTACAACATTTAATTGCAATATATAGCTTGCAAATAGTTCATTTGGAAAACCTTTTTTACCCGTCAAATAAATATCATTATCTCCTGATTTATTGATTAATTCCTATCGTGACGTCAGTTTGTAAGCCATAAACTATTTTTTATAGGTAGTATGAGGTCATAATGCAGAGACGCACGTCACAATATAATCGGTAGTACCAGAAGTTTCCTATAGTCGAAGAAAAGAATCTGGCGGGTAAAACAGTTTTTCTAGATTATGAATAGTTTCCAAGTTATAGAATGTATTCCCTTTAAATGTTATACTATGTACATTATACCAGCAAATAATCCGTTCCTTGTGGACTTTTGTTTCTGTACGCCAAATCTGATTTGGCATTGGCGCCCAATGAAACAACAAAAATGGGACATACTGTACTCACTTCGTGATGTGAAAAGAGCATTATTATTGTCATCGAACTGATTTGAGCGAGCTATTTAGAAGGTATATATTCTTAAAATAACCTTGCAGATACACATATATTTGGCTGATTGTCTATGAAAATCAGCATCGTTTTTAAGGTCAAACTCAATACACATCGAACAAAATTAAGGCAACAAACTGTTTTTATCAAATTACCCAAATATCAGATAAGTGGATAAGTACGATGTAAAGTTAATTTATGTTTTCCATGCGGTTTAAAAGTGAAAATGAATGTTATTATTATTTTGAATACTGTTTCTAAAACAAACATGATTTTAGTCATTTAAAAATTGACATGTAATTCCACTTAGAATGAATAAATATTTCGAATATTATGAAAAATAAACGTATTTTCTGAGCCGTTTTTGTATGACCTTGAAAAACCGAAATTGAAATTGATTTATAACTTATCCTGAAGCTAAACCTCGATTAAAATAAGTATTAAAATTTTATATATTAGATATATAATTTTTTGTTTTGAGTAAAAGTTTGTTTTAATTGCTGTTTTTTGGTGTCAGTCTCATATTAATTAAATTATTACCAATAACTCATTTTTGTGTTACTACATAATTAACTGTTAGGTTTTGTAACCATTGCAGTAAGTGATTCTAATATTTCACTCGATTTTCCATTACACAATTAATTAGTGGAAATAATGTTTCATGTTTTGTCGCCATTGGTTATTGCGGAGTGCGCGTGAACTCCAAATCGAATTCCATTAGAATATATTACCTGTGGCGAGCTTAATGAAAGGTTTGCTTAGCTTAAAAACATTTTCCAGAGGTTGGATGGCTTGATGGTGACCGTTAAAAGTTTCCTTTAAAGTTTAAAGGTATAAGTACACATTAAAGGATAACGGAGAAAAATATATTTTATAGGCTCTGCCAGAGTACACGAAAGCAATGTACAGAAGTGGGCGGAATGAGTTTTACAAAGCTGCTTGATATCTATGATTAAGTTTACTTCAGTCTATTTACTAAAAGTGTTACGTTTAAGGCCCTATTGAAAAACGCAAAATAGAAGAGCTTTTGAGATGTAACATACGCTAGTTTTTCTTTGCACTAGTTCTTTATAAATTAGATAAACTGATTTTTTTTTGTAATTCACATTACTTAAAAAGAAAATACACATCCTATGGTCACGGAGCCGGCGCGAAAATTTGTGGAGCCATGTGCGAATAATAAAAAAAAACAATTCTTTTGTAGTGCATTCATGTCTTTTATCCCGAATTTAGTATAACGAGTTAAATCGCGAAGCCGCAATGGGTTGAAATGCTGGGGTGATTTAAGCGTGGTGCCGCATGTGGTGCACTTCTTAGCAGGGCCTGTATGGTCATATAGGTTTTAGACGCTCGTATTAATTTACAAAATACGTATACAGGTTTTTCTATGAGAGTGCTGAAAGTCCCACTTTTCCGCACTAGTGCTGAAAGTGCAAATCAACATTACTGAAGCCTGAAGAGGTCTTATTAAACATATTTAATAAAATATGACTTTCTAGCTGTATCGTTGCTATGAAAATAAGTTTGTTGTTGTATACCTGTTTATTAATTATCAGTATAAAAGTCAAAGTGAAAATACAAAAGTTATTTGACTTTCAACCAAGTTTTGAGTGAAAAATGGGCATCAGGATGAAATTGGAGAGAGTATGATTGGTGGAATTCCGGTATTCCACTATTGAAGAAGCCAAGAAAATAAATATCGAACTGTTACCGGACAAATCTTATGTCAAAGAAGTGGAAACTTTTAGTGATTCTGAAATGGTAACAAATCTTTCTATATCAGTTAAAAACCTATTAACTTCAATCATAAATTTAACGAATGCAAGTCACTGTAATTTTACCATTAATATTGTTAATCATAAATAAAATAATATCAGAATTTTGAATTGTATTTTCACTGGAAGCCTATACTAAACTAAATTATTTAAAATAACTACCAAAACTAGCTAATTTTTCCCACGCTCGTAGAAAAAGCGACTGCTGACAGAAGTCGCGTGCGCAAAAATATCACTTTCCGTATTAGTTGGGTAAATAGCTATTCTGGGACTCCGACGTTTGCAGTGGTATACCAGAAGTTTTTTGTTTGTTAAGTTTTACTGCTAAAATCCAAAACTAACCAAATATAAATTAGCTGAGTATACCTATCATAAATTATTGCTGCTTCACGAAAAAAAAATTATAAAAAGGAAATCAAGAACCCATTCAGTGCTCACAGCGGTATTGCATAACTACGAAATCCCACCACTTAAGTTAAACGACACTTAAATTGGCGATGGATAAGTTAGCCCCAAGTTGGATCACACAAGACAACGCCTCAGCGCCTCCTATAAGTGATCACTATGAAGGCGCATTTTCTTTATGTAAGAAAAGGCCTAAGGTTGAGCTGCATAAATTAAGAAAGTAAGAACAGGGATCGTTTTAGATGTTTAGAAGGCATAGCCAAATAGAAAAGCTTTTTATAGAAAACGTTAGTATTCAACTTGTTTCCTAATAGGAGGTCAGAGATGTCTGATGTAGGAACACAGAATATAATAATGGAACAAAGAATTGATACTTATTTTTTATCGTTCAGAAATAATATTACTATACTAGTATCAGTCACATAAAACAGTGAAAAAAATGGGAAATAGAAGTGACTAAGATAATCACAGTAATTAATTAAGTCTTACTGTATATGGATTATTTAATGAATATAAATAAAATGTAATTCCTCTAGCCGCAGTTTCTTTTTTCAACATTGGGGGAGGCAAAAATGAATACATAAAAACTTTCATTAAATTATAATTAAAATGGCATGGTGCCATTGGATGGGTCAAAAAACATATTTTATATGCCTGTTGATTACTGCTGCAATTAAATGAAGACCTCTCTAATAGGAATTTGGTAGATGAATCATCTTACAAAACGTGCTTATGAAATAAATAACATATTTTTTAAACTGAAATATTTCAGCAGTTTATCGACGATATGCTTCAATTTAGTTATATCTAAGGAATATTCTTAAAGAGCTGAATGCTTAGGAATAAAATAACGACTGTGTAGGTCATTATTTGGACAAAGTTAAATGAATTTAAAACACCTTAGATCTAAAATATCCAAAAATATAAACTTTTTGTTTGGACAGTCATTTTGACAATTCAGCAAAATATCCTAAAAATTGAAAATTTGGAATAAATTTATTACAAAAATCAAGAAGGTAATAAATTAGTAATTTTAAAACCCACTTGAAACATTTTTGGGTGCAGAATATTAAAGCCAATATGTATTTGACATACAATAGACAGTTACTTCTTTCTAAATCGTTTTTGGAGTACATATTATGCGGGATGTACACTTACTTAAGTGTAGACATAAGTTACAAAGGGTCTAAGTGGTAAAAACGAATTCAAAGAAATTTGAGAAAAACTGTTTTTTATGAATAAATAATAATGCATTTTAGAATATATTGTTTTTGCTAAGTCCAATACCTATTAATAATACAAACGGGTCTATGTGCAAAAGTGACTTCAACTTAGAAATGGTTCATGCGTAGATTCTATTTCAGCCATTGTCTGCCCTAGTTTGCTCTATGAAATTTGTATAAAAAGCCAAGTGTTTAAGAGGAATGTAGTCTAACATGTCTTCCAAATTTTTCAGTTTTTAAGCTTTTTCCTTTTCTTAACACGTTACAAATGGTCCATTCTTCTAGATCATTAAATGTTTTCTTGGTTTTCACTTTTGTAGGACATTCCTTTGAAATCTGGATCCAACAGATGGAAGCAATATATAATTTCGTGGTATTCAAGAGAGAATCACATGTCATTTGAAAATGTTTAAAGTCTGGCCGTTCTAATAGATGAACCACAAAATGATTATTGTGGCATGTCTCTGTTATCATTTTTTTCTATATCTTTCGGGATAAAGGTCTTGGTAACACGTTTGCGTTTCTCTATTTGGTGCAAAATCGCGGTCGCATGTTTAATATAAATGACCGCTTACTAAAAACGTTTGCTGTATGCTGTCAAATTTTCCTGTAACTACAAGATAAATCATAGACCTTTTTTATGCAATAAAATCAAATTCAGTGGAGTTGGCATTTAGACCCTTTGTAACTTATGGTTTTCAAGTTTAATAAAGGATCAACTTATTATTTAAATATGCGCGATAAAGAATAATTTAGATGAAAAATACACGAAAACACGACACCCATGAAGCAAGAAATTGTGAATGTTGTGTGGAGCACAATTTGATGTAATTTCAATTCTTTCTGATTTTAAAAATACAAATAATAATAGATTGGGCAGCGGCTGTACCCAACCGTGGACCCATCGAGTTAAAGAAAATGTAATGTATGTAGTAATAATTTACTATTAGTAGATGCCAATAAAAATTTATTAATTAAAAATTTTTAAAATTAAAAAAAATATACTAAAATGTGAAAAATAATATTTTATTTCATCTGAATAATTTGACTCTGGTAAAGACGGCGATAACATTTATTCTTAATTACCTAACAACAAAAATATATTTATGTACTAAGTGTTTTGAAGTCTAGTACCATGAGTATGTCTTACTGTCTTTATTAGTTTAGCGCCGACTTCGCAGAGTAAAATTTCCCAGATGAAATAAAATATTGTTTTTCACTTTTTAGTGCATTTTTCGATTTATTTTTTTTATACAATTTTTTATTTCATCTTATCATTATCTTCCTGACAGAATACCGAACACATTAGTGAACGCAAATATTGTTCATTGTAACACTGTAAAAAACCGTTCAATATGGCGCCATCTTTAAAATCTTTTTCCAATATGCTCGCTATGGGACAACTCCGGTAACATCCTGAATATTCCCTGAAAATTTCGTCCAAATTGATCAAAAGCTTTTTCGTCCGAAGACTGTTCTGGTGGAATTTGAGTTAGGGGTAGACTTCGTCGTCGTTGTGTCAAAACGTACATTTTTTTCTGATTTTTCAGAGTCATTTGATATACGAAAACTGTGGAAAAAATCAAATACGAATATGAAATTCGTGAAAAACATTTTTCTCTGTGGTACACAAAAAAGCAAGGACCAATTAAATGTCCTCTGCCGCCTACATGGTTCAAGTTTTCGAGAAAGCAAGAAAGATTCTGAAAGAGTATATATACGAGAAAAAATTCTTATAAATTTTTGTCTTCTCGAAAATTACGATTATCGCAGCGTGTTCAATTTAAAAAAAATCCTGATTTTTTTGTGCTGTCGTTCGCTAAAAATTAGTTTCATTGAATAATACTATAAGACAAAAATATAAGCAATATAAAAAAACTGCGTTTAAGGTTTGAAGCTAAATTTCTCACGAGAAAACTACTTACTTGCATAAAATTTAATTTTTTTTCCGTTTGGAGATTTTGCCAGCTACTGACCAACATTAGATTCTGTTATAATTTAGATGTTCCCTTTAAAATTCTGGGGTATTTTAACCATCAATTAAACAGCAACAGTTGCTGTTGTCCGCCTATACTGAAAGTTACGTTTTGTTTACGTATTAAGGAAAATCGCCATCTCATCGTTTTTCCCAGGTTTTAAAATAAACATCAAAAAGACTAAATATAAAGTCGAAACGTCGGCTTTTTTTAACGAAAAATAGATTTTCATTTTGGTCTTAAACTCGATACCCCATTGATTCTATTCAGTTCACGCACAATCCCGCGATGCTTAAGCTATGGAAGCCTCATTCTGGATCAATAACCAGTCGAAAAGTACTCCTTTGGATATAGTCGAGGATATAACAGTTCAAAGTTAACTTATTACTCAGATATACACTGAGTATTCAGGGTTATCCCTGCCTTATAATATATGTCCAATAAGCAGAAATTAATTATTATTATAACCTTTATAATAAAAGATGTATATATTTTTAAATTGTAGGTTTCTTTTTACTTTACAAATATCTTCAAAGAATTGTAGATTAGAGGCAGGCATTTAACATGAAATGAAAACGTCCCAAAAACTTCTACAAAAAATATCTATCCATTTTTTCATCACACTGAGGTCTTTTTTGGGAAAACAGTATAACAAAGAATTATTTGTCGCCACAAAATGTTAATATACTTCCCTCTTAATATATGAAAATCGCATGACATAAATCAAACTATTAACATACAGTAAATTAACAAGTTATTCGGGTATTTTAATATATATTCATATTCATAATCAGAAAACTACACAAAACCTAAAAAAATTCCTTTCGGAAATATAGTAGCAAAATGATTATTGTACCTGAGGAATTTAACAGTTTTTTAATGTATGGACAGGCCACGACGGCTAACAGTCCAGTCACTGGAGTTGTAACTCTTCGAGTCCTTTTATCAACTACGCAAACTTTACATGGCTTTCATTCGCGCTCTTCAAAAAAAAAATAAAAAAATAAATGTAAAAATATTACAAAATGTTTGTAATATTTCTGCCAAATTTTGTAGATAGAGCAATTTTATAATAAGAATATCCTGAACATAAATGACCCTTACGATTTTACTTCTCTCGTAAAGAAGTATTGTAATCGTGAAAAAAAAACACCCTCCTAGGTTTTTACAGATCTTCACTTCTTAGGGTCCCCCTAAGAAAAAATGAATAAAAAACTAATTATACAAAATGACGGCCAAATAAAATGTTTAAAAAATCAACGTAAAAAGATCTTGTTCGATTAACTTAAAATTTTTTAGAAACATTAAATGTGATATAGGGATACATTGGTACGAATTCAACATGACGGAACAAGATAGCGGTCTTAAAAAATCAGTGTAAACACTACTTTTTACTTCTATTTATTTTAAATTATTCCCAAAAATGACTAGACAGAAATTGGTAAAATACTGATACGAATTCAATATGGTGGCACAAAATGGCACCCAATAAAAATGTTTGAAAAGACATCATATTGTACATGTGTTACTAAACGACTATGTGCGGAACTAAATTGGGTCACACTTAACTATACCATACCTAATAGAAGGAAAATATGAAAGTTTTTGAGAAAAATGGATTGGAAACTGTAGTTTACTTTCTCTTGTCAATGAGACTTAAACGTAATTTTATAAATAATAATTGTTAATTCACTTATGGTATTATCTTCTTTAGAAGACCTGGAATAATAGTAACGCATTTAAAACCTACCTCTGTTTACGTGGTAAATATACATTATTTTTGTTAATCTTGTTTTTTAGTAATTTCCCGGAACTCTAGAAAATCTCATGATCAACTGCAAATAAAAACTTTAGAAATTATGATATCGTTTCCTGTTTAGTACCATTGACAAGCTTATGTCCACTTTTTAAAATGTTTTTTTGATTTTCTTAGAGGTGATCAAGTTTTTGAGAATTTTAATATCCCTCGAGACTTTCAAAATCGGACTTTTTTATTTAAATCACTTCTTTCTTTTTCTACTAATCTGGTAAAAGGGAAGTATTGTAATCGTAAAAAAATCATCCTCCTAGGTTTTTACATTTTCACGTTTCTATACATGCCGAAAAACATGTCTATTTCCGTCTACTACGTACTAAATTAACTTCAAATTGTGGTCAAAAATTAAGGATCATATAGGGATAACCAGGTAACATTTTTTGGAAATCAAATATGGTGGACCGAAATGGCGACTTAGTGAAATATTAAAAAAATTATTACTAATAAATTATATATCCAACTTACCTCAAATTTTGCACAACAATCAATTATTGAGTAGAAATGATTTGCTAAATTCTGGCATGAAGTCAAAATGGCGAAACAAAATGACGGCTTAATTATAATATATAAAAAATTAGCTCGAAATTTTCGAAGGATTAAGTGTGATATAAAGATGAACTGGTAAAATTGTAGTACGAATTCAAGTTCGCGGCATAGCTAAAAACTACTTACCTGATTGACTTCAAATTTTGGTCAAAAAATCAAGGGGCTTAGTAATATTTTGGTACGAAGCCAAGATGGTGATCTAATAAAATATTCTAAAAATCAGCCTGGAAAATTTATCTATTAGAATAATTTCAAATTTTGTGCAAGCAACTAAACCAGAAAAATTGTGGTACGAATGCAAGATGGCGGCAAAAAACGTAAAAACTCAACGTAAAAAAATATTCCTATTCAATTGACTTTCAAATGTGATATAGGTATAAACTGGTACGAATTCAACATGATGAAACGAAATAAAGGTCTTAAACAAATCATAGGTAGAAACTGGTAAATTATTGGTACGAATTCAATGAGGTGAAATGAAATGACGCCCAATAAAAATTTTTGAAAAGAGAGTATTTATATACGTCGGTCACACTTTATTAATCTTAATAAAATGAATGATTCACTACAAGGAAAGTTCTGGGTAAAGGAAATTTAACAATATTTTTCATCCCCCATTCACATCTCCTGTCAAGGTAAAATCTTAAAATTGTAAACGGGTTAAGAAAATTAATTTACTATAACTCCATCAAAAATTATTATTTTTTGATGTTTCAAAAAGGATTTTGAAAGAGAAAATCCGCGGCTATAATATGTGATAATTAGTTTTTACGTCTAAACTTTCCATAATTTGAAAAAAAAATGTTTGTTAATGTGAATGTGAAAGTTTTTGAGATAAATCGTTGCGAAACTAGTTTACTTCCATCCACTCACATCTCGTGTCAAAAGAACAATCGCATCGGGAAACTTATAATAACTCCACCAAAAATTATTATTTATTGAAGTTTAAAAAATGAGTTTGAAATGGGAAATCCCTGGCCACAATATGTGATAATTAGTTTTTGCATGTAAACTTTTTAGAATATGAAAAAAAAATTTTTGGCTAATATTTTTACGGTTTTACAGGTTAATTCAATTATGGTATTATCTTCTTTAAGAGACCAGGAATAATACATCTTGCTTTTTAGTAATTTCTCGCAATTCTCGGAAATCTCATGATCAATTGCAAATAAAAACTTTAGAAATTATGATACCGTTTCACATTTAGTATCATTGGCAACTTTTTTGATTTTCTTAGAGATGATCAAGTTTTTGGGAATTTTAAATAGAGAATAATAAATAAAATTATCTTTATATTTAAAATTCTAAGCCAGATTTTCAGCAAGTTTGTTAGAGAGTTGTACTGCACCAATTTACATGATTTTTTTTAAGTGGTTTTGGATGATATTTTTTCTATAAAACTTCTGGACGATGTGGGGAATGCGCCCCATATTCCTATAATTATACAAGATATTCCAGGCCAGCAAGTGTAGTTTTATATTTAGTCGCATTTAGGTAAAAAATTATCATAACTGCTTGATCTGCAATATTTTGGAGACAATGGCAGATTTTACATTTTTTTGCCTTTTATTTTAAGTTCCGGATAGTCTAGCAATGTCAACTTTGACTAGACAACGACAGTACCACTATGGATTTCATTATATTACTACAGTAACTACTAAAAAACACATTTTGGCAGCCCTTTTTTAGAGTGCAGACGCTACTTAACGTTCCCAATCGGTAATTCATTCAAGTTTTAATAACACCGTTTTTTGTTGATTTATCGGATAATTAGTGTAATTGGTTGAGATGTTAGTCTGTGCAAATACCAAGACCAATACAAGAAATTGAAAATAAGAGGCGGCAAAGTTTTTTCCTACAATTTCGAATTTCCAGCCGTTGCTAAATGAAACACTAATGAAATGTCGTCATCCATATAGTTTTAGTCTCAAAAATATTTTCCACAATATAAACTTAAACTATTTAAATGAAAGACCTAGTCCTACCCGAGCGCTTGAAGAATGGCATTCAACCAGACGCACTAAAATTCACACTAATTTTCTAGTGACAAGTGACCAGTGCCAAGCGTAACTCTGTAAACTTGCAGTGAGCAGTGCTGAGCGATTTTTCTATTAATTTTAGATTTTGTTGATCTTTCAGATTTTTTTTAATCTAAAAACAACTTCTTATTTCTAGACATCTCCATCGAAGTTCGCTTTGACATTTTTAATTCTGGCTATTTCAAATAAGCTGTTGGTTTGTAAAACGATCTGGGAAAAAATCAACTCAAATACAAACAAGTCCTTGTAAACTCCCAACAAATTCTACTCACATCACTTACGGCTGATATTACCAACGGTATCCAAATTTTGCAGAAAACCTTTCAAAAGTGTAAATAGATTTTACTTGACATCATTACTGCCCAATATACTGCTGTCAGAAAATTAGTTGTAATGGAAAACGTACCCTGGCTGGGCGATGAGGTGGAAAAATTAAGTTCTATCACAGTGGCGTAGCTACAAATTTTGCCCCCCCCCGCGGTTTTCGGTAAAGGGCCCCCTCTCAAAACAGAAAAATAACTGATCACCAAAAAAAGGTCATCCATACTCTCATAATCCCTATAAGCTCATTTGCAATTGTCGCCGGGTCACCTGGGCTCGTGGTCCCCCCCAGCACCGCCGGGGCTGGCGGGCGTGTAGCTACGCCACTGTTCTATCGGCGTAGAGTATTCTAGTTATGGTAGGCGATAAATTACTTACGCTTACGTTACCCCCAGTTGATCAGCTGTCAAACAGTAGTATTAAGTTTAAAAATGTATTTAAAGCAAAGACTAAATGTGGAAGAGAATCAGACTATGCAAAAAATTATTAACGTAATTTTTGTCAATTCTGTGGAAGAAATAATAATAGAAAAGAAAATTATTGAAGGTTTCTTTGGTGCAGATTTTTGTACCAATTAGCTGTTGGCCAAAAATACAGGAAGAAATAGTGATATGGGGGAAAATATAAAAACAGGTTGAAAATCTATTGTATCGTCAGATGAAGTTTCAGAGTTTACCACTCATGTCCTAGCTGTTGGACAGAAAAAATTTTTTAAGAGACAATTTCTAATATGTTTTATTAAGAGATACATATGAGTTTCCGTTCAATTGAGAGTTTTAAAGAAAATAAATATTTTGATTTTTGATTTTTTTTGTAAAAATTTTGGTTTGTGTTATTCCATTTTTTTAAGTTTGGAAATATAAGGTATTAGAACTACGCGATAGTGTAACCGACTGAAAAAACCGCCAAATGTACGTTAAAAATGCCCTGGTAAATATCGTTCGCAAACAAGTTCATATTGTTTTTGTCAACTATACACAAAGACTAAATGTGGAAGAGAATCAGACTATGCAAAAAATTATTAACGTAATTTTTGTCAATTCTGTGGAAGAAATAATAATAGAAAAGAAAAAAGAGGTTGAAGGTTTCTTTGGTGCAGATGAAGTTTCAGAGTTTACCACTCATGTCTGTAGCTGTTGGCCAAAAATACAGGAAGTAAAGGATAGTGATATGGGGGCCAAATATACAAACAAACTCCGAAAATCTATTGTATCGTCTTCACGAGTTCCCTGGTTTGTCCCCATTCCTCTTTCGACAGAAAGAGTAATTTTTTAAGAGACAATTTCTAATATGTTTTATTAAGAGATACATATGAGTTTCCGTTCAATTGAGAGTTTTAAAGAAAATAAATATTTTGATTTTTGATTTTTTTTGTAAAAATTTTGGTTTGTGTTATTCCATTTTTTTAAGTTTGGAAATATAAGGTATTAAAACTACGCGATAGTGTAACCGACTGAAAAAACCGCCAAATGAACGTTAAAAATGCCCTGGTAAATATCGTTCGCAAACAAGTTCATATTGTTTTTGTCAACTATACACTTGTATTATTTATTACTTTTACATGTTTATTGTATATAAAAACAATTTCGGAACTCGCTTACTGACCGACAAAAATAAAGCGTTATAGTATTTTGTCAAAATGTCATCTTCATGACATTTTATGTAATAATTAGCAAAGCAAACTTTGTTTAAAAACGATGCATGGAGTCGCTCATTTTCATTTCAGATATTAAAGCAGAGAAATGTTTCTTTTTTTTACGCCAAAGACCATGCATCAGACGAAAGAAAATCAGGAGATCAAATTTGCTCAGAAGTGAATGAGAATTATAAAAATAATTTTTGTTGCGAGAAAAAGCAGTGGTGTAACATATTTTTGTGGTGTGTATTTGTACGCTCTTCCGTCACGCCCAACATTGCTGGATGAATATAACCTTCCGATGCAAATATCTTTAAATTTTCGTCGACCCACAGGATGACATAGGGGTGGATATACGGAGGTACTAAGGTCCGAATCTGGGTCTTGGAAGTCTTGGAGAGCACCATAACATCTTCCTATCTGCTGCCTGACGACGCAATCTGGAGGCAGATTAACCCTTCAAATACGCTTTTTTATTCATTTAGGCAAGAACTGTGAGTAGTTTCTTAAAGTCGGCAGGAGCTTGATTTTTTCCTTATTCTTAACAATATATTATGGGATAGACGCATTTTGGGCATCATAGTTAAGATAGACTTGGATGATTGTATGTAAAATGTGCTATCTTCCACGACTCCACCTAATGTGGATATGGTGACTGGCAAGCGCGTCATTAATGTGGAGCAAGAATAGCATAGGTGCCAACATTGTGTTAATTATGTGGAAACTTTATGCACATATTTATGAAGGAAAATCATAAGCATCATTTTTACTAGAATATAAAATTATTCATACAAATTTAATAGTAAATCAAATCCTTAGAGAGTAAAGATACTTTTAATGTACTGAGATTTGGCTACTGGGAATTCATGGCGCAAAGTATTTAACAAATATTGGCGTCCATAATATGAAAAAGTGTAAAACTTACTTGAATATATAGAGCGCACTATATACCAAAAATTGTATTCGTTTCGTTATAAGAAAGCAATCACATAGCTCTTTCCCATTTTGGTTTTGTTTGATATTACTTCCACTTGTTTCAATGGTGTCTTAATGGAAAATGGAAAAAGTTATATATATAAAACCTGTATATAAACAATAGCAATGAGCACCCAGGTGTGACCAAAATATAGACAATCAAATTAATTGGTTTTCCCTAATTTTTTGTTCTATTTACCAATATGAGCATTTACATAGAAATGTTATTTGTTTATTTTGCGTATTATTTTCGAATTGATCCTATTGTCGCGCAAATCAAAATAATAATATTTTGATTCATTTCCTATCAGTAAATCATTCGGGCAATCAATGCTGCATGCCACGCAACACAATTACAGATTGTGTAGACAAAATTCAGATTAAGCACATCTTCTCAGAACGAAGTAATAATTTGCTTTTATCATTTGATTATCCGTGTAAAATCAACATAATAGCTACGCGCAAATCAGGTTATATGAAAATGATAACATGGCATCATGCTTTCAACGCTAGCCAATAAATCGTCACAAGTTTTTGTTTTAATCGGAATTATCATGAATCATAAAATATGGTTTAATGGATTAAGCCATTGTATGTTAATGGGTAATACAGTGAGGAATTTAATAGCATTCATCAGTTATCCTATCGTTTGCAGGTAAAAAGATATGAGCAACTAATTCTTGAAGGTAAATCAAATTTTCTCTTTAAAAACGCAGAGATTAAAAAAATATCAGGAAAACTATTATAAGTTATTATAATTTTATTATTTTAATTCCATTAAAAATACTATTAATAAAAATACAAACTTTTTAAATCGTAATCTACAAACTATTTTAATTTATACTTATATAAGATCAGCTGCGATCAACATATACAGCTTATACAATCTTCAAATTTTGTATAAAAATAAAGAGTTATATGGAGATAATTTGGTGAAAATTCATTATGGCGGAATAAAATAAAATGTTTGAAACTAAAAAACTATTTATTCAACTGACCCAAATTAGTATGAATCTCATGTAGCTGAACAAAATAGCGTGCTAATGAAAATAATAAAAAAAAATCATGTAAATCTAATAGAATTCACTTCAAATTTTCATACATAGGTCAAAGGTGACATGAAAAATTGGTAAGATTTTGGTACGAAACGAATATGCTTGAACAAAATAACACACTATAAAAACTAAAATAGTGCAAAAACAATTTATTAAACACAAAAATCAAGTGTGACACAAGGGCAATCTGGTAAGATAATGATTGAATAAAATGTAAAAAAAAACAGTATAGAAAAGCGACTTTTACAATTGGCTTCAATTTTTGCGCAAAAATCAAGTGTAATATTGGTCAATGGATTGGTAAAATTTTGATGCGAATCCAGAATGGCGGCCTAACAAAATGTCTAAACAGTCATCAGTCTATAATGATACTTTCATTACTTTAAAAAAATAAAAATAATACAATAATAAAACAACACTACAAAGATAAATAAAACCTTTAAATTAACTTTTTTTGGCAGGTTGCAGAAAGCTCAATTAAAGTTTAGAATGTTTAACGGAATATTAAATTTGATAGCGCTTCCTAGATTTCTGTAAGCAGCTTGTCAAATCTGAAAGCTCGGTTAAATATTCTAAACAGCAATTAAGTCTTGTGCAACCGGGGCCTAATTTACTATTTTATTTTACTGAAGAAATGAAAAAGTGAAAATTGTGAAAAGTGGTTGAGTTCTAACAAGAATAAATTACTACCCCAATACTACCCAAAAACGAAATCGCGAAATCGTGACTATTTACTTGTTTTAAGAGGAACTACCATTTATCAGCTAAAGACCGCCTCGGATGTGATGCGGGGATGACCTGGTAGAATTTTGGTAAAAATTCAATACAGCGGAACAAAATGGAGGCATAGTGAATGTTGAACAAAATTGTTATTAAAAAACTAATAATCCAATTTACTTCAAATTTTGCACAAAATTCGAGGATTACATAGAAATGAACTGGTAATATTTTGGTACGAGTGCCAGATGACGAAATAAAGTGGCGGACTAATAAAAATTTAACAGCATCAAAAACTACTTGTGGTAAAAATTTAAGATGGCGAAACAAAATGGTGGTTAAATAAAATGTTTAAAATATCAACGTGAAAAACTTTGTTATACAATTCACTTTTAATTAAAAAAAAAACTAGATGTGATGTAGAGATACCTACACCTGTAAAATTTTGGTGTGTGTGTTACTAAATTGGATCACTATTCCCAATAAAAAGAAAAATTCATTAGGGAAGTTCCGGGTGAAGGAAATTCCCCGAATTTTGTGTTTGTGTACTGTTGTAGGCGAATGGTAATGGGGTCTGTGCAAATATGCCTGTGTTGTCAATAAATAAGTAAGTTATATGTGTAAGGTTACGACATAGAAGGGTATTATGTATATAAGCTATGTTGGTGTACGGATTCTTCTTAACTTGAGAATTGGATCATTGCATCATGCCTTCGAGAATCGACACATGCGGGTGCTGTGCCCGACTTTTTATTAAAAGAGGAAGCGTGCAAGTAGTGTAGTTTCATGTGTGGCTGTATACAAAATAGTCTTGCAGGGGTGGTTTTAGTGCAGGGTTTTTGGTAGTTTTCGGTATTAATCTCACTAGACTTTTTCTCGGTATTTCTTCAAGGATAAGTCCACTTATCTTTGTTAAAACAAGGCAAAAGGCTAAACTGCCAGTGCTCGTTTAAAAGAATTAAGTAATTAGTAAGTTTAACTACACTACTACTATGAAGTATACTTATTTCTATCCTATCTGAAAGAAATATCTGAAACATATTTCTTTTGCTTGTTTGCTTCTCAAAAATGACCTTTGCAATTAAGGAATTTCAAAATGTAACTCAAAAATTAATAGGACAGCTTTTAGCATTAAAAGTATTTGAAATATTTAAATTTGAAAAATCTATATCCATGTTGCTATTTATCAATTTATATCTCATGGATACACACCAGTATCATCTAAACAACACTTATATAATACTATATCTAACTAATTTCATCGAAAATATCAGATAGGAAAAACCGACACCTGACTAGTTTCCTAGAATTAATTTTGTGGGTGTGTTGATTTGTTTGACTAAGTCTTGATTTTTGCTCGAATTTACTTTTTATTATTTTCATGTTCGATTTTGAGAATACCAATGTAATTTGATTGTCAGCTGAACAATGTTTTTTTTTCGAATTAATAGAAGTAAGTGCAATCACTTTTAAAGCAAATTAACATGCACAAAGAGGTTAGCCACATTAAACTTAAGATGAAGTTATTTTTGCACAATTTGTTTAATGATTCGTAAAATATATGTTTAGACAATGAGCTGACGTTTTATCATCTGTTAAACAGTAATACCTGTTTCTTGATATATGAAAAATATCAGGCACTGCTTATAAATATTCTGGGGATCGTTTCTTCGTCATCTCAGAAGCTCATTGCAACAAATATTTATTTTTAGACAAACGAAGAGATCAGATTAGTACAGTATTTTCATTATCAACATAATCATCGTTAAGACTGCCATCTTTATCAATTACGCAGCATCTTAAACCTATAGAGGGGCGTAGAGATAGGATATTTAATTTTTCCAGGCTACTTGTATTTACTCTATATCAGTTTTTTTATTAATGGCCCAAAGGTCTACATTATTACACGTCATTAAGCTTCCTACAAGTTTGTGAACAAAAAAGAACTTTAAGGTAGTGAACAACAAAATTTACTTATCTAGAAAGGATAGGAAACAGAAGAACAAAATTGTTTTCTGTTTGTTATTTTGGGTATATCAAGTACTCATCTACAGAAAATGAGTTTCTCAGAATCAAAACATAGGAGTGTTATAAAATGCAACAACCTCATCGTTAAAAAAATAGGATTCAATCATTGCAAAACGTGGCTAAATCAAATTTGGGAACAAAATATTGGTGTTAGTATTTGCGCTGGGGAAGACAAGTTTAAACATTTGGTGTATGTGAACGAAGCGCTTTAACAATCCTATATGCGAAACTGTGAGTTTCAAGTCTGTTATTGACTCCTTAACAAAAGCTGCAGCATCAGTTTTCTCACAATTATTTTGAATATTTGTATGCTGAAACTTATGAAAGATGGATTGACGATGAGCTTCCCCACCTTCAAATATGGCTGGAAACAGCGGCGGAGATTATCCCTTTTTCAGGACAATCCTTGTATACATTTTGAAAAATATTACAATAACTACAGTTTTCTTCCATACCATTTGAAATATCATCGATCCTTAAATACCAAATAACAAACAAACTTTCACCCTCTCCCCTTTCTCGGCTGTGGAACTACTCTGAGCTGAACTTGTTGGAAAGTCCAAATTTGGCTGCGTAGTATTTCGTTAATTTTTAAAATATACTTAAGTAGATTGCGGTCGCTATAAGTCAGGTGGTCTAAGTCCGTGCAAGTTAAGGGATATTATAATTATAATTGATAACTGAATGCCTTTTATATCATAGTAATAGAAAATACTATTCTAGCGACCTTTCTAAGAACGCTTGAGACACAAATGTAGAGTTACTTCTAGAAAAGTTTGGTACTGTTAAATTGTACAGAAAGTACCTCTAAATGGCTTTAAGTTTGGAGGTAGTTTTTTACTTTCCTTAAATTAAATTCAACTTCTGTTGTGAACGTTTTAGACATATAGATTTTTTTTAGATAGATACAAAGCTGTTAGTTTTCCAAGCTTTTATAATTTAAATAACATATAACTTTGTCTTTTGCTTCTAATAAAGAAGGCATTTATGAGAACAATACCTTGGAAAATAGGACGAATATGCGTCGTGTTTAAATCATGGTAATGGTGAACACTATTTAGTCTCTGTCTTCTGCCTAAAATGTTTAGAGCAGTTATGGGTATTGTAGTTGTACGGTATAATTTTAAAGGTCCTGCATCGGATTTTGTTTAGGCTGTAACAAGGTTAAAGAATGCCGCAACCCCTTAAGACATGGTTGCTTAAAGTATAGATATTTCCCTAATTTTTGTTTATATGCAAAATAATTACTTATTTCGTCTTCTCTATATGTCATAGGCAATACTGTAAGAAGTATGTTGCATAACTGATCTAATAATAATATTTTTAACCTGTAAACTTTATGCTATTCTTGAAATTGCTAAAACAAGATAAGAGTAAAATGTTTTATTAGACCTTCGAAAATTATCTGTTCTGTTTAAACTTTCGAGATCTAAGTCTTATTAAATTAATTTACCTACTGTTTATTTCTACAGCTACTGCATTTAACTTAAAAACAAAATTAATTGGCTTGTTTCCACCTGAGATAATTGCTGTATATTAAAACAGGAATGCTAAAATTCGTAGATGAGCGAGTTTGGACCATTTCTCTTTTTTTTAGAACGGTAAAATTTGTAACAGTCCGTAGTGCATTGAGGTATATTTAAAACCGAATTGATATGGGGAAAATTTATGATATTTTATTCATTTATGAACATGAAAATTCATCGTTTTATTTAATAATCTCTAATTATTCATTAAATTCAAATATTCGAACCAAAACACAACTGGAGCATACTGATAAAATACTATTATTAATAGAACATGTGTAGACAGGCACGTTTTTAAATTTATTTTTTGAATACGTATTCTCTGCAATACGAGTACAGTTTTAACCAGTGAGAAAAATGACTAAAATTATTAAAACATTATTTTTAGTATATATTGTTTATGTCGAGGTTGAATAAAGACGTTAATTGGTATTCTATTACGTCAGCAGAGACAATAAAAATATTAAAGTGAAAGAGAAATATGTAATTTTGACTTATTATTTTGTACTTTCAGCTATAATTGGTTAGCAAACAATGAACCTTTACATTGTTTTGTAAACTGCCGAAGCAAATGCGCATTGCCTTTTTTTTTGCAAAATTGTTTTATCTCATCAAGTCATTCCAAATATTTGCCAGTTTTTTTTTTTATTAATATGGTACTTGAGATGTTAATAAATAAGAACCGGACTCTGTGCAATAAGTGAGTAAGGATGAACATGAAGAAAGCTGGTTTTATATATGGAAATAAAATACGTCAAATAAGTATTATAAAACTTTTCTTATTAGAAAATAAATTTTATTATTAATAGAGATACAAATATAATTTCTACTCTCTTCATTATAATCGTTTAGTACTCTTCTCAGCCCATTTTTTGTTTTAGATGTTACTTACAAAACGCAAAAATTAGAAGTAATTGTAGTACGTTTTTTGACAATTAATAATCAAAAATGGCCAGACGATTTATTTAATTATATCGTGTTGTTAAAAGAGAGATGCTTAAAAGATTTTTAATCTTAAGAAATCATGGTTCCTGGGTTTAGATCAAAATACTGAACGATCTTGTGCAGTGAAGATCCCTGAAGATGCATCGTTAAATCGCAGGCGAAACGTCGGAAAGTAATTTCAATTTGATAGGGTCTAAACCCAAAAACCATGATTTCTTAATTGACTCCAGCTGTGAAAGCTTTTTCAATCTTAGTGGGAATGAAAGAAAAAAAATTATAACTATATTATAGGTGGTGATATTTCTGAAACAAATTTTGTTTGACATTTCGACCTAGTTGTTTACAAGTATAGTGACAGCCGTCAAATATACGTAAAGGTTTGTAAAATACATAATTTAAGTAATCGTTTCACCAAGAAAACATCGAGTTGAATAAAGACCACTATCGAGTTATAATTTTTTACAATTTCGAGCGTAGCTTAAGACGTAAAGAATGTTTTAAAAAATCAATCGACTGTTTGGTGACAAGTCGGGTTCTTTAACTACTGTAAAGCGGTGGTAGAAAGAACTTAACCTTGGTTGACTTTCCCTAAATGACAACTGTCTAGTTCCTAAGCAGAAAACGGCAGTTATCTAAAGAATTTATCTAAAAAGATGGTCGCTACATTCTTTGGAATTAGCGGACATGTTTCCATTGCAGTACCAGAGGACTGTTAATGTTGAGTGGTAGAAGAAGAGTCATCTTGCATCAAGAGAATGCTCGGCCGAACACTGCTGCTTGAACAACTAGATTTTTGAATGCTAAAAACATTGAAATAATGAGTCATGCATCGTACAGTCCATACCTAGAACCTAACGATTTTTTCGTATTTCGGCGAAGGAGCAGTGGGCACCTTTAAAAAGGAAATTAATAACCTACAAACGCGGGAAGACTAGAGAGACTGTTCTGAAGATTGGTTTTCGTGAATGCAAAAATGGATTAATTGTGAAAAGAAATACTTTGAAAAAATATAAATAAATATGTTTTATCAATAAGTTGTGTATTACTTTACTAGGCTCGGTGGAAATGGAACAGCCCTGGTAACTGTTAGCCAGCTGTCAGATTGTCTTATTTGTGGTTGTTTATTTTCTTCGTGCATGTTCTCTTTGATAAATAAATATTTTTCCATGTACAATAAAAGAAATAACCTTTATAAGAAAGTAAATCGTTTATTTTTTTGTTATAATTACCGTTTTTATCTCTATTTTCCAATATTTTTGAAAATATGGGGTGTTTTAGCAAAAACATGTATTGAGTCAAATTTATTGTCGTTTCAATATATTACGGTTTCTTAGCAGTCTTCAGTGATACAGTTCGATCCATCATCTTCATCATTAGCCTGTATCAATCCATTTCTGAACACAGGCCGCCCTTATTCACCTCCAAGATAGTCCTATGGTTTTCTATACCACACGTCCAGAGCATTAGTGGTCGTCCTCTAGTTCTTTTTCTTGACCCTCCACTGTAGTATAGTGTAGTATGACCCTGTTATATGTGTGCTGCAAAGCCCCATTTCTGCTCGGCATTAGCATCTCCAACGTATTTTATTTTTGTTGTACCCCTTATAACTTCATTTCTCTTCCTTTGGTTAAGAGATATTCCAAGCATCTGTCTTTGTTATTGTCCAGGTTTGACAGCCATATTTGACCGTAGTTTTCATTGTCACCGTCGGATTAGTTTGGCTAATTTTTCAAAACCATTTTTTGTGACGTGACTTGAACCATCAAAAATTTTTAATGAAAATATGTGCTTAGAACTCGATTTTACGTATTTTTCGGAGTTTTTTGATAGTTTTTGAGGTAATGCGATTCTTAAAAAAAAATCTTTTTCTTGGTAAGTACGATTCTTATTCTTGAGTAAAAAAAGCTCATAACAAGAAGGAACAGGGTTAAGAAAAAAGTTTTTCTATGAAATATTTCAGATATGAGTCACATGGCATTTAATATTTTTGTCCAAATTTAAAAAAAAATGTAATCACGTTTATATATTTTCCATTGTTTTAGAAATCATAAAAAACCTTTAATTTTTGCCAAATACGTCTTATACCCATTTTTAATGCTTTTTAAGATATATTGATTTTTTAAAATTTCTTTATGTGGATTTTTTTATGTAATCGGTCGCAGAGGCCATGGAAAACCATCGTCTAGATTAAAAATGACGTGTCAAAATTCTTATTCATGTTATATGATCTTGCGACACCGTGTTGTAACGTTTTTTTTGCCTTTCGTGTTACTTTTATAATTTTAAAATAATTTGTTTTAAAAACGAGTTAATAAATACAATTTAATATTAACAAAACATGAAAGTACTAATTGAACTGCTATCAGTGAAGATAAGGAACTTGACCTATATTGAATTACATCAAGAATTTCATGGTGAAGATTTCGAAAGCAGTTTAAATTTTTGCCTTTGGTTAAAACGCGGGGTTTTGTCTAATTTATGCACAATATGCATGATTATGCTACAGAAAATAAATTTTAGGTAACGGAAATGCAACCCGTAAACAACTGGTCACTTAATGTTTGATATGGTATTTATCACAACACAATTGCCCCCACTTCTGGAAAATTAATCTAGACCAGCTCAGAAACATATGACTATATATGATATGAAAAAGGGTTATGTTAATCTACCTACTACAAGAGAAAATTATATGCAGATTAGAATCCGAGATGTCTGCAGATTTATATAATTCCCCTAATGATAACAAGAGTCCGAGTAATAATAAAAATAATTCAGCAAGAATGATACATATTTCAATATTTATTGCGAATGAATAATTAAGCTTTTTTTTGCAATTTATTCTTTTTTTAATTTTAGCAGTAACAAAATATTTATAGATTTTAGAAGTAAAAAAAAATTCTTGTCGTTAATTGCTATATTTAAAATTTCAAAAAAAATAAAAACAAAGGGGTTGAAAAAAACTGAAAAAAAATCAGTTATCTCAAAAACCATTAAAATGGGTATAGAACATATACAGGGGGTGCTATTTGAAAAAGTACTTTACTCATTTTAAGTTTTGTAGATTTGGTCAATATTAACCGTCCTATAGCTATAGTTCCTTCTCGTTGACAAATATGAGCTTATTTCACACAAAAACAAAAACGGCACTTACCATGAAAAAGCTCCTTGAATGTACTATTTGCTTTTAAATAAATCCCATTACCTTAAAAACTATTAAGTTTAGATATATCAAACCTCTAACCAAAAAGTTTTAGAATCACACGTAGAATCCAAAAATTAATTAATATACAGGGTGATCTATAAAAAAAACTTCTTGCTACTCTATTTTTGGTTACTACATTTCCCCCTACCTGGTACAAAATAAAGCACACAATAAATGAAGAAATCAAAGGCGTAAAAGATGTTTAGTAGAAGATATTCGGACTATAATCTACTGAAAATGTGCACAAAATAAAGCTGCTATCACTTTTCGAGTACCACCCAGGATCATCCTCGTCATTATCAACCTTTTTGATCTCTGCGATCTGACAAACATCTTAAATATCAGACTGACAGACATAAACTTTTTTTGCATCCTTCTAAATTTGGTTATAAGTAACCTATGTTTATTTAATTTAGAATATTACAATATTAAATGCACAAATATAGTACCGACTGGCGGCGTAAAATCTAGGAGCTGTATCAGAATGCCATAACTAATCATGTACCTATCAGTTTATCAGACGCTAAGCATTGACATTTTTAATGCTGAACATTGAATTTAAAAAAGTGACAAAAATATCTAAACAAATGATAAATTCTTAAAAATTATTAATGTTAATTGTTCACCTAAACGGAAACAAGTATTTAAATACCAGTTGAAGTATTCCGTTATGTCAACGTGAAATTAGAAATAATGCTCTCGTTAAACGAAACTCAATAGAAATTCTAATGATACTGGATTATTTGGACAGAAGAAGCGCAGTAAGTTTGTAAAATTAAATGATAAATATCCATAGGACATGTGAAAAATGCTGCGGGGTCTGGCCGTCCGAAAACAGCGACAGATGGCGATAAGGACCTTTTCATACTTATAAAATAATACTAGTGCAAGAACTCCTTGATGATCATTACAACAGGCATTTAGAATTGTGTGGGACGACTAGATACGAGAACATCACACCCAATATCTGCAAAAACTTAACGCTTGTGCTGAGCTGGGATCTTTTTCATAGAAGAAAATCTGAGTGGTGCCAGATATTTGCAATTATTAAAAACTAAAATAGTTCAGGCTCCGGTGCATTTCTTTCCAAAACCTCGTAAGTTCTTTTTTACTAATGTAAAATACTTTTAAAATATTTTTTGGAAGATGGATAGGGAGAAGGGGCAGTGCTGAATGGCCAGCTCGGTAACGTTATTAATGTAAACTAAGCCGTTAAACCGGGACAGTCTGAATCGACGAATTGAGGATTAATGTAGAAATATCGAACAGCTTTGATTAAGGTTTTCAGTACATCTCCGCAATATTTATCACACTGTCAAGAAGTCAATGACAACACTTTAAGCACTTGATATGAATTCTTCAAAATCTACTTTCTTTAGCTATAATTAGTACTTCAAATAGGTATTTAGAACTTAGTATTCTTATTAGGTATTTGAAAAATGATCCTTTACTCAGAAGCCATTGAATTTAGAAATTAACTGTATTTTAGGAAACAGCTTTAGAATAATTAGTAGAATTGGAAAATGTAACTGGCGAAATTGTAACAGAAAACAGTAGACTTTGCTATCGCATTTAGGATATTTAATATTAACTATTTTGCAAACTTGCTGCAACGTTCTTCTTCAGTTCCCGTAACCCAGTATAATTTTACTTAACGAATCCCTTATTTCAAATCTTAGGTTGATAAAACTCAAGTGGAATTTAAAAACTGGTTTCCGTTCTTGCGAACAATTGGATTTAGGAATTAAATGTATCCCAGGAAACATCTTTAAAATCATTAGTAGAATTGGAGAATGTAATAAAATACAAGATATTCCATTTAAATAAAAGTTCCTATCAATGACTGAAATGGGCAATAAGGGGTGATATCCATAATGGCGGTCACTAAGAAAAGTCTAAAGGAACTTATTCGGTAATATACGATTAGTATGGTGATGAGCAGTGGCGTATTTAGATTGCCTTCCTGGGTTCCTGGGCGAGGGGGTCTAAAAAAAATCACCGATTTTTATTTGTTAGCACAACATAAGCTTAATACCCTCATGAAAATTAACGACAAAAAAAAGATCACACTTATATAATTGTGGCAATGCCTTATAAAATAATTTTTACTTTTGCACCCTTTTTTTTCCCCTAAATACACCACTGGTGATGAGTCATCCATGTTTTATAAACCATTAATTAGCAATTGTTCCTGAGGTGGCGAAACGGTCTCTTATAGCTAATTGCCTAAGATGACGATCTCAAAGATTAGCGGTTGATCTTTTACGCTCTGAAACCCTAGCGCATTCTCACCCATGCCAGCCGATCATGTATTCCCAAACAGAACTTGAACTTATCACTAAAAACGATGCATCCCATTCTTCGTCCCACTGCTGTCATTTTTCCACCATTTTAAACGTTTACGTCGATGTTCAGCACTAGGGTCGATAAGAAAAAATAACATAACGGCGAAAACACTCCTTATTACGTAGAACATTACTCTAATAGCAATACAAGACATTCCTGACTGACGCAGTCCTTTTATTCAATCCCACCCAAACTCAAAAAGTTGTCTAAAATTTGCACATCTACGTAATCTAGAGAATGTGAAAACTTGGAAAAAATACTACAAACTACATTTAAGCATAATCGAGAGCAGAATAGATAACCAATTTTTATAATTTTGGGCCAATATCGCATCAATAGAAATTAGACAGAAAATTTTAAAACGCAAATATAATGTGGTTATAGCGCTGAAGACCTAATACCTTCTTACTCATACAAAGAAACATCCCAAAATTCATTAAAATTAACTTAGGTTTGCTTGGTGTTCTATTTTTATTATATTATTTTATGAAAGCAGACCTATCTACTCATTGGAAACGAGGACATTTTGACCTATTTAATTCAGGTTAGTTTTTTTAGTTAGTTATATCTTGGACACTGTTAACTATAATTTCACATTCATACACATTTAGAATCGCATTCACGAGTTTTTTAATTTGATAGAAATTAGGACAAGATTGCGCACTGCTTCCTCATTTTTTCAAAACAAACGCAGCTAAGAATCTTATGATGCTTCATATAGGTAGTGAGACCTAAACGACAAAGAAATCATGGTTTTCGGGTTTAGACCGAGTCAAATCACGTCACAACCCATCAAGGATCTCTATTTCCTGTAGTAGCGAATATCTTTATGTGGACTTTCGAGGAGCAGAGCTTAAAGCAGTTAGTTTTAAGCTCTGCTCCTTTACAACCTAAATGTTGATTTAGATATATCGATACCTCACGGAGAAGAAAATGTATCTGTATTTTTTGATCATCCAAACCAAGAACATTCTAAAATAAAATTCACTATGGAAATTGAGTCCGATAGTGTCATTCCCTTTCTCGATCTATCTTACTGTTCACAAGAAACTCACACATATAAATGAAAGTATTTAAATTAGTTCTCACCATTGTCCATCTCAAAAATAATCCATCACAAATTCGTTAGTCGTCAGGACTTTGACAACATGTGATGCAAACTCAATTTCGAACGAAACAGAAAAACTGCCTGAAGCTTTAAAATCAAACGGATTAGGCGTTCAATTAGGTATTATAATCCCTGGCCTCAAACAGTATTTTATACTCAACCATCAAATGTTGCAGTTTTACCTTTCATGCAGGGTACACAGATAAAATTGCAAGAATTCCGCGGAGATCCAACATTCGCTCAATCTTCAATACACACAAGAAGATTGGGCAATGCTTAAGGTCACCAAAAGATGAAAGAGATTTCTTGCTACTGCGGTAAAGTGTAGATAGGTGAAACTGGAAGAGCTGTGTCTACTAGTCTTAAGGAACTTGAAAGATATATAAATAAGTTCAATCCGTTGTCACTGAACACCAACATCGGCCTTCGTACCTTTTAAGTTAATCATGTGTCCTACATGATTAACTTAAAAGGTACGAAGGCTCTTACGTCAGTCTCAGGTTATTAAAAATCTTCAAGCCCCTGAAAATTTCAATAGAGACGCGGCTTACATGCTACATCATATGTGGAAAGCAATCATTATAGTAATCGAAGAAATTGTCCATATTTGTCAAAAAGACCTAGTTTTAACCACAAACATAGAAAAAGCAAATTGTAGAGTCGATCAAATATGTATAAGTAGTTGTTTGTTTTATTGTGCTTTAGTGTGTTTTATTCTATTTGTAAGTTATTGTTTTAAGATTTGTGAGTGTGATTATTTACTAAGGTTCTTTCTGTTGTTTGTAGGTCTGATGATGCTCGAAAGGACGAAACACGTGTCACGTTTGTTGTAAAATGTAAAATTATAATTTACTGAGACCGAGACTTGGAGGTTTTTCTATGTTTGTTATTATTAATCGTTATAGTGATTCACGCTTCGGTGGGCACATGTCGGGTGTAAACAAACTCATTCGGGGTTTTGATCTTGTGAAGTGAAGAACCCTGAAGATACCTCGTGCAATTGTATACAAAACATCGGAAAGTAATTCCAATTTGACATGGTCTAAACCCAAGAACCATGATTTCTTAATTAACTCCAGCCGTCAAAACTATATTTACATGACTGAAACACATTACTACTCTTGGCATGCGTAATTGGGCAAAAATAGATTTTGACGAAATCCAAAGAGAAAACAATTGCAGATGCAACTCTGCTTTCCTATTTTACCTGTTAAAAATCAGTTCGATAGGTCCTATTTGGCTTCATACTAACTTTAACGTTGACTTATCGTCAGTATCATCTGAAGATTTATAAAAACTTAGAATTGAAAAATGCAATTGATTTTTTCCCATGTTTTTCCTAACACAAAAACATAAAATGAACCATATTAAATAGACATAGAATATTACGTAGAATGCCAAAATGTTGAAATGTTAGGATTTTTTCATTTAAACATGTTTCGGTAATAACTTTTTTCGGTCGTCCGGGAGATTTCAAGGTAATTTTAAATAATATCATCAAACATTTATACGACTTACATAAGCTATAAAAAAGAAAAATAAAATTATTTCTTTGGCTTAGATTTTTATTGCTTAGAAAGAAACTTTCAACCACTGTGCATACTTGCCAAATATCTGGTACATTATGTAAATTATGCCATCATGAAATTTTAATTAATAAATAAAGAATCCTATTTTCAGGATTATATAGTCGTTACTTGCTACAGATAGGTTTAAGCAGGATCATATTTCAACTTAAATAATGAATCAAGATTATTATCGGCATTCCAAAAATTAAAGAACTTTTCAGAAAATATAAAAATATTGCAAATGGTTTATTTCCTAGTTGCCTTGAATACTCTAATATTAAAGAAATCTGTAAAATTTCGGCATATTTGCACTTGAATGAAAAATTGTTATTACCCTGACAGCTGTCAATGTTGTAAATTCTACTCTCAGATATTTTTAAAAAAATAAATAATACATTATTTATCAGAAGTACGCATTAAATTTTGTAAAAAAATATTTTTAGTGTAAGGCTATCGACAATAAAAGCAATACTTTTATCGTGCAATCTATGTTTTTGACCTCGCAGAAATTATTTTTTACATAATATTTGAAATTCATTGTATTAAGATGTTTTATATGTCACTCGAAAGATTGATGAGGCTTTCTGTTTAGAATGAAAAGTGGATTATATAATTTTGGATCCAGTGAAGTGTTCTTTATATAGACGTTTTTGTGTACTTAATTTGTTTATAGAACTGTTGTTGTTATGTAAGTATTAAAAACTGGTTAGTTTCCAAAACTAAGATGAGAATGTAATATTCTGTGAATTACCTTTTGATATAAGTACGCTAAGTTATTGCGTCAAAATCGAGGAAGGAAACGTTTCCAAACATGATTTTTTTTAAATATTAAGCCAGACTTAATAATTACTTTTTGTTGTTAAATATTGGAAAATTAATTAAATAATTCTCAATTAAATGAAGTTTCTATTTGTTTCTACGGGATGAAACTTATAGTTGCCATACTGTTATGAATAAAAAAAAGTAGTAAGGGTTAACACGACAATATGAAGACAACGAATTTTTTTCCTCTGTAGAGAAGCGAAAATGAAATTACATACGACATTATCAATAACACTTACACTGTGATTGCCCTGCTGCCTTATCAATGAAAGAATTAATACTGAAAGAACACTGGCAAAACTCCAATTAAAATACATATATGATAGCAATACAGTCTAAAGAAAAAATAAGTTAAAGGAATTCTTCACGTAAATTTTTCTATGTAGTTTCGGATTATTCTCTTGAATTTTTTTTGAATCGTAGGCATGAATATCTGGTTCTCATATTTTCTTGAATATGAATAGATATAACAGACACTCCCTAACATACAAATATCGAATATAGATATATAAGATCTTTAATTTCAGATAAAGATATTTGCAATGGTCGTTTATTTCCTTAAACACTCGAATAGCTCGTTTTGGCACTAGAAACAATATCTTTAGGTTACTCAAAGCGAAGTATACTTCTTCAGCTCGGCAGTTTTAAGCCATGCGTTTTTTGAATATTTAGTGATAGTTTATTTACTTCAAACCGATTTTGTATAAGCATTAAGTATCGGTTTAAAAATGATTGAAGTACATCTTCATTTTCAGAAGACAATGTGACTGTCATGACATCTGCAAAAAAGTAAACTGGGCGACGATAGGTAAAGATGTCAAATCATTTATGTACAGAAGAAATAAAAGTGGTCCCATCAAGAATTCTGGTAAAACTCCAATATGCATTCCTTCCATTTTCGATTTTATCACCTATCCTTTATCGTCAAGATCTGCAAAGCAGTTTTCTGTCCTTTAAAGCAATTTTCGATCTATCATCTTTCATTTACTCTAAAAAAAATCCGTGTTCAAGCTTAGTAAGTAGTATTTTACGATTGACACTATCAAATGCCTTTTGGAGGTAGAGGAATACTGCTAGTGTGATTTCATGTCTATCTTTACAGTCCTACAAATGATTCATTGTATTTTTCACGTCATCGAATGTCTTTTTTAAGTTTGAAATCTGAATTGGTTTGAATTTCTAATTTTACGGACTTTAAAAATATCTCCATCCTATTTTTACAAATTTTTCTATATGTACTATCTAAGTATATTTGCCGTAGATTTAAAAAAAAAACTTAAGTATGGTGAATAAACAATATGTATAATGTAATTAGTAATTATAATAAGGCATACTTTTCATGATAAATTTGAACATGGATATTCGTTGGAGCACATCTCTTGTGAACTTTTAATATGCTCTTTAGATTTAAATATAGTCTAAATATAGACCAAATCGCTGTCATTTTATTTTAATACTCATTTATATAAATTTTAGTTTAATATTAACTTTGTTCTATGCGCCACAACAGTATTTTGCTATAAATTGTGGAAGGTACACTAACTAATCGTAGGACAAGCATTACTTACGCGTTTGAAAAGCAAGTTTCTTCTGCCATATGCTTACCTGCAAAAATAAAAAATGACAATTAGGAATGTTTTCACAACAATAAAAGTTGCATAATATTAATCTTAACAAGAAAAATGTTTGCCTTAAATTTTCTATACACTTTTAACTATACCTATCTCTAATATGATTATATAATAAACAAAGGCTTCGTTGTAATGTCGCTCATTAACCGCTAACTTTTTTAATAATAAAAATACTAAAAACTAGATTTCTAATTTTATTATGTGGAAAATCCATCAACGATTTGTTTTTCATTAAATTTTCAGTTCAATAAAAAAGAAAATGTTTTTATTGAGTTCAGCATTATTAGTCGTAATTGTTCTTGAATTTTACCAACTAAATAATTATATTTTTTTTATTGACCGAGCCAAAGTTACGCATCATTAGACTTGCAAAAGTAATAGTCAATTAAAATTCGGAAATTCCTATGATAATGAATGTTGATTGAAATAATGCTAGGGAAAACGACATACATGTTATATTAGTTAACTTGTTTACATTTCTTTTAAATTAAAATGACGGATAAGAGTTGTGGCACACGTTAGGGTTTACAGGGTTTTTCAATCATTAAAAAAACCAAATATTTTTCACGAATTGTATTAAAATAGATAGTAATATGCTTCGAGGACAGTAATAGCGCTTGCCCCAACAACAGATTTGATGGGTGTCGTGGCCATAATTCTTACCTAGATACTTCCGATATAGATATTGTATAGATCCACCCGAATAAATGCATTTTTTTTGTACATCAGTGGAGATAGTAACGATAAGAGTAATTCTTATTGTTTGTATGATACATATTCAGTTTTAAATGATTATGGATGTAGCTGTAGATGCCTTCGGCGTGTTCAGGTGTAAAAGCTAGGATTTCTGTGATCAAAGATCTCGGAAGGCACTTTTCTGGACTGTAACCTCTTCCAATCTTATAATATTTTTTCAAATAATTTAACTGCCCGTCCACAAACCTGATCTGTATGTGGCGAATAAGATATTCAAATGTGTTAACCAAATATTGCATTTAAGTTTATTATAGTCCAGAAACAAAACGGTCAGCTGTTCAGCTGTCATAGCGTACAAACTCATTAACAATATTAACTAAAGCAGTTCCACTAGGCAGCTTCAGTAAACTTGAATGATTTTTTAGTAGGATTTTTATTTTCTACAAAATTAATTTTTTTTTTAATTTAAATATTTCTTTTTACAATAAAATTTTTTAATTTACAAAAATTAATGAATGTTAAAATAAGCTTTGTTTTTAGTATTAGTTACAGCACAAATTCGAAATAAACTAGAAAATTTATTTAACAGAAAAATAAATTAAAATTAGTCATCTTCAATTTCTACTAGTTGAAGCATCACCTGTTAATAATCAGTATGACTAGTGTCGAAATTACATCTAAAAAATTCGTCATAAGATTCATTCTCGGTAATCTTCCAAATGTATCTGGTAAAAATTTAGATTCAGCTTCCGAGACGATTTCAATCTCATTATCTTCCATATCATCATAAAAATATCTTATTCTTTCTTAAATATTACAATATGTTCTTCGCAGTTTAAACCATTAAGTCCTTACACAGGTCTTATGTAGTGTGGCACTTTTTTGTATAAATATGTTTTTGTTTTATCCCAATTTGCAATTATAAGTTATTGATTGTTGCAGTGTTTTTGACACGCATCAGTCTACTAATTGTCATTTGCCAACGGTATTTACATGATAATTTATTTGTAGCGTCGTAAGTAATTTCTAGTTGCTTTGTTGAAGAAATATCTATGTTCATATTTTACTTTAGATCTGAGCAATAAAATTTCTCCTTGCCAGCAGAGTCGTATCTGAGGAAGCTGGTGCCCCTGGCAAGATTCCAATTTGCCCCCCCCCTCCGAAGGAACGCAATTAAAACATCTTTTTTGTTAACCTATACTTTACACTAGTTGCCTACATATAGAATTAAAACATATTTATAAAACAAAAAATATTTTATTAGATTAATATCCGTATCCTAGTGGCTACTAGGCATATCTTTTCACCTCCTTTCATCAAAATTTATTAAATCCGAGTAAAGTTATGAATAAAATCCGATGTCTAAAACCAATGCAGAAGATTTTTTTGTATGAAAATTGCGCTAGAAAAAATATTTCTGGTCGCCCTGCTGTGTAAAAACTCAGGATTTCCTTTCTCTGTGATCCCACCAATATGCAAAATCCCGCGGGAAGAGTAGTAAATTTTTACGAAAATTTCGGATGGATTCCATTAAATCTTTTATGTTCAAATGGCATATACCTTTGTAGTATTATAGCCGAATATTATACTAATCTTTTATACCCTGTTAAATAAGAAATTTTTCATTTAAGTATAAATTATTTAAATATTACCTTTAGTTTGTGGATGTAATAAAAGGCGGAAATACCTGCAAGCAATATGTATGTACTTTATAAGATCACCTAGCTAATAAATTACACTTTGTTTGCAGTACGAATTCTTTCATAGTAGAAAAGTAAAGTTTGTTCTGACACACGAGAGGAACTGTGCATATCTAATGTTTAATTAATGAATTCCTTTTGTATTAGGTGCTGACTCAAAAATATTGCTCCCGTTTAAATTATTTTGTATTAATCCTGCTTATTGACTCATATAATCATGTGTACTGAGCATCTGCGATTAGTAACATATGTTAACCCAAAGACCATTTATATGAATAGATCACCCAACCAATGCAAAATAAAAGACTCCTTAACTAGATCTCAACTTTGCATTGTATTCAGTATAGTTGAGATCCATACAGAGTGTTCTTCGTAGCTCAACGGACAGAGTTGCCATTCCGCCACGCAGAGCCTCCGTGCTGATTTAATTCTTTTATAGATCGGTTTTAACACTATTAACCGGGAACCCTACTTTCCTCTTTAAAGCATAATTTTTCTATTGTTTTTATAAACAACAAAAAAAATGTGCGTGCATATATTGTGATTAACGGCGAATCCAGCGATTAATGTGGCTTTTTTTAAAACGCCTGATGGACTACCTATTTGACCAATGATATACATTTTATTTAAAGATTTTAAACTGTTACACTATAACTTTATATATATATATATATATATATATATATATATATATATATATATATATATATATATATATATATATATATATATATATATATATATATATATATATATATATATACATACAGGGTTTCTGGAAATTGCGTCGCCAAATTTCAGAGGGTGATTCTACATAAAAAAATATGAAAAAAAGTTCATATGCACCAGGGTCCGCAAACGCTTTCTAAGGGTGCTAGGACCCATTGAAGATGTCGCCCAAAACGTGCTTTTTACTTTATTACTTTGGAGCTGCTTTTGTACCAGTTACGAATTTTGGTACAGGAATAGTCATTAATGAAAGCTATTATTAGCAGCTAGCAAATTTTAAATTTCTTAGCCAGGGGCGTGCCAGCAGGGGGTGTGCTGTTTTTAGTTAGTCATTATTTTCTCAACCCAGTACTTTTTGACATTTTAATACATTATTTTTTATTTATTTTTCTTAAGAAAAAGTCATTTGATGATAATTTAAAACTTCATCATAACTGTAAAAGGAATTTCTGGCTAGATAACTATATATTGTACTCTTAAATTTTTGTGGATTAAGACTTCTGACTTCAGCAGGTATCCTTTTAAAAAATTTAACTGCCAAAAAATCAGGGCCATTCTGACATCTTCGAAGTCTGTAGTGTGGTATCGAGAAATTCTCCCTTCTCCGAGTGTCCATGCCATGTATCTCTCTGTTGGTTATATAATCACTCTTGTGTTGGTGGATGTACAAAAAGTTTTAAAGTACAAAAATACATGGAAAAGTTAGAATGTGTAGGTTAATAAAAGTATCTCTACAGTCATCTCTATAACCAAGTCCGGCTTAGAGAAAATGGTACCTTTTCACCACGAAGAGCAGATTGTGGAAGGACTCGTACTACCCGTACTGTAGAAGCAGAAGAACGGGTTTTAGAGGAGGTTGCAGGTAATCCGGGAATCAGTACTAGAAAACTAGCTTTAAGACAGCGTGTTCCGAAAAGTAGTGTTTGGGAAATTTTAAAAGGACAGCTTCTTCGACCATACCACTTACAATGTGTGCAAGCGCTAAAGCCCCAGGATTCACAACCGAGATTGGAGTTTTGTGAATGGATGCGAATGAAATGCCAACAAGACGCCCATTACCTTGAAAACGTTTTTTTTACCGACGAAGCAGGTTTTACATGTGAAGGCATAATAAAGTTCCATAACAACCATGTCTGGGCAGAGGAAAATCCCCACGCCCTTTTCGAAGGTAAATTTCAAGATAGATTTTCTATTAATGTTTGGGCGGGGATTTTAGGAAACATAATTAGAGGACCGTATGTTTTGCCGCAACCTCTAAATGATACTTCATATTTATATTTTGTACAAAATAATCTACCTGAGTTACATGATAAAGTGCCCTACGAACTTAGACTACAACATTGGTTTAGGCAGGATGGGGCCCTACCCCATTTCAGCATTCAAGTGCGACAATATTTGAATCAACTTTATGGCGAACCATGGATAGGACGGGGTGGACCTATTGCTTGGCCGCCTTGTTCTCCAAACTTAAATCCGTTACATTATTTTCTTTGGGGATATTTAAAAGAGTTGGTTTATTCCGTGCCAATTGAAAATGCAGCACATCTTGAACAACGGGTGATGGAGCAGTGTCAAGAAATTCGTAACAAACCTGGAATACTTGAGCGTGTACGATTATCGATGGGAAATCGTTTAGCTGGATGTGTAGCTATGAATTGTAGTCATTTTCAACATTTGCTGTAATTTCCTTAGCTTTTATTGTAGCTAAATTGCCTGAAAATCTAACGTTTGTGCTTGTTCTTAATTTTATTTGTTTCAGGTAGATCCTTAGGAATGTCAAATTTTGTTTGTGGTCATTATATTTTTAAAATATACAACAAATGTTTGCAGTTTTTTTTTGCAACTAATAACAATAATTTTATTTCTTAATTAAGTATTTTGCGAGATATTCATTTGTCCCGGTCCAAAATCATTTTCTTCAAAGGAAAATTCTACGGTGAAAATTCATTTTACAGAGTTCCACGTGTCCTTATTTTTTCGTTTTGAAATATTCTTTTCGGTAAAAAATAGTGACTTGTTTCATTTTTTAACCAAAGTAACAAAAGTGGTAAGTATCTAAAAATAAATAAGATTTTTATCACGGCATTTTTAAAGGCCACTAGGCATCATAATTAAAAGTTATGTAAAGTTTTTTTCATATTAATAATAATTAAGAAGGTATTTATGGTCAAACATTGAAAAAAATACGCTTTGTAATTTTTGATACAAATAACTCCGTATAATATCAAAAACTTTACTTAACTTTTACTTAAGATTTTTTGTGGCCTTTATAAAGCTGCTGCTATATATACTTACTATTCAACTAGATGACTCTACTGATGAAGACCTTAAGTCAGAAATACTTGTCTATAATTCCATTGCTTTAGCGGTCATCCCAAAGAATCCATTTTCTACTATATACTAGTTCTTACAGCGTTATATATTTTCTATTATATATATATATATATATATATATATATATATATATATATATATATATATATATATATATATATATATATATATATATGCTATAGATAAAAACATTTATCAAAATCCAAATCAGAAGGAATAGTACCCAAGATGGAAGCAGCATTTTCTCTCTGAATTGCAAGGCTAATCTTCAGAGTAATGAAGCTCTTAGCATTATTGTTATTAATGTTGCTACTTATATTTAATAAGATTTTTAGCTTCATTACCCAAAAAGCCAAATGTTTTCACTGCAAATGGTAAAAACAAAGCGGCCTTCAAGCTCTTTATATTTACTACGCTTTTGCTTTTTTGCTAAACATGCAGCCATGCCCGCACGTTGCATCTGTTAGCTTTTCATCGCCTCTACAAAAACCAGGAGGCTCAAAAATAGATAGAATTTCAACCGAAACCAGTGCTCTCCATTAATCAACCTGTGTTTGGACAAACGTCTTGCCCTTGTATCGCTGAAAAACCCGCGAAGGCCATATACAATAGCCCCCATACACCAACAGATGCCCTAGCCAACATACGACATGCACGAGCCAAATACGTGGATAAAACCTTTTGCGTATTTATTTGCGTTGTTATTTAACGATTCCTTAAAGATCGCGTGCCAAATCAAAACAAGAACAGACCGTTTTCTTCCGGCCTAGTTTAATACGCAGACAAAGTCCGTACAGAACAAATCAGTCCAATTTATCCATTGGTGAGGGCCTATTTACAGTTTTGACGTAAGCGTAAGTGTATTGTTCACCAATTTTTAAAGATATTTAAATATGAAAAGTGGAATTATGTAAAAAATGATTGCCTAGAGTGTCGGACGGAATTGCGTTAAGCCTGTACTGCTTTCTTTTTTTTAATGAGCCAGAAGGCGAGATGTTTATATCATTCTGATAACTAGATATAAGACCATTTCCTCTTTCATTGTTCGGTTTCCGTCTGCCACGAATGAACACTAAAGTAAGAAAACATTTTGTAAAAATATAAAACTGACTCGAAGGTAAAAAATTATTGTAATCCATCTTGGAAATTTGATTTTATGAAGTCTACGTCTAACTAAAATCTACTTACTAGTACATCACCAAGAAGATATTTATCTATTGAGTGTCTTATTGCATAATAGGTCAACTGTAATGTCTATTTACTATTTTTATCAGTGTGACGCCACCTTCATAAAGTTAAATTTCAAAGACGAATTAAAAATTTTTTTTTTACTTTTTAGTGCTTTTTTTATTTTACTTTTTAGTTTTATTTATAAGAAGTTTTATTGAAAAAGTCAGGCTCAAAGTTCGAGGCTTAAACTAACATTAAATATATATATATATATATATATATATATATATATATATATATATATATATATATATATATATATATATATATATATATATATATATATATATATATATATATATATATATATATATATATATATATATATATATATATATATATTGTTTTTGTAGGTTTTCTTGGACCGTACCTTTTATATATATATTTTTTTTTGGTTTTTTATTTTCTTGGGATTTTCTTAGGGTCCTTGTAAAAGTAAGATGTGTTTATGTTCTTATTCACATATTTATTAACGTTTCGGTCTATTTTGACCTTCTTCAGAATACAATCAATCTAGCAAAATGCATTCCTTCAGTCATAAAATATAATTTCCTGGATAATTTCTCATAAAACACAAATTAGTTTTAGTCATTACGCGTAAGTATATTTAACACGACGTTTAGTATGATAATGCCATTATCATAAATATATATATATATATATATATATATATATATATATATATATATATATATATATATATATATATATATATATATATATATATATATATATATATATATATATATATATATATATATATATATATATATATATATATATATATATATATATATATATATATATATATATATATATATATATATATATATATATATATATATATATATATATATATATATATATATATATATATATATATATATATATATATATATATATATATATATATATATATATATATATATATATATATATATATATATATATATATATATATATATATATATATATATATATATATATATATATATATATATATATATATACAGTGTGTCCCAGAGTCGCTTCTCTATACAGGGATCTCGGCTCCTATTAGACCTACTGCAAAGGTTAAATGGGGAAAGTTTTAGAGGAAACTTTTTGCATTTGATATCTGGCTTCAGATACGATCGATCAATCAGTTTGGGAAATATCGGAGAAAAACCGAAAATGGCGGATTTTGTTTTTCGCCAGTATATCCAGAACGGTAAATTTGACAGCTGTCAAAATGTCACATTATTCGGACACATTTTTAAGACAAATAAGATGGCGTATACGACACGTCTTCATTGTTTTTTGTTAATCCGTAACCCGTCTCAACTTTCATTTTTCTTATGACCGCCATATTGGGTTTTTAGATTTTTGGAAAGAGCCTAAAATTTCCAGTAGTGATATCTCACAAGTGCATTAAAGATTTTAGTTTCATCAAAATATCACACTTCGTAAATTAGGTTTCAATGTTTTTAAAGGAGGCCATGATTTATTTGTCACAAGATTACATTAATAAGTAAGTAATGTATTGAACGCATTGAATTTTCAATACAACATGAACGTAAATAACGACTTAAAAATCTAAATGAGCTTTAACTATTTTGTAAGTGGGTAACATTAATTTACAAATCTGCAAAATGACGTCGAGACATTTTTGACAATTGGTGGCTGTTTTTCGTACAACCCTGGTAAGTGTATTTCGGTTAATATTTCTAAATGTGTCCAGAACGCTTTGTCTCAGGATTTCTATGGTCACGGGGAGATCAAATTCATAGATTTCATTCTTCGTGTGACCCCAGAGGTAGAAATCCAAGGGCGATAGGTCAGGGGATCTAGGAGGCCAATATATTGAACCATTTAAAGAAATTATTCTTTCGTCAAACTGCTCTCTTAAGAAGTTCCTGACTTGAATGATATTGTGAGCCGGACATCCGCCTTGTTGAAACCAAGTTCTTCTTCATCTTACTTTAGAATAGCTCGTAAGGCTGGTACAACCTGGTTTCGCAAAAGCTCTAGGTACCTCTGCCCATTTAGGTTGTAGTCAAACAAAAATGGTGCAATAAGTCGATTTCCTGAAATGATTAATAATTTACAAATAGGTGCCCAACACTCAAGGGCGGCAGGGTCGGCCGGGTGGTACTAGAAACTATAAATTATAAAGGGAAAATTATCTTTATTAAAAAGTAGATATTTTCTTTCCAAAAATAATTATCAAAACATCCCGTAATGAATGAGCTTGTATACAGTTAAAACCTATTCAGCTCTATTACGAAAAAGAAAAACATATTTGGTTAGCGGGAAGTAATAGCCGCAATAAATTATCTTGTTGGTATTGCAAATTCTATAAATCATAATGAAAATCGAAAAATAATTCGACATTTGATTAATATGGTATTTTTTTCATAACGCAAGAACTAGGCTTCCCGGGTAATAATAAATCATTAAATTCAGACAATCAAAATAATTTTAGAAAATTAGCTAAATCTGCAGAAAATTTAGACAAAGGGTTAATAAATTTATAGAACCCAATTCTATTTTTATAGGTTCTTTGAAACGACAATACAAATTGATTGAATAAAAATGTAATACAATATCAAAAAAATAAGTTGACTGACTAGAGTAGAAAGTTTTACTTTTTTTTTATTAGATTATACTCTTTTAGTATCATTAAAGAACTAAACGAAAAAAAAAGATTATTATTTGACCATCATTCGGTGCCTATTTAAAAAAGATTGGTTAGATTAACTTACCAATGATCCCACACCAAACGTTACTTCCAAATCTGATCTGTAGACGTCTCTCTGCGACTTAAAAAATCAGGATTTTCATTACATCTCCTTAAGTCCTTGTACTATTATGGGTTTGTATGGATGGTACTTATTCTTTTTTAAAACTCTCTGTACTGTTGATTTTGGCACATTAGTTTCCTGTTCTACAGTTCTTACTAGGGTTTTCGTTGATAGCTTGTAAAATGTTTCTGTCTCGATTTTCATTGTTATTATTGTATCCACTTCTAGGTTGTTCGAAGGCACCATGGTTAATTAAATTAACTACGATTTTCCTGAATTGGGTTTTATGAGGCTGCTGTCGTTCGGGGTACATCTCCAAATACCTGGTAACGTCGGCGTTTCTGTATGATTGAAAGTACAGAGCTAACATGTCAACCTTTTCTTCATTTGAATACGGAATGCCGGCCATTTTCTATAGGTTTTGACAATTTATGTGTCAGATTTATGATTTTATTCGGATAAAAGCGTACCTACTACTTATTAAAACACAGCTTTGATACTTTCAACTATTTAACTTAACGTCAAAGTCAAAATTCAATTTTGTTACAGATAAATCATGACCTCCTTAGAAAAGCATTGAGAGCTAACATTACTTTAAATCATGGCCTCCTTAGAAAAAACTGAAACCTAACTTTACGAAGTGTAATATTTCGATGATACTAAAATCTTTAATGCACTTGTGAGATATCACTAGACTGGAAATTTTAGGCTCTTTCCAAAAATAGAAAAATCCAATATGGCGGCCATAAAAAAAATGAAAGTTGAGGCGGGTTGCGGGTTAACAAAAAACAATGAAGACATGCCGTATACGCCATCTTATTTGTCTTAAAAATGTGTCCGAATAATGTCACATTTTGGCAGCTGTCAAATTTAGTGTTCTGGATATACTGGCCAAAAACGAAATCCGCCATTTTCGGTTTTCCCCCGATATTCCCAAAAACAATTGATCGTTCGTAAATCTGAAGCCGGATATCGAATGCAATAAGTTTCCTCTAAAACTTTTCCCATTTAACCTTTGCTGTAGTATAAAAGTTTCAAATGAAAATGATTAGTTGCTTTGAACTTCGTGCAACTAAAAACCCCGAAAACCACATGAAACACTCATTACAATCCAATATACCAGTTACTATTAAATCTTATATACGTAATAATTATATCCTTCTTTTGTATGTAACTTACTCCGCATTCTACACTACAAAGACAAAATTGGAATATTAAAGTTTTACTATTTCGTAATACTTATATTTTAACTTTTTTTCAATTTGCGAATCAAAAATGATATTTGATCGTATGGTGACAGCCAAGTCATCTATTTCATTAACTTTATTTAGGAAACAGTTACTAATTACCTACTGATGCTCAAAGATAAGATAGCAAAACACATTTTTTCTAAAATTTTCAAGTCTGAAGAGAGCAGATTTTTTTTTGAATAGTTTTGAATTGATGATATCGCCTATTAATAAATTAAACAAGGAAAATATATATTTTTACGGGTTTTCTATTTTAAGGATCATTTTCATTTCACGACAAAAATATTGAAATATATATTATGACATTATTAAATAAAGGAAAATTGTATTCTGAAACAGTGTTTTTTTTATACAAAAATGCAATGCCTATGTTCTTTATATACTCAATACAAAGGAGGACATCTATACCCGGGCCATATACTATGTTCATAAACCAGTTCTTTATTCTACATATTTGACATTAATGCCTAAATTTGTTATCAAAAATATTTGATTTATTTTGCCAATTTTAACCCCCATTATACCAAAAAGGAACAAAATTGAGCACACGTTTATAAAAATGTTTATTATTGAGAATCACCTAACTGGACGTCCTTTTTTGAAGACAGATTAAATTATGCCCGTCGTAATTAAAATGCAGCTGTAGTTTATTCAGGACGTCCTATTTTAGCAATTTAATTCGTCAGCACTTATCAAATATTTTTGGTGATCCGATAGATACGTCGAGATGGGCCTATTTTATGGTCACCGAGATCGCCCGACATGACTTCATTGGATTTCTTTTATAGGAAAATTTAAAGAGCCTTGTATATACGATGCCAGTTTACACCAGGGAAGACCTGATAGAAAGAATAACACACCATCGCCAGGAAATTCGATATATTCCTGGAATGTGTTGCTAGTACAACTAGAAAACATCTGTCAAATAAGGATATGTACATGTAAACAAGAACGCTTTCTCATTTTTAACTGTTTCTCCTAAACTTACGATCAACTGTTATAAAAGTTTTTTTTGTAATAAATTTCGATTTGGAAATATGTTAGAATAAATAATTCTTTTGGCTTCCACGCAACGGTCCAGTGCTTGTCCATAAGTTAGTGTTAGTGGGAGGTAATAAAGACAAATTTTACTATTTTAATGCGAATTACTAATTTAATGTTGTTGTATTTAAATAACTTATGTTAATAAAGTTGGGTATTAAATGAACTTCGAAAGTTAATGCATAAACGTATACAAAAATATTTTTTTTTTGAAAACTTATAATTTTATCGAAACAATCTAGAGTATCTCTTTTAAAGAGGATTGGCTAAAGTATTTAAAACATCAGTTTTCAGTTCTGTAAAATGACATCTGGCCAAACGAATTTGGTGGCAATTCCTGACTTCTATTTTAGTATGGTTTGATGAGACTTTATGGCCTATATAAAATTATTAATTTAATCTCAGTAATTTCGATTTTGAATAGCCATAATATTTTAACTCAAATCTTTCCACCGGAAAGTTGGACATGCCACTTCTGCAGTCTTTCTAGCATTTACGTTAACTTGGACATTACTATCGTGATATGTTTAATTATCCACATCAAGTGGAATTAAGCAAGTGATAAAATGTAGGAAATTTTTGATACAGGATCCGTTTCTATTTCTGCCGCCAATAAAAGAAAATATGGTTTTAACATAAACATTATATGAAGGAAAACTACTACTGACGTTATATGTGATATCTGTTCTTTTACTTTTATGCTGAATGAGTTAAGAAAACGGATAATGTTTTGACTAGAAGCCGCAAGTGTGTTTACAGTCTGCGTCTCCTAGGACGAAAATTACTTTAATGTGCAATAACATTTTAATGTCTATCTATCTTTTCAGCTTTATTGCCACAATTTAAGATTAATGTATTTTTTAAATTTTCTGTTGTGATATACCTTTATTTAAGTAGATCTACAGTTATTTTGTCTTACTCTAGAGACCTGTGACGTTTAAAATATTTTTGTGAGCAATTGTCTGGTGAAGGTGGCTGCAGAAAAAGATCAAAAAATATTTGGAAGAGTTATATCTTTTAAACTAGTCGACGGAATTTAATGATTCATAGAATATTTCAAAGCCACCATCTTTGACGATATATGGATTTTTTTATTATCTTATTGGCTCTGGAATATTGAATTGGTTGAAAATACCTTGGTAATTTGTTTGTAAATTTTAATGTAGTTTTTACAAAGTAGTCACCTAACGACATTTTTGTTTTTTAGTTTACTTTGATATCTTCAGTATTCTCAGAGGTGCAAGACTTTTTTATTTTTTATTTTATTTATACCTTAATAACGTATATAACATTTGTATTTCACTATAGGGGGCCATCTCAAAAATGTCTATATCAAGCAAAAATTAATACGTACATTTATAGTGTTTTTATATATTAAAATGTACAGAGTGAAACCTTAGTATTTAAAGGAGTACATGACAAATGAGACAAGTTATTGTAAATCCGTGTCAACTTAAAATCGAAAAAAAAACATGACTAACTTTAGCCAATAAATTTAACATATTAACAAAGGTATTATGACTAAAAGAGTAGTACACTTTAATGAGGCATTAACAAATAAAAAGAAAAAAAGATTTCAATAGCAATAAAATTTTATGGAAAGGTGCATAAACATGGTGGTAAAATGTAATGTGTCAAATGAGGCTTTGTAAGTTTGAATAAAAATATGAGTCGCCGTTTTTCTTGTTTTCTCTATTTCCATAATATCTCCAGTAGTCTCCAACTTGTTATTAACCTTTTTGTTCCTAATAGCAGCCAGCTTAAATCGTGGGCGTACATGCAAAACATTCTAATTCAATTTTTACCAAAATGAGAATTTGTTCCCTATAAGTCAAAATTGGGGTAACGCTTTGCGAAAATAAGCATCTAAGATATTATTCGTTTGATGTTGAATTTATAGTACTTGTACATTCATTCAAGTCTGTATTTATAATATTTTTGATGATTTGATTCACACAACGGCATTTTTTTCTCGTAATCAGTTTATATGAACATACATGATTCTGCTTGCAGGCCTAAGAAATGTTTCAAATAATTTATTTTTCAACTTAAATGTCTTTATTATTTCGGTTTTACAGCGTTTTGAACTGCAGTCGTTTTTCTTTCTATGAAAGCTGCATCTACAAACTTTCATTTTCGCCAGAACGTCTCCAACCACTGCATCCGGTGTTGGTTTGACCAGACGTGTTCCGCTATGCCCGATTTTGACGCCTCTCCCTTTTGAGTATGATTAAAATGCTCTTTGATTCTTCTTTTGCCTCTCTAATGTACGAATCACCACATTCACCCTAGATTTGGGAAATGCATTTTTTTTCTTTGGCTTAGTTTTTGTCAGAAGGCTTCTTAACGTATTTCCCGATTTCAAAGGGGTTCTGATGTTGAAATCCCTGGACATTCTCCGAATCTTTTTAGATGTTATATTGTGAGAGATTGTGTTGTTTCTTGTAGATCAGAATGTGTCGTAGTATGATTATCATTTTGTAATTTTGATATTGTATTACTTATCAATCTTTCAGAGTAACCATTCTGCAACAGATTTTTTTTTATGTTTTCAATTTCTGAAGAACCCTGGTTGAGATATTGTCCAGTGTGTGTGGGTTTTCGGTACACTGTAGTCCAGAGGCCCTCTGCTTAACGAGGACGTCAAGAAAAGGCAAAGAAAAATTGTCCTTCTCCATTGTAAACTTAATACATGTTCTTATGATATTTAAGTGATAAGAAATTCTATCAAATGATTGTCATTTGCAGTCCAAATAATAAAAGTATCATCTACATACCTAAGCCAAAGTTTAGGCTTGATTTGACAGTATTTGTATTTTTTTGCTTGCCCTTCGAACCACTCCATATAAATATTGGCTACCAACGGAGAGAGGGATGATCCCATCGGAAAACCATCATATTGTAAGTAAAACCCATCTTTCACTTGAAAGTAGGAGTTACGGAGACATCATTTCAATAGTTCCATTACACTATCCAAAGGCAACGCTTTCGTTCAAAGAATATTTCGTTCTCCCTTAATTTTTGTCTTATTATGTCTAATGATTCACAGATCGGAAAATTTGTGTATAAACTTTCTACATTAAAACTTCCAAATCTGTCTTCCTGCCCTAATGTGATGTCCTTAAGAATATGAACAAAATGGATCGAACTTTGAACAAATGAATTCTTCTTACCTTGTAAAAATTGAATGATCTCTAACTAAAAATTTTTTTCGGTGATATTGCTCTCCTAATTCAAGAGATCCTTAATAATCGCTAACGTAGAATAAAGAAGATACATCTTATGATTACTTTGCTTTGTGAACCATAAGGCAAATTATTCTAACCGCTCTTTTTCATCCTTCTTTGGAAGTAATTGTATGAATTTTGAATATTTTCACCAACTTTTAAGTATCCACATGTTAAATAGACCAGTAATTTAGTACAACTGCCCAACTTTTATTATCAACTTTAACTCGAGTAATTATCGCCCTATTAGCCTTAAGTATCAATTGACGTACATGTCTTCTATCAGTAGGTCGTAGTATTTCTGTACAACTAAATTACATATCATTCGAAATGCGTATCAAAACATCAAAAGAATGTTAAAAAAGCAGGTAAACTGAAGATGGTGTTCCCAGCTTGTCCAGAAGTTGTGCCTAAAAGGAGCCATTTCACGATCAAGCAATAATTTATGGACAATTTTTTGTCACCCAATAATTGTCGCACACAAGCTGTAAAATATTTATGCAGTAACCGGTAATATTTATAGATAACGTTAAATTCGAATTAATTCTTGAAGTTCTTCACCAGGAATTCCAAAAGAAAAAAACAAAAAAAAAACACATGAATATCCTTTAAATGAAACTATAAAAAGCTCTTAATCCATTCCAAGATAAATTCAACTATTTCAACTGGTCAAATACGCTCAAACTCAGCACTTACGACTCAAAGACGTCATGTAAGGGACAGTGCCAGTAATATCAGAATTTTGATATTTTATTCAAATTTTGCGCAGCTTGTCAATAACATAATTCACGATGTTGCTAAACCATCAGTGTTACGCAACATGATTACAGCTCTCTGCCGTATGTAAAAGTTTAAATTAAGAGCAGTATTCAGTGCCGAAATACATTTGCGGAACCGCCATTGGAAAAAGAACTGATCACTGCATTTCGAAGACAAGAAGCAACTCCGATAAACGGATGACTAAAAACATGTAGCTAGTTAAAACGCGAGGCAGGTGCGGGTTGCCACGCGAAATGCAATAAATGATGAAAATATAAGTATAAACTAAAAACATTAGCAACCATGACGTGTTTTTTACCTTCTGTCGTCAAGATTATACAAGGACCTCTTAAGACAACAATAGATATATTTGCTCCTGCTATCCCGAAATATTACGAAATATTATAAGACACTTAAATAGGTATCTTAATGACGTATATGATTAACTCATTATTTTTATTTTCTTTAGTCATGCAGGTATCTATCCATGAAATCGAAACTTTATTCAGTCACAGTTTTCGTAATTAGATCGATCAGCATCTACGCACTGACGTCAATCAAAATCGCTTGATTCTTCTTTAATCTCAAATAAGCAAGTTTTATTAATATGAATCATTTATATAATATATTTAACCAAATTTGCCAATTATTTTATATACATATATTATTAACGTCAGAATAAACAGATATATCTTCAATCTTATCAGTGTGATTCAGATAAATAATATAGTCCAGATTTGATTTTTTTAGATTCCTCAAAAACTCTAAACATCAAGACTGACAAAAGCCATCTTATCTAAAATATTTTTACTTGGATCCTAAGTATTGGGTTGGTTTGATGAATAAAATGTAGTAGATGGTAAAGCTTTGCGTTCCTCGAAGAAGCATTTCTTTTCACTTTGACAAATATATTCCTGTAGTAAGAACAAAATTAAATTATTATAAATATTGGTGATCAGTAAGTGACACAGGGAAACAAAAACCACAGTCCAAAGGATAATTATATATATATATTACATACAACCAAGTATGTAATATTTAGGAAAATTTAATGTAGTAATAGATGCAGTAATTTTAGAAGAAGATCTTGGAATATTTTTATAAATACCAATTACGAATAAATATTTATAAGTAGTAATAATTTTTTTTCGTTTTTTGGGTCAGAGGCTCTCGGGAAATAATGTTACCTCAAGCGTTATTAGCTTTATAATAACCTTGATATAATAATTATAATTTTATACCTGATTAAACGAAACTATGTAAACGCAACTAAAAATTGTGCTAGTTATTTAAATACCTATTCCCAGCTAATCGTGAAAAAATCACCCTCCGAATTTTTTGCAGATCTTTGTAGGGTTCCTTGACCGCGAAAAATATTTTTTCTCATTTCCGTCGGTCTGTCGGACTTCAAATTCTAGTCAAAAATCAAGGGTTTACCATTTGGTAAAAATCCAATATAGCGAATAAAATGGCAGCCTCACACAATGTTAAAAAAATCATTAAGAACCTTTTATCGAGTGGACCTCAAATTCCGCGCAAATTGGGCAGAACAAATTGCCCAATGAAATATTTAAAAATAGAGTGCCAAAAACCTACTTATCCATCTAACTTAAAATCTTGCTAAAAAATCAAGTATAAAACATAGATAAACTTGTAAAATACAATGTTTAAATATTCGGTAAAATTCCATTTTCAGGAATAAAAACTTTCTGTGTAAATAAATTCATAAAATTCATCAAGAAAAAATTTGAACAACACGCAGAGATAGCCAACAATAGCGATGAGGAAATAATTGATATGATGAAGCAGAAACTCTCTGTGTAATCAGCGCGATTGGCAAGGTACTGTAAGAACCAAAAACGAAAATCCCAAAAGCTTTCTATCGCCACTAACGTATGCAGAAAGATGACAACATTTTTGACATTAAAATAACATCTCAGGATCTAAAATATGAGAGTTCTCATAACACTCAAGCAACTTGGAAATCTGATTTCACTCAAAACCAGTAACGGAATATGCCATCATCACAGAAGCAGATGTCAAAGAATCAATTTCGAAAACTGCCAATTGGAAAGCTGCTGGAGCAGACATAATTCAAAATTTCTGGTGGAAAAGAATCTGGGTCTCGCATGCTTACTTATCATTTTACTAAGTATTTCTCTGACATCGTGTTCAATCCACATAACATGCCTCAATTCTTTAAGGTAGCTACAACTTACCTGATCCCCAAACACCCCAGATAAGAATGATCCCTTCAAAATATAGACCAATAGTCTGTCTTTCAACCATAAACACCATCCTTATCTAATGCATCACCGCCAAAATTTACAACCATCTGGATAGTAACAAACCTTTTCTCAGAAGAACCAAAAGGATGCATTAAAAAGTCGTACGGTTGCAAAGAACAGTTGGTCATCGATTTTGTTGTAGTAAACCAAGCAATAAAAAACAACAGAAATATCCGCACAGCCTATATAGATTATCAGAAGGCCTTGGATTTCGTCCACCTTGAAATAAGGTCTTTCTTCGGCCACTGTATGGTAAAATTAAGAACTGACTTAACATTACATCACCATGGAAAACACTCCAGCGATAAAAAAAAGGGAAATATTTCAAGGAGATGGCTTGAGCGTACTGTTCTCAACAACAGCAAATAAGGTTTCGAACTTAAAAGTTCTAACGTATCATATAGGATAAGTCATCTATTATATATGGATGATCTTAAAATATATGCATCGTCCAAACAACAACTTAAACAAATAAGAGATAGCTAAAACACTTAGCTCCGATATAAAGTTGAGACTTGGGCTAGACAAATGCAAAACTATCCCTACAAATAGGGGAAGATTTCTGATGTGGTGAACGAGCCTTCGAAAAACCCATGCAACTAGACGACTTATACAAGTATCTCGGCCTAGAACAAGCACGAAACATAGATCACGTTGGTACAAGAAAAAAACTTGAAAAGGGAGTCTACGACAGAACGCGTAAAATTGCAATTAGCCATATAAACGGCCGAGACATGACTAAGGCAATAAATACTGTGATAACCTACTCTTTTGGTATCATAAAATGATCTAAGACTAGTATTCGGCAAATAGAGAGCAAAATGCGGATAATTTTCAAAAAGATGGACATCAATACCCCAACTCGTGCCGAGAAAGGTGAACTCTTCCGAGAAATGAAGATGGAAGGGAATTTTAAAACTACACCTCGACATAGAATCGTAGTAGAAGCTGATAAGAATTTTACTCCGCTAAACAAAGCGAACAGGGTAATGGAAATTTAAATTGAACCTAAAGAAGCCCTTCTACAACGATGGGCTCAGAAAGCGGTTCACGGCGGGCATTTCTCCGACCTGCACCATGAAAATGTTGAGATCGAAGCGTCAAATAGATGATTGAGTATTGGGGATCTGTACGCCGAGACTGCGGGCTGCTGTTTCGCTATTTAAAGTTCTTCCCGCGCCAAATTACCAAAAAACATTCTAAAATTTCCTGGAGTTAGAGATAGGTGCAGAAGATGTGGTCAAAGCGGAGAAACTATTGAGCATATATTAAACGGATTTCTAATATTAGCACCTGTAAAATATTCAGAACGACATAACAATGTAGCGAAAATAGTACACAAAACCTAGCAATTATGTATGGTTTGCTAACTGAAAAGATCTCCTATTTTAAATACTTACCTGATCCAGTGCTAGAGTCGGATAATCAAAAATTGTTATGGGACAGAACTTTCATAACGGACATAACAATTCTACATAACAGACCAGATATGATGCTTACCTTCAAAAAAGAACAAATAACGTACTTTATTGTTATCAGTGGACCAGGCAGCAAAAACCTCTCGTCAGCAAACAGCACAAAAAATCAAAAATATGCTGCACTCGTGCTGGAATTAAGCGGATATGGCATATGGCGACAAAAAGAAGTCTACACCATCCCAATTGCATTATCTTCAATTGGGATATTGGGATAATCCTCACAACATTGCTCCAATCACTAAACGATTTAAAACTACAGTACAATTTATATGTTGAGTTACAAAAAGTAAGCATACTATCCTCATGCCACATAGTAAAAAAGATCTTACAATAGGAAGATAACTTGTCTTAGACCGTATCTTCTTAAAACCGACAAAGTCGTGCTACAAATTAATCGTAAAACGGTGAATTAAAAAATAATATAAAAGTAAATGTTGAAAAAATAACTAAATTGGCTTTACCTGGATCTTTCCTCGTTCGGTACGTAGTAATTCATTGATATGTATAGAGTGTAGAACTCATCTTAGAAATTATAAAAGATTGGAAAAAAATTCAATACGAAAGTTTCTTTCTTTCACTTATCTTTTTTATTTTTATTACTGGCATATATAGAGGGTGTTTAGTTTCTTTGCAGCAAGTATCAACTTTCTTATTTAAAGTATATCTGGATCGACTTTGTTAAGAATGCTGTATACTTATCTCTTACCGTTATGTAGATGTCTTAAAAACCAAACAAGCGTACGGGAGAGTACCGGAATATCGAAATTCTCTTACGGAACCTGAATATCATACAATTTTTGGATCCTTTATAAAATTTTAACTAAATTATATAATGCTCAATATACTTAGTATGCATAGACTTTGAGATGCCCATATCTCCATATGAATAAAAGATATGTACAGAAAAGGTTATGATATTAAAAAAAAAATTACATCGAAGGACTTTACGAAATTGTAGAAACAAAATTACGAAATCCTATCACTGGATCAGGTTGCTTAACCTTTTGTCAGTTAAGATCTGGTACCAGATCTTTCATTTTTGTAGATTTTTTTCTAGCAGAGTGCAGAGTGTTAGTTGCTAGTTTTCATCAAAAGAACCCTAAGAGCACTTATGAATGAATATAAGCAGTACCATTCACGAGCGAAACGAAATGTCGGCGCACGAAGATCAACTGATCGTCTCACTCTACAACTCTGGTAACACACCAGTAAAAAAACACGAAAATAAAAAAAAGTATTTGAACCTTTGCGAGTGTCGAATACATAGCGCTGCTAATATTTGCTATTGTAAATTATTTATAGAAATAATAGAAATATGAGGTAATATCGAGAACCTTACGTTGGCGTAAACAATATGTATGTATGTAGTATTCATAACAAAGTCGAGCTAATATTTAACAAGGAACTTCAAAACGTATCCAGAGGGTGTCCGATTTAAAATAAAAAAGGTGCAAAGAAACTATGCCAGTAATAAAAACAAAAAATATAAAAGTAAAAAGTAAAAAACATTCTTATTGAAATTACTTCCCTATCTTTTCAATACCTGCGGTAAGGGGATAGACAATCTTACTATGTACTACTATATATTCAATACATATATAAATTATGTTATTTTTTATTACCTTAGTAAACGGAAGGATTCATTACGAGGGAAGTTCCGGGTATTCATTACAAAAGCAAATGCGTAAAAAAGGTATTCATTATTGTAAAAAGTACATAATAAATCAGAATACGATAATGCCAAATAGTTATATACTACGATCAAATAGACAGCAAGCAACCCATTAATGAAGTAACAGGTTTTTATCTTAGCCACAATTAACAAAATGTAAGTATAATAGATTACTAATCACTTATGTGTCCTGCCATACGTGATTAGTAATGATAATCAGTCGGTCAGTTTTTTTAACACATTTTTCCCAATTTTTGCGGCGTTATCAGACACTTATAAGAACTGAAAAAGTCCAGCGGAAACAGGTTAACCTTTTCAATTCTAATAATTGCCTGCCACAAAATTTGAGAAACATTTCTAATGAATGAAAATGTGAAATAACCAATGATTTTAACTTCAGACGATTTATAACATTTGCGTAGGGTAACTAATATCCTAATTAGAAATGACGTTTAGAATTACTGCGTATGACTGGGATTAATGAACCATCCACTTTCCCTAAAATATATCTTTAAAATTAATTATATGAAAGTTCAATTAATTATTTCACTCCTCCAACGTTATTGATTCAAAGGGACAAGGACTCGTGATTGATTTTTGTTTGTCCACATATGTGAAACTAATAATTTAGATAACCTAGATATGAGCTATTTAGATCACATATGGCTAAAATGTCTACATAAAAAAATGTAAGTTGCATCCTACAACTTTTGCATTTAAAATTTTGTACTCGACCAAAGAAATTCCTGGACATGAATGCATTAATGGACCCTAAATAAAACTATTTGTGAGGTTATTACACTCGACGTGGTAAGAAAGGTACCACAAAAATAAATTGTTCACATATTATGACATCAGTAAGCTCGCCTGCGACTATAAAAGAAAAATAAACTGGCCTGGATTTTTTTCTACCCCGTCCCTCGGTACTGATTGGTGAACTGAATATATATATAATATATATATATATATATATATATATATATATATATAAATATATATATATATATATATATATATATATATATATATATTATATATATATATTTATATATATATATATATATATATATATATATATATATATATTATGTTCACATGACTGTTATAGATATCAATAAGGTTTTCTATATATATAAAGGCATAAAACCAATAAATTGATTATTTTCTCAATTTAACATTTTTATTAAGTTAAGAGTTGACACTTTCAAACTTTAAAAAAGTCGGAAATATTAACATAATAAATACATATCAAAAATAAACAATTCTTCGAACACGGGCGCCACTCACCCCAAGATCGGCTCGGCCAGATACAATTTTATAATAGAACTGGTGCTACCCGATTTCGAAACCGAGTTTACCAAAGAAAATTACCCTAGTGAAGTATATGCCAAAAATCAGTCTGTTAAAAAAAATGCTGGGAATGGTAAAATTACTATGCATTAAAAAATATTACTAAATTAAAACTATTAGTGGAAATTCCAAAGGGAGAATTTTTATTATACTATTATCTTTAGCGAACGTGCATCTAATATATTAGTTTTATGTTTTGTGTTTTCCATCAATAATAACATTTTATGGTTTGCTATGTAAGTAACTACCAAATAATTATATCATTTAAAATTTCATACTTTGCCCCTATATCAATTACATGAAGTGCTTTTTAATAATTTAATAATTCTGGCCATAACTACGTGGTGACAAATCATTATTATTAATGATGGAAAACATGAAATAATTCTTGAAAACACATATTGCATAAAAAAGATATGGCTCAAATCAGTAAAGATTAAAATTAGAAGATGGATTTTACTTACTCATACCAAAAGAAATATGTATTTTTTTATTCAACAACACACATTTGTATTAAAATCTGTGTACGTGTATTTATGGTATCCTAACATTTATTCGGATGTTTTAAAATATAAGCATCTTATAAAATCTTAAAAAAGACCTTTACAGAAAAATAAAAACCGGCACACATTGGAACGGCTATATGGGATCTGTTGGACATCCCAACTCACAGCAAATGTATCTTCAGAATTGAAATAAAAGACAACTGGTGATATTACGTTCAACTAAGATATATTAAATATTATAAAATGTACATATAATAACTAACGCAAAGCATATTACACAGGGTGAATTAAATGTTAAAAGCTAATAAAGTTATAATGTGAATCAACCAAAAAACAATAAATGAACAAACCCTTTTGGGATTATTTTTAGCCATATCATTTGTAATGAGAGCATTTTGCGTTTTGCTAGTAGTTTAATTATGTTATAAAATCATTTAGCAATATATACAGAGTGAAATATCATCACATCATCAAAATCATATTCGTTCTAGTGAATATTGACCCTCAAATTTAAAACGCAACTAGTAAAGTTAAGAGTCTTATGAAACAAGTACGTGATTATAAAATATACAGGGTGTCTTAGATTCAATGTTAAACCAATATCCTTGTTAATAAAAGAGTTTTTAAAACTTTGTACGGGTTTGGTATGTTTGTATAATTACAAAAATATATGGAAGGTGGAGGATCATCTTAAAAAAATATACAGTGCTGCAAAAATGTGACAAACTAAACAAGTGATTTTTTAAATAGAACATTCGAACTAAATCTCGAAGTTTGATATAGGTCATGCTAGAAATGCAACTATATCCAATTATAACGTTTGTCACGAATTTTTGGAGCACCATGTAGATTTCCTTTTTTAAAATTCCGCTACATTTTTTCTATAAAACAGCAAATTCTCTATAAACTTTGCCAATTTTGTGAAATGTTCCGTTGCTAAATCCTTGACTAGAGAATATATGGGCATGATAAATGGACATAATTAAAATTTAATCTATTGAAAATATCGTATTGTATACTGGGTAGCACACGAGGTTAGGAAAACTATTAACTAAAATATTTATTAGACCACAAAGATACTACTGACATACAAAAAAGTGCGGATGTGAGCGGAAGTTTTTTTGTAGAGTTAGGGAAAAAAACGAAATCAATTTTTGTAGTAAGGTTGTTCTTCGCATCATTATTAGGACCAAACTAAATTGTATCATTTACATAACGAAAAACTAAGATTGGTGATAAAATTTTGTGGCTTAAATTTAATCGTATGTCCAAGTTTTAGTATAAAGCTGTTCCAATGTGCGGCAGGGATAGAGGAAAATAGATGGTTTAAATAATAATATTTATAGGTAAACCAGAATATGCCAACATTATAAATAAAATAATATAAAATAGAAAACATTTGAAATATATCTATTAAAACAAACCAACAAAAAAAAACAATATTTCATATATATATATATATATATATATATATATATATATATATTTATTTATATATTTATATATTTATATATATATATATATATTATATATATATATATATATATATATATATATATTATATATATATATATATATATATATATATATATATATATATATATATATATATATATATATATATATATATATATATATATATATATATATATATATATATATATATATATATATATATATATATATATATATATATATATATATATATATATATATATATATATATATATATATATATATATATATATATATATATATATATATATATATATATATATATATATATATATATATATATATATATATTTATATATATATATATATATATATATATATATATATATATATATATATATATATATATATATATATATATATATATATATATATATATATATATATATATATATATATATATATATATATATATATATATATATATATATATATATATATATATATATATATATATATATATATATATATATATATATATATATATATATATATATGTATATAAATATAAGTATATATATATATAAATATATTTATGGTGGACCAAATTAAGTTGAATACTACGTTGACCTATTATAATTTTTTTATTTGTTTATATGGATTTTAATGATTTTTGGATATGTTTGCCTTTGATATGTTTTAAAACTCATGCTAACACAAATTCTAGAAATATTGGACAGGACCGGACGTATAATAAAAAGAAATCCAAAACGGTGCATTTACACTCGTTTGGCTTAGAACCAATATTGTACAAGTTTTTGATAGTGTAATGAACGCAAATACTCCTTTAATAATTTCACTAACTAGAAAAAGGTATAACATAATTATTAACATTTTTGTCTTGTGATGTTTGCGAGAGTTCCCCTCTGCAAAATGTAGGATGTTGCTTGGTATATTATAATATTAAAAGCGCGGAATTGAAATTACTATCATTTTCAACAACCTCTTGAAGCCGCCTTCTCCATTGACCAATAGAATTATTATTAGTCTCTTGAGGAAACTGATTCCCGCAAAAAACAAATCTATGGTTAAGGTCTTCTAGCGTGGTAATATCGTAATTCTCAAACACCATGGATTCAAATCGTCCCCTGATTGTATAATCCACTGGATTCTGATCAGGACTATTAGGTAGCCAGATGTCAATCCAATAATTTGGGACAGTTTTGTTGAAGGTGTTAAAAGTACTTCTTGAAGTGTGAGATGGGGGTACCATCTTGTTGTAACACATAATCACCATAAATATTTCATATAGCATATCGTATAAAATATCTTGCTGATAAACCTCGGAATTTATCTTTACATTTTTATTCACAAAAAGAGCTGGTTTTACCTTTCCTTGAAAGTCCAACGGAAACCATTATTGAATCAGCAAAAAGCTGCCTAGGAATTAGTGGTTGTTCTATAGGTACTTATGAGTTATTTGCGGCGGTCGAGTATACCCTGTTAATTTGGGATTTTTTTTGTTGACGTAAAGCAAATACCTTCTTATCTCTAAACCATATTCTGGAAATATCATCTTTGTTTCTAAATCTTCTCAAGAGTTGCTGACATCGATCAAGCCATTTTCTTTTATCCTGGGCCAATTTTCGGGTGTAGATGTTTTTATATACCTTCAAATTTAATAATTCTTCTCACGGTAGTGCGGGCAGTTCAAGTTTAATTTTTCAATTTTCGCGAACTCATTGTTTTTCTAATGTCCAAATTGTGGAAAATTTCTCGAATTCAGTTAATATTTGTTTCACTCTATCAAGACCTTTTGCTACCACAACCCGGTTTCAAACGTACATTGCCATTGTTTTCTCCTAAATGTTTTAAAATATAGTTTACTGTACTTTTTTCTAGTTTCTTTTAAAAAACATTTGTATCATTCGAGAGGCACCATAGATTTTTTCTCTTAAGGGTTTTATTAATATTTTATCAGCATACGATAAACCTGCAATTTTTATCAAACACGATTGTTAACCTGTCACAATATTTGATATAAACAAGCAACATTTGGTTTGCTAGATGTATTTTTTTATATATTTTTTTGTTACTATGGTAAATTATAAATTATAAGAGCATATTTTTGATTTAATTTGAAAAGGAAATGTTCACATAAAAATGTGTCTTAAACTAAAATGTCGGGTTTTTGACATACAGGGTGTCATATATTTTTTGAATAATCGGTTTTTCATTAATAAAAATGTCTATAATTATAAATATTTTTATGGCACTTTCTGTGACTAGAAGAAACTATTGATATTCAAAAAAATAGCGGGAATGTCCAAGTTTCAGCTGGTATTAGGTTAGTAATTTTTGTGTGGTCCAGGAACATACAACAAAGAGTTGAAAAAAATGTAGAATTCAAAAAACGTCAGTGGTGTACATTTTTATATACTTGATATTTGTTATTGTACCCCACTAGCTAGTCCTAAATAGTTAATCGATTCTAACGACAAACAAGACAGCAAAATTTCAACAGAATCGGCAAAAGGATCTTTGAGATAGTTATAAAATACTTGTCTAAGAAAATGCTGGCAAGCTTTATCTCAAAAACCAGACCTTTCAAGTTACATGTCTATCTGAAATTTTCCACTTAAAATCAATATAGGAATGCGCCCTTAAAATTATGACATACCAAGTGACACCCTAAACTTTGCAGAGGGGCCCTTTTTACGAACATTACAAGTCAAAAATATGAATAATTATGTTAGACCTTTTTATTAAATAATGAAGTTATTAGAGGAGTATTTCCGTTCATTACGATATCTAAAACTAGTACAATATTTAGTCTAAGTCAAACTCATTTTCTTTGCAACGAGTCTAAATGCACCGTTTTGGATTTCTTTTTATAAATTCTGTCTGTTTTAGCATGAGTTTCAGAATATATAAAAGCCAAATATATAAAAATCATTAAAATCGACAAACAAACAAAAAGTCATAACAGGTCAAAATAGTGTCCAACGTAATTTAGCCTCCATTAGACTATTTCAATTATTTTGTAGTTTTTTACTTAAAATGTGCACGTTTTAATGTTGGGCTGAATGGGTCCCTTCACCGATTTGAGATAGATCCGCCCCTATATGAACGCCTACGCAGTTATTGATCAAGTCAAAAAGAAAACTAATGAAAAAACGAACATATTGGAACTGTGACCCTTTCCTTTTCATATCGATTTGAGCCAATGTTAATTTCAATGGTACTCGTGAAAACTAACTGCAAAGATATTAACTTGTAAAATATATTGGCATAGGTCTTTTCATTTTAAACCACAAAATGTTAAAAACTGCCCGATATTTAAAATTTTATTTTTCATAAATAAAAATTATCTTTAATAAAAGAAGACACATATGAACGGGGAAGTATTATGTTTGCCAAAACACATTTTTTCTTTGCCTTACGGATTTATGAATGTGAATTTAAAGGTTTTCGCCTCGATCCTCGCATACTGTTACTGAAATAATCATTTGATCTCTCCCAGTATATGTCAAGTAAATATTAAGCAGAAAAATGTAAACAGCGATAATTGTCCAGAAATATTTCAAATTGGCCAAAAAAACCGTTATGCTTCCATAAATCCCAATTGTGTTGACTTCCCGTTTATTTGCTTTCTACGTTTTCCTGAATTATTTGCCAAGAACGCCACAATACTTTGTTTTACATTAATGATTCACGTAAATAGTACTTTTGACCGATTGCTTGTTTGTTGGAACGATTAGAATTTGTAATGGTTAAAACTTGGAATAACTTAAGTCTGACCATGAAATGCTTTATAGTACGTTAACACTTGATGATGACCAAAGTTCAGAAAATATAAAATCGTTGTACAATTAGCTTTTTAAACAAAGGGATAAACTGTTTTGTTACCCCTTTTTATTACTCAAATATTATTTTTCATCTCACACTTATATTTGAACAAATATATACCAAATATTGAGGACCGTTTTTTTGTATATGCAACGTTTTATATTATAGTAGAGCGATTCAGATAAGCTATTCGACGCTAAAATTTGATAAAATGTTATCACGCAGCAAAATGACTATAAGAAGTAAACTTCAAAAAAAAAAACCGTAGGAAATACCAGAAACTCCAACCACAAAATAGTAACTCAGGAATTAATAAAGAATAATGATGAATAAATATAAAACTTTTCAATTTTCTTAACGCATATTTAAAATATATTCCCAAACTAAGCACATGAATACTTACATTTAAATTCTGACCAGCGAACGATATCTCACTGTAGCTCAGATGACAAGGCAAACCTGGTTCGTAACCTAAAGCTTGTCTACACTTGTTTTGTCGGGAGGTTAGGTTGGGAAAGTCTAATACTATTTTAATATGTTTCCAAAACAACAAAAATACTACTCATTAAAAATACGTCACGCCGTAATTTTAAGTTTTATAAAAATAAGTAAAATTAATGTTCAATTTTCAATAATTATCACCCTTTAGTAACAATTATCACCCGGTAGTGACCGTTATCATTTGAATTTCAAGCAAAAGTTGAACCACTCCTATCGGAAAATTTTCCGTTCCTAATTATATTACAGAAGACTTTCAATATTTATTTATAATATTTAATTTTAGATTTGAGTAAAATAAATATTTCCATAGTCAATTCAAAATTATTACTTATTTATAAATGGTCTAAGTGATATATGTTTTAAATACATTTTATACAAATACCACTATTTTGATATTGATAGCTTTTATAATATATAGTATAAAAATTCTTTTAAAAAGATTTCAACTATGCAATTCGTTTTAATTCGTCTCTGAGCCTGTGGGAATGAGTGGAATTAGTAAAAACATACAAACATACTTTTTAATAAAATATTAAATCAATAACTGTTTAATTTTTTCCGAGAAATAATAATTATATTATAAATTTACGATATTCACCATAACAGTTTCTTATAATATAACTAGATTGTAAAAATGTCATTATATAAAATGAGACTTCCTCTTGGGCTGGATCAACGACACCGCTACTAAAATATATTATTAACAAATCACTGAAAAATGTGGAGGTTCTCAGGTCGACCCTTTGTATTTTTATTTTCTTCGTAAGAGGGAAGTATTGAAATCTTGAAAAAATCACCCTCCAAGATTTTTGCAGATCTTTGCGTTTTTGGGACCCTGGACCCCGAAAAACATGCTCTTCCATTTCCGTTAGTTTGTCGGTTTGGCATTCTGTCTATATGCGGCATAGCTTAAAAACTACTCCGATTGTAGCTAAAAAGGGCCAAATATATATTTTTATAAAAAAAATATTACCGATAAGTACAAAATAAAATTTATTCCTTGTTCAAAATTTCGCTCTATAGTCAGCGACAAACTAATAAAAATATCAAATAGTATTTACTATTAATTAGTAATACAGTATTCGTCTGACGCAGACCTCATATAGTGGAGTTTTCAACAAGGAATAAAATTTTTTTTTTGTCAGTAATATTGAGTATAGGCTGTCTAGAAAATGGCATAAGATTAAATCAAATTTGAAAAAACTGCACTTTAAAAGATTTTTTTTTAAAGTGTTTCAGAATACATATACGTCCTTTTCACTGACTAAACTAGATACTCTTTGCCACAGATTTAATTCCATATTATATGAAGAAGTACAGGATTTTTCAAAAGTTCGAGTTGCGGAAAGGAAGATGTGGCACTCCCGAGTCAAGCATAAGAACATGTAGGATAGAGCAGGTTTATAGTGTGGGAGTTTTTATAAAAAATTAAGAAAAAGTAAAAAAAAAATAAAAAAGACCTTTTTAAATTTGAGTTTGAAATGCGTATCGTAACTATCACATCCAATCTGCCAACTCTCCATTTCTTTATTTAATTTGGATAGTACAGTGGGAGTGTCTAGAATAATGAGTGAAACAGAAAACCATGCATCTGAAAAAAAAGAAATTTTGTCTCCCTCAAATTTTATATAATCTGTTAACATTAACGGCAAACACTTAAGAATTGATACAGGGCAATTAATGTAATTTTTGAAAACCTGTTTATTTAAAATTTGGTTGTCCTAAGTACATTGGTTTCTTATCTACAGTAATTATTCTACGGTTATTTCAACTTTTGAAAAACCCTGTATTGATTTGCATATATATATATATATATATATATATATATATATATATATATATATATATATATATATATATATATATATATATATATATATATATATATATATATATATATATATTTCAAAAAGAAAATCTCCAAAGTCAATTTTTTCAATTTTAATTTAATCTTATAACGTTTTCAGCACCTCGTGTATTCAGTATCTGACTATCCGACCTTGTTTGTGAAACAGATGTACACGTATCTTAAACACTTCGAAAACAAAAACTTCCAAGGTCCAGTAATTGCAGACATTGGATCCAAGTGGTTCCAAAAGATCTGAAAAGGAGAAACTCTGTATTCTAGTTTTTGTTTCGCGGTCATATAATTTTTTGATGAATTTGCTCAGTTAGATAGTTTTTATTTTTTCTCGTTTAATACAACAAAGTGAGTTGATTTAATACCGAATCCTATGAAGAGGAAGAAACCTCTCACCAAAAAAAGTTTTTTGAAGTTGTTTCGCTAGTAACGAGGTTCTGAAATTATTGATATTAATAACTGATACAATATAAGTGTTGACTTGTTTAGACTCAAACTACCTAAAAGCATCTTGTGAACCGAGTCGTTTAAAAATCACTATTTGGTTTTTACAATGATAATGTATATTTCCTGCTAACAACAACAAAAATTAAATGTAATAAGTTGTTAATTTATCCAACATTAAAAAATGTATTAAACATATAATTGTAGAAGTAGGTTTAAAACGCATTCTATTTTTTTTAGTTAAACCACATGTTTTAATTTCCTGCCGTTCTTGCGATATAGGATTTTATTTTAATTTTCTAGAAGGCGAATATGTTTTTAAAATATAAGTTTAAGAATTACCAGATCTAATTTTTGGTCATTTCTTTCAAAACAAAAATTAGGTTTCTAAAAATTTTTTTGGTCTCCGAGTATACGGAGGCCTAATTATCACTCACGCTTAAAAAAATAAATTGTTACCAATCGTAGACACGAGTTTCTGGCTAATGGCCTTCATCAGTATGATTAAGGTTATCTTTTAACTAGGTTACTGTCATTGATTAAGGGCAAGAACTATTATATAGTAGAAGAATTCTTTTTTCGGAAGACCGCCAAAGCGCAATGAAATTTGGTCAACTGTAGACGCGTGTTTTGACTTAAAGTCTTCATCATTGTAGTCAACTAGTTGAGAGAAAGACGGGTACAACTATCGCCAAACTAAACACACAAAACCACACCAGAATGGCCGACAGGAGCAAAACACACGGGTAATTCGGAATCTGCCTGATGAGCTTTGCAGATACACCCGTCGCAAACAAAAATATATATATATATATATATATATATATATATATATATATTCATTTTTTTTCTCGGAAATGAACGGGAACATCAAAGTTCGGAAAAAGGCGTTAATTTGATGAAATAAAATGTAATTTTGTAATATTGAATCATCGCTAAAACACTTAAGATACAAAGCCACACTATAAGTCACCAACAAAAGCAAAACCGACAAAGTGTGGTTACCAAGAGAACACCCGTATGAGTTTTCCCACGGGAGGCTTTATGCTGCTCCGTGCTCTGAGCTTAAGTCAGAAATACGTGTATAGGGTTGGCCAAATTTGCCCATTAGCGGTCAGCCCAAAAAAATGCCTTTTTCTGCTATGTAATAGTTCTTGTCGCGTTAATCTTATTTTATATTTCATACATATAGAGCATGACCAGTTAGTTCGCATTATAAAATTGGAGTTAAACTATCACTATTATTAATAGAATCGTCGGATGAAGAATATATTCAATTGTTTCCATAGGCTAGGGTACTTCATAATTTAGGTTTTATTTGGTTATTTCAATAATTTAATGAAAATATTATATTTGTTTTTAGAAAGGACGAATTAGAAATAGAACAGATGGCCTCTCAGCATTCTTTTTATTAGACAGTAAATATGTTCTAACTTAATAAATAACCCAATCTAACAATAATTAACTACAATAAATTTTGGAAACCAGATTAATTTTGTATCAAGTTGGACGCATTTTTTAGATCCGTTTATGTTTTCATAGACATAATGGCGTTTAAAATAGGATAAATCACGTAACTAACTTTTTTTTATTGCCATTTAGCATTATTTTTCGAGCAAAATTCTTTTGTTAAGACAAATTTTACTTAACACGATTATTACACAAAAATTCCATATGATACGGACTTAACTGGTTTACTTGTCACACTGTGTATATATTATAAAATTTTTATTGTGAATTATTTCCCAGGGCCAAAAAAATCCACTGCCAAATAAATATTGCTTTAAAATTATATAATAATGTGACATTGTAATTAATTGTTGCCAAGATTGCTCTCAAATTCACCGATATCACAATTGCGATGTTAACAAACGGCTTTATTACTTTTTTATTATTTTAAACAATTGTTTATTAGCATTCATGTTAACCTTGTAAAAGTCGTAGTCGAAAATCGTAATTTCTTCGATAATAAATTGTTTTTATATGGTATCACACCTGTGTTGTTTTATTCGCATACCTACATAATAAGAGTTAGATTTTAAAATCCACGTTTTTCTCTCGCTTACTGTCCAATTTTAATTGATACCTGGGATTATAAATAATATAACATGCTATTGTCTTATAGAATTCTTAAGTACACGTTTGTTTGCAAAGTTGAAGATGTTGCTTTAGTCCGAGGTCAAACTATAATTATTGGGATTTAGAATTCGTAATGACTTGGTATCATTTTATTATCATAGAGGTCTATAGATAAGTATTGAAAGAAGATTAAGATACGAATTCCACGTGTACCGTAACTTATACAAAACAGATCGACTATAACTGTGCTTTTTTTATAAATATTGTTATTAATTTATAAAAAGTTATTCATATGAAAAATTTTTAGGCGAATTTATTTTTTATTTATTAATTGACTTACACTTACCTTAGTTGTTAATGTGATGACTATGTTAATGTCACTAATCCTTCTCGAATGTTCTACTAGGCTTAATCATTTTCATCCTGTATTATATAGATTCTTCTACAATTTTCCAATAATTCTATCTTTTTCTAAAATAGTCTAGTAAAATAATGACTTTTTCTTCGTAAGTATTCTAAGTAATTCTTTTCGGACGTGTTTTTTTTAAATAATAAAAAGGTTTAAGCGATATATACATATATGTATATATATATATATATATATATATATATATATATATATATATATATATATATATATATATATATATATATATATATATATATATATATATATATATATATATATATATATATATATATATATATATATGTATTATATTGTTTAAAAAAAGTTCTCAAATACTTTTAGAAAAAAATTACTATTCTACACACTGTGATCAATTAGATTTGGCCATATGATCCAAAAAACAAAGGATTATCCATTTTACAACATATAACAATAAGTTGAATTTTCTTTTAAATGGGACAGCTTGTACAATATGTTTATAAAAGAAACCTTTTTTTGATGTTTTTAAGTATACCAGGTTTGATACCTTTATCTTTACGAACACCCGATAAATTTGAGAAAATCCATGCCATCAGAGGCAATTTGTTCCTATCGAATTAACGTTCTTCGTATCTCACTGATACACCGCTTCTTATGGTATGGTTTTTCTTAAATTTCTCACGAGTCTTTAAAGATAAAGTTACTAAACTAGGTATTTTTAATCTACAAGAAGAGACCTACTTGAGGGACATATGATATACATTTAAAAAAATACAACTTATGGTGATATCTTATAAAATTGAAAGTCTTTTGTTTGAATTACTAAAAAAAGTTTTGAATTACTAAAAAAAAATTATTAAGCAACCCTACAACTTTTTCTTGATATTATATGGCAAAGTTTAACATTAAAGGAAATATAGCAAGTTAAAATATCATCAATATAAATTGATCGCACTGTACATGTACAATGTAGGTAAATGTATGAAATAAATTCATTATTTTGCAAGTGAATAATATTTCGGAAAAATACTAGGACACGTCGATTTTTATTTATGATTGCGCTTGTTTTTGTGTAAAAATAATATATAGGATGCTTCAAAAATTAATTATAAACGGATTTCAGAAATATAACATTCTTACGATCTAATGTTGATAAGTTAAGAACCAGAGACAAAAATGTAATTTAAAAGTTTTGAAATTCATTTTTTAAAACAAAATCTAACAATAAGTTAACAATCATTAAATTAAATGTTGAAATGAACGCCCTTCCAGTGCCTGGCAATATCACACAAGGTCAATAAATTCTTGTTGCACTTTATTTATGGTGAAATATTGTTACATTCAGTTCTTATCCAATTTTTCGATACTGTGATCTCTTGATGTGTAAACAACCTTTTTCAAGTGGTCCCACAAGAAAAACCATCGTAGTGAGGTCCGGGGATCTTGGAGGACATTCAACAGCACGACGCTTTCCAATCTACTTATTTAAAAACGTGACTGAGATACCGTCGAACGCCTGCTGCATAATGTAGGGGAATACCATAGATTTTCATCAGGCACTTGTGGGTTGTTTATACTTGGAAACAAGTATAACTAACTATACCCTCTCAAACCTTTACCTTCTGTTGTTAACTATTCCAAGTAACGTCAAACTGATTCCTTTGATGTTCAAAATGTATTCCTGGGATATACCGCCATCTGATGATTGTACTATTAGTTGAAAAACTTCTTACAAGAAATAATGTTAATCCAATTTATAAACAGGATATCTGTTTGGATCAACATTATTTTCAATTTAACGAGACTATGTATATAAGTGAGGAAGGTTTAATAATGAGAAACCCTTAAAGTCCAATTTTAACCGAGATGTTTATGGATCATTTGGAAACTAAAGTTTATAAATATTTCCTTAGTAAAAATCTCATTTATTGGTATAGGTATGTTGATGATGTATTAGTATGTTTTAGTGGTACTGACAAACAATTAGAATCATTAGTAGAATAACCAAATAATCTACAAAAAATATAAATGTTACATTTGAATTAGAAAACAATAAAGAAATTAAATTCTTAGACTTAACTATTGAGAATAATAAACAATTTCAAATTTTCCATAAGCAGCCTCATACAGACACTAATATACACAAACTTCTAATCATCCTTTTGCACATAAAATATCAGCATATAATAGTTTAGTTCATAGATTGGTAAACATACCTCTAAGCAATGAAAGTTATACTAAAGAGTTAAATATGATAAAGCAAATAGCAGTTAATAACGCTTATCATGAAAATCTCATAGGCAAAATAATAAAAGAGGAGTAATATAAAGACACATTACAATTAGTTTATCCTACTAATAAGTTCAAAGAAAGTATTTTCTTTCATAATTTCACTTATACAAACATACAACATCAAATGTTGCTAAATTCTTTAAAAATAAAGGTGCAACTGTTGCTTTTAGGACTAACAACAGCCTTGGTAGATATATCAAAAACAATAAGACGAAAACTCAAAAAACAGAACATATACAGTACAAGTTAAAATGTACAACCTGTTCAAAATTTCATATTAGACAAACAGGCAGAAAATTTAAAAAAATAATTAATGAGCATGAATTTAGTTACAGAAAGCATAAAGATAATTCCAATTACTCTAAACATTTAGTTTAAGAAAACAATACTTTCGATGAGAACTTTGAAATTTTAAATGTAGAACTTCATTTACTAGAAAGTAAGGAAATTAATAAACTTAAAAATAACACATTATTAAACGATCAATTGGACCTAAATAGTTCCCCATTGTTAAATCTCTATTAGGTTATAACGGAAAATCCAGAACATTTTACTTTTATAAGATCTGCAAAACGGGTTCAGGTATTTAATACTTACACTTTTTTTAAGTTCTAACATCTGATGAAGCCACACCGTTGGCGAAACAATTTTTTTGTAAAATAAGTTAAGTGGACATTTTAAACAAATGTTTTCGTTTATATAGCTTCTCGACTCATTGTTACGGAAAATTGACCCCAAAAGTCAATAGCAACATGTTGAAAGGGCTTTTCTTGTGAAATCTTATAAACAGGTAAATCCCCCACCTCAGAAGGAGCATAAAATTCAGGACGAATTTTGATGCATTGAAAGCAATTTGAAAGAGTTTTTTGTACAGCCTTCTTAGCAGATAATATCCAGGATTAAGTTGGGTATGTAATGTTTAACCGGGGATGCATGTATTGTTATGGCTGTATTCAATAAACGGTTTGAACTAGGTAACAACAAAGGATGTTTAAAAGGAAGGAAAACAGCAGGTCTTCAAAAAGGTTAGGGAAGCAGTTGATTTTCTTAGTTTCACTTCAGAAATAATAAATTTAACGGATAATTAAAATCTCAAACGATTTACATGGCGTTTTATTAACCAAAATGGCCGATGACATATAACTATTTTTTGAGTGATCCTGTATATTATTTGTTTATCTAAACATGCAAAATCAAAAATAAAAACCGACGTGTCCATGAGTTTGTTTCAAATATTCATTTGCGAAATAATTAATCTATTCCGTACTTTATGTCCACATTGTACTCGAATCAATATGGTGCAAATAACTAAAAAATCTTAGGAATAGATGTAGATTTAAAATTTTGTCTTTTAAAATGTTTGAAATTGTTTTTCTTTTTTTGGTTTTGCGACGTCTTGATAAATAACGGAGTCGTAATAATTCCAATTTACTCAATTAAAAAAATTGCTTTTTGCCAAACTTTATTATTTCCGTTAATTTGCGACGTTAACCGGCATAGTAATCAAGTTGATGCATATAAAAAAAATATCCAAAAATAAAAGTATCTTTGTTAAACAAAACGGAGTTAGGTATGCTTATATATTGGTCATATAGGTTTAAGGCATCAAATGAAGAGAAGGGACTGTGCGACTACTCTGCGGCTGTCATTGTCAGTTTTCTACATTTGGTGACTGTGTTCATCACACGACCTAAATGAAATTCGCTAATAAGGCATAATAAACAGAAATAAAAGTCGACATGTTTCGACTTCATCATTTAGTTCCCTCTGAAAAAAAATTTTATACATTTTTGAGAGTTTTGTTAATATGTTTTTTTAATTATTTTACATTGATTTCTAAAGATTTAAGTTTAATATTGTTCATTTTCAGCAAAAATAAACAAAAACGCTAAAGAGTCTTTATTTCATTATAATAACCTTGATGAATATAATGAAAAATTCCGGCCTTCCAAATGTACTATTTCAGTAAGAGATAAGTGGAAATAGTGCTAACGAAAATCTATTCCATTATAGATACGGATACTTTCTTTTTTATGCAGCTCAGACTTTTTGTTCAAATCGTGGAAATGTAGAAGAAATAGGTGTGACAATAGGGAAGACCCCTTCACATTTAACTTAACCTAACAATCTCAAAAAAACGTATTGTTACGTTTGCGGATGTGTTCTAAATGTATATGTGGTATCAAGAGTAATAATAATTAATTATTACATAGGGAACATATATAAATTTAAGTGTTATTATATATATAATATATACAGTGTGCCAGGTCGATCTGGGTAGCTGACAGAAATCAGAGAGTCAAGAGAACGAGCCGGTTGTTCAACTATATACAAAATATGACCTACTAAAAAGTCTACAGTTTTTCAATAAACAAAACATTACACTTTTTTGAAATAAAAATATAAAATGAAAAATTGCTGACTTCGATTAAAAAAAAAACATATTTTTACTCCAGACGTTTGTTTCATCGCTACGATCGGTTTATAATAACACGTTAAAAAGTCGATTAACCAGGAATCCAATAGAGGGCTATAAAAATACTAGTTATTTTAATAGTTTCCCAACATTTTTTAGATTTGTTTATACATTTTGTCAAATTAACACGATCTCAAATCAAAATACTTAAACGATCTCAAATCAAAATACTTAAATGAAATAAGTTAAGTAATTTGAACTGATATCTCACATAAACACTTAAATCTGGCTTAGTTTAAATTGTTGGTGTGCGAATGAAAAAAAATCAAATAGCGGTCTTTGATAATTAGCTTATAGATTTAAATATTCCTCAGTTTATACCGGTTTGTTTTAAATCAATACCTGCACGTATCTATATTTGGAAAAAGGTTGCAAAACACTCCTCCGCATTATGATAATTTCGAATTGATGGATGCTAGCGTTAGTTCAAGAGTATATGTGTTTTAATACATAATTACCATAATCTTGTTTTTATATTTAAGACATGTGTTGTTTACTTATGTGACTGTCCTCTAAATTAAAATATAAGTACGTATATTTAATTGTTTTAATGTTTGACAGACCACGAAGACCTAAGCCTAAGTCTAACGCACCATCACATTATATCCTGATGAATGTCTTAATGAATCCACACTCTGTATTAAAGGGTGCGGAGTCGTAGATTTCGTCTTCGTGGTTATTCTTATTTTATTGAACTTCTTTTTCAACTATTTCCTCATAAATCCTAAAGGAGTAAAAAGATGAAAACATTTTAGCTCATTAAAAAATAGACGACATTCTATATTATAAATACCTAGGCAATTAAAAGGATATTTATGATTAACCAATATTTAAATAAAATATATGTTGAAAGCAGTGTCGGACTGGCAGCTGATAGGGCCCCCGGCAGTTCTGAGATATGGGGTCCTAGTTTTTAAAATATGTTTTGTAATTTCGAGATTCTCCAAATAATATTACATTACCTTTTCGTAAATAAAAAAACGAACTTTTGTATTTTCACAGGAACATTTAATACAGCACATGCTTACCATAACATAAAAATCGTTACATTAAATTAAATAAAACATATTACGACATTATACAAATATTAAATAAAAGTTTATAGTATACAATACTCATAAAAATAATAAATTCGAGCTAACTCAAATGTTTTAAAATAAAAACAAACAAAATAACAACAATATTATTGTTGCCTGTAGTCCATGATACGGATAAGAACAAGCAATTATGTTCGAAATCGGAATGTTAAGTGCCTCAAAGCGAGTTTTAATAAAATTAAAGAGGCCCTGTCCAGATGACTCTTCTACAACAACTAAATCCAATAGTCTTCATATACCTGATCATCTATGACATAGCGCACGCAAATCGCAAACTGATTCATTACTGCCACATCTTGAGTGCTATCAACCATTATGCTATATGTATTACATTGCTTAAGATAATTTAAAATTCGTTTTTGTCCAATAGAACCAATTACTGCTAGAAGTTTATTAACAAATAATTTAGACAGAAATGTTACTAAAGCTCCTCTTCCCTTTGTCTTGTGCATTTGTCTTTTTTTGTTCTCTTCCATATATATTTGTACATGCTTTTGCAATATAACGTCATACTCTGCTAACGATTTTACCAGCTCTATAAAATTTCCATGATTTGCCTGTGTGTTTAACGTATAAGCAGCTTCTTCTTTTCACCTGTAGTCTAAATCCTGTAAATAAATAATATAATATCTATTAAACGTTTGATGAGTAATTGGCGATTATTTCTCTGGAGCCTTCAATACTCAAAATTTGTATTTATTAAAATAACAATATCAACTCCATGAAAAAGGATATCCTATCTCCATTTGGCAACCAACGATATTACAATTTACTAGGGTCAAAAGGTAGGCGTTTACCTTTAACTAAAGAAACTTGAATAGGGTGCCTTTTCCAAAAAGCTTTTTTAAGGCATTTGAATCGTGCAAGTTGGTTCAAAGAAAATCGTTAAGATTTATCTGGTGTTCTGATTCATTTAAGTCGGAATCATCAGTATTAGATTCAGAGTCCGTGTCTTCCATTGATTCAAATTTCGACTCGTAGAAGCAACTGAATTAAAAATTGCTGCAGGTGCATTACTGTTGCTAGATGGTGTTGCACTAGCACCTAAAAGCAAACGTTTTTCTGGTCTTTCATCTAATTTTTTTATATCATTTTAGCATTTTTTTTTTTACTTTTTACGATGGGTATCAATTTTTTATACCCAATATATTATTTTTAAAATCCTATAACATAATATCACATTTTGAGTATGTTCGAGTAGACAAACTAATAAACTTACAAAAAATAAATTACGTCAGCATGTAAAATCTGACAATGTTAAACCGGAAGTTAATCTTAAAAAAACTTAAAACAGAAAAGCGTAAATAATGTATTAAATAAATGTACTCTGCATTTTTAAACCCTGTTTCTTTTCACAAACATTTTCATCGTTGATTTCTAGGAAAATGTTTTTTAGATTAAAGTTGAAGAAATATTGTTTTTGGAAACGCCAAGTTTTACCTCCGAGATAGAGTGTGTTCAAAAAGTAAAAACATATACGTTTCAGAGTTTTCCTACTTATACAAAATTTAGTTTTGGGAACGCAAAATTACAGAATATGGGAATATAAGTACGGAAGCACAGTAATTTTTTTTGGTTAGAATTTTCAATTATTTTGGAATTTTATCTTGAAAATATTTCTTTCAATTTCGTTTTAAGCCAAAATTCTAAAATAAGTGTAACTTGTTTTAGAACAACACTTTATTAGGCTTTATACACGTATTTCCATGTTCTATGATCTTCAATTTTACAAAATATGTAAAATATTGAACTCACATTTAATTTTTTTAACACCATGTACAGGACTTTCCCATATAATTTGCCACCAACCTAGCGAGAGTTTATTTGAATAAATATGAAAATATTGTAAATACAAAAGTTGTAGGGTTTTTATAAACCATCAGAATTTTTTATCATAAATGCTAAAATATTATTGGTTAATATCAGTTTTTCCGCCATACTTCCTTTATTTGACTTTCAATAATTGCTTTTTTTCCATAATCTGGTACTACCCTGGTACTACATAAGTTAGGTTTTTGAATTTCTTTTTGTCATAATTTAGTCATAAATAAACGTTTTATTATTATTATTATTATTATTATGAGAGTATTTTTTATGCAACTTTTATTTTGCAAAAATGTCCATTTGTCAAGAAGTTTTAGGACACGCCGTATGTAAAGGCGGAATTAAACGACTGGTAAATTTGACGAATATTTGAACACGTTTACACAAATGGGCGTAGCCAAGTAAAAGTCAGGGGGGTCAAATATCACACTAGGTCAAGGTGTTTTTCACAAAAATGTTTGTATTTGCCACCGGTTGTCGGTGAATGTAACACAAGTCAATTGGTGCTGTGTAAATCTGTTCAAATGTTTATCAAGTACACCAGTCGTTTGATTCCGCCCTATGTACAATACTAACGCAATGGAGACATAATATTTATTGTGAAAAATAAGAATAATATTTTTAGATAATTTCTGTAACGAATTACAAATTCCTATAAGGTTATTAGTTTTATGAAAGAAGGCACAAACAGCAGGTTACGAGTTAATCATACGACACCTTTTATTTTTGATCGTGTTGATGCACCTATATATTTTTTTTAACAATATCAGCCTTCTATTTCTATTCTTAAATACTTTCGTAGTAATTCACGTTTTTCATGTTGTTTTTTTCTTTTAGCAGCTCCGTTTATATAGCTACGTTTTATATTGAAACAATACACAATACGAAATCAATATCAAACTACTTTTTTTGCTGTTATATCGTCATACAATGACAATGTTGGACGATAGTAAGTACGTCCTTTCCTTCCCGGCAATCAATAGAAGCATTTTTGCATAGTTGTCAGCTCTACTTCATTGTTGTATTTTATAGTTAAGTTTAAATGTAATTAATATTCCGAACTTGAAAAAAAATTATGAATTAGCTCGGGGGCCTCCGGCGATCGCCGGGTCGTCGGGCGGGCCAGTCCGACACTGGTTGAAAGATAGTACTGTGTTGCCTCAATTAAAGTATTCCAGTGCGTTAGAAAATCAGAAAGGGCCACGTTTATAGAAAATAACCATCAGTGGTAATAATTCAAACAAAAAACGTTCTTGTACTTGAAAAATGTAAAACAAATCGGTTATTAGATGCCCTAAACAAGACACCAGCATCACCTCCTCTGTATTTATTGCAAGTAAAAGGATCATATTTGTGAAAATAGAGTCATTAGATTAGATAGTCTGATATCTTTGGGGCAGTACTTCCAATAAAAATATAATTATTGTCAAGCGTATTTCTTATTATTTACTGATAGAGCCACTAGACTAAACCCAGGCATCTCAAATTTCTATGAAAGAAAAAAAACGTTTCATCTTGATGTGTAGGGTTATATAGGAGTAATGAAATACGACAACAAATCTTTAATTATCTGCTAAGGCGTAAATCCGAATTTTAAAAGAGTGTTAGTTTCATGGATCAAATTTTAATTAGCCCCTGTAAAAATATTCCTGTACAATAAACAAGAACAATACTGTCAAAACGTTATATCTATCAATATTACTCGCATTATTGTAATGGCAGAGACGGAGCTTTCAAAAACATCTGGAAATCTATACCTCCCGGCTCCTCTTTAATTTAGGTAAATATTCACAAGCCAATCAATGTTATATTGAAACGAGTTACATAATATTAATTTGAAGTGAAAAGTACACTTCAGTGTATAATCAATAATGTATGGACTGATATTTATTAAGTGTGGCGTCGCCCATATAAATAATGGGCATATGAAAAATCGCAATTTTGATAGAACGTTTGCTAGAATATTTTTGTAGAACGAAGGCGACTATATTTTTGTTAATTGGTTGTTTTATCGGTATGTTCTACACAGACACAAACATAATATATTATGTACATATATTACCAATGTTACGTGTACTTGATATTGATTAATATGCTGATGGATTGCGCTAGTTGTTGTGATTAATCGAAGTTATTGTTTTGTAAAGCTACTAAAAATAAAGCACTTCACAATATGCGTCGAAAATCTGAAAGATGTCTGGTTGTTGACTATATAAATAAATAACTTTTTAAATTTTGTCACTTTTTAAGTGTATAACGTAAGTCAACTTTGCGATTGCATGAGACATCTTCAGAGATCTTTACTGGTCAGCTAAAAACACAAAATTTTGTACGCGTGCTCACTGACGCGCAACTTAAGGTAATGATTGGTTTCCAGCCCGGATCCCTATTAGTATTTTTAGGGTACTTGATGATTTCAATAGATTTTCTAATATTTCTCTTATAACATTCCTAGACTAACGTATAGATTATTCACTGAGTTAAATGTAATTTCACTGAATTTCTTTAGAAAAATATAAGTTTTTTCGAACTGCAGCTATCTGTTACATAAGAAATTAGACACGAAATTTGTTATGAATGTACACAGACAATCATAGAAATCTTTGGCAAAGCCTAGCTTCCGGTATCGTAATAGGGTTTTACTGTGATTTCATTTTCTTATATCTCTTTTTTCGTCAATGTCAGGCTCAAAACAATATTGTCATGCAATTCGAAAATGTCGCGATATAATCAACAATCAATTATTAATTTTAAATGTGCTGGCATTTTTTGAGTTGGAAAAGCAGCAGCTTAGAGAAAACTTACGAATTGACTACACTAATGTATTAATGAGGGCGTCGGATGAATTAAAAATAAGTCAAGTTACTTTGTCTCGATTTTAAAAAAAATGAAGTTCAATCAACAATTCAAGCAACATATCAGAAAAAAATAACGAAATACAGAACCAATATTTCTGATTTTATTAAGAATAAAATTAGGGATATAATTTATATGATGTATGTTAAAAAGGAATATGTTACAATGGCCAGTTCACACAAGAAGTTAAATGAATATCACAGGGGTTTTTAATTTTTCTCTTTTTTCTCTGCGAAATTGTAGTATAGTTGGCGTACGTAGGCTAAAATACAAACTAATTGAATGGCTGAAAAACAGAAATACTGATTACCGAGAAAAGGCGATGAAGGACGAAATTTGGGCGTTAGTTCTTTCTAAAGGAATCCCGAAAAGAAATTATCATTTTGACGAATATGCTTTACAGTTTGGACACAACATTTTAAGTCTACCACCATACAATTGCAAGTATAATGCCACTGAAATGGTTTGGTCGGAATGTAAGACGAAATACGATCAGTACATATTACCCTTAAAAGGAACAATAAAAGTACTTAATGAAATATTCATTGTCCATTAGAAGAAATATGTTGCCAGCGTGAATGAAATTATTAGAGACTCCTGGGATATAACAAAAGCTTGGGATGCATCTGGCAACAGCCACTGACTATTTCTTTAAATGATTATGACGATTCTGAAATGGATTCTGATGTTTATACCTCTGACGGTGAAAATGGCTTATAATTATGTATAGAAATTATTGTTTATTCCCAATAATCACTTCCTCATATTTTAATAAAATTCTTACAGTGTTAAATTTCTATTTGTCTAATTTGATACTTTACATTGTTATTATAGTCAAAATGACCTCTTTGAACTGCTCCTATATATGATCTGAAATATTAAAAAAAATGCTGAGATATTAATTTAACTTCTTTTGAAAACTAGCCATTTTAACATATTTCTCCTAAACATACACCATATCAATTGTATCCCTCATTTTCTTCTTCCTAAAATCTTAAATTTTGTTTCTGTATTTCGTTGTATTTTCTGATATGTTGCTTGAATATGTTTCGTCTGATTGAACTGCCATTTTTCTTAATTCGATACAAAGTAGTTTGCCTTACTTATAGTATTCCCTCATTAATATATTGTTGTAGTGCTCTTATTTATAATTATATTCGGCCTCGTCTCATAAATAAAGACATATGTAGTACCTCCGCCTCTGGCCAATACGTCCACAATCTTGAAAGCTAAGCAAAAAAGAATCCCTTCGTACCCTTGCCTAACTCTGCCGATAGTATTTAGTCTTCGTTTTTGTGTTGATACGTTCACGTCGCAAGTGAATCATCAAAATCGATAGTGTAAATTCAGAATTTTTTTTTGTAGAAAAGCGTAAAAATTATGCCGAAACATAGAAAAAGAAGTCGTAGTCAGTCGGTAGAACGGTCGGGCTTTTATAAATTGTTTAAGAAGTTAAATAATAGGCTTAATAGTCTTGAAGAAAAATGCAAGGTTAAGAAAAGTCGTGGTCGTAAAATACGGGCACCTGTACGTCGTGTTATCAGTGACAGCGAAAGTGAGATAGACCGTTCTCGGTCTCCGTCTCGATCTCGGTCTCGTTCTGTTTGTAGAGAGAGAGAGGTAGACAACTATACGTCTGTGACTTCATCGGATGAGGATAGCAAAGATGATGGTGACACCGTACAGCCTGTGAGAGTTGTTGTTGTTGATTCCGATAGGGAAATAATCAATAATCCTGGTATTATCGCGACGGCGCCTGCGTCTGCTTCAGGGATAAGTGGAACAGCTGATAATGACGGGCACAGGGAAAGTCAAAATAGTAAGTAAAATATATTTCAATTCCAATGTTTTGTGAAAAAGGATAAGTCCTAGAAGGGCGCATTGAGGGAGAAGAGTTGTTGCTACCCCCCCCCCCCAAAATTTTTTGTTTAAAAGACACCTATCTTTTGGACAACATTTTTTTTTTTTATTTTGTTTGTTGTCTAAAACCTACCTGCCTGTTTGTGATAACAGGTATAGGTACCCTCCAGTCTTTCTGTTAGTGATAACGGAATAAATAATATTTTTTTTGTATTACCTGTTTGTGATAGCAGGACACATATTTTCTGTTGTAATGATAACAGATTCCCTATTATGTGTATATCGTTGTTTTACCTGTTTGTGATAGCAGGATGCATATCCACTTGTGGAAAATGGATTATGTGGCCTTTTCTTTCCCATTACTTGATAATAGTTTTTATTGGTTGTGATATCAATGAATACATTTAAAGAGAATTTAACTACACTGGTTCATTCTCTTGCTTTCTGTTAGTGATAACGGAATAAATATTTTTTTTGTATTACCTGTTTGTGATAGCAGGACACATATTTTCTGTTGTAATGATAACAGATTCCCTATTATGTGTATATCGTTGTTTTACCTGTTTGTGATAGCAGGATGCATATCCACTTGTGGAAAATGGATTATGTGGCCTTTTCTTTCCCATTACTTGATAATAGTTTTTATTGGTTGTGATATCAATGAATACATTTAAAGAGAATTTAACTACACTGGTTCATTCTCTTGCAGATGAATCCAGAAACAATTTAAATATGGAAATTTTATCCATTTTGGGAGAGGAAGGGGTAGCCAAGAACTCGTATGGAAAACCCATCCATGCAGATATAGCTTTGCGATGGAATAATATTTTAACTGGTGGCCTGGAAGACGAAACCAGAAATTGTCTAATTGAAAAATATTTGCCTCCAGAAAATTGTACCTTAATAAATCCACCTTCAATAAACCCCGAGGTAAAAATTGCTATCTCGGAAAGTATTTTAGGTAGAGACGAAAGGCTAGTGCAGTTACAACAACAGATTGCAGCTAGCTTATCAGCTATCGGTCTGGCCCTTACAAAGATGCTGGAAAACCAGAAATAAAAGAAAAGAAAGAGCAGATGCAGATATTAAGTGATGCAGGTAGATTATTATCAAATATCCACTATTCGGAGTCACGATCTAGAAGGGACCTTATTGCCTCATCTATATCTCAACAAGGAGCTAAAGGTTAGTAAACCATGCGGACGCCTGAGACATTTTGTACATAGGTGGCAGAGTTTATTTATAAATAGGACAGTGAGGTCTTATATTAATGGACTGTCAATTCCATTTACCAATAATCCCGTGCAAAAGTTCATTCCCACTGAGAATAAATGGTCTCAAAAAGAAAATTTAATTTTAAAAAAGTTATAAAGGCGCAATATCAGCTGTCAAGAAATGTAAAAAACAATTTATTTCAAAATTTTGTTTCAAAACCTGATGGGACCTATAGATTAATATTAAATTTAAAAAAACTTAACTCCTTTGTGGAAAACAAACATTTTAAAATAGAAGATAATAAGGTAGTTGCCCGGCTAATAAGAAAACATTTTTTTATGTGTCGCATTGATTTAAAAGATGCTTATTATCTGGTCCCAGTACGAGAAGCACATCAAAAAATACCTAAGATTTATATTCCAGGATGTAATTTATGAATACAGGTGTCTACCTTTTGGGCTCAGCTGTGCACCTTACATTTTCACAAAAATTTTAAAACCTGTAGTTAGTATGCTAAGAAAAAGGGGGATCCTTTTAGTAGTTTATCTGGATGATTTTTTGATTTTTGGAAAATCATATAATGAATGTAGCAGAAATACAAATTTAGCAATTAAGACTCTAACATATTTAGGTTTTTTAATTAATCATACAAAATGCAGTCTAATACCTAGCAAAATATGTAAATTTTTGGGTTTTATCTATAACTCTTTTTCAATGGAACTATCATTACCAACTGAAAAGCAAGTTAGAATATCTTGTATTTGCAAAAAATTTTTAAAATTAAAAATATTTAAGATTAGAGACTTTGCAGAATTTATTGGCATACTGGTTTCAGCATGCCCAGCGATAAAATATGGGTACTTTCATTTAAAATCCCTAGAACGTTGTAAACATATCGCTTTAAAACAGGCTAAGGGTTGCTATGATGTACAGATGAAAATACCAGAGACGTTATTTTTTGACATTAATTGGTTTATAAATAACATAAATACTTCCAATAATATTAGTTTGTCTAAATTTTGCTTAGAGATATTTTCTGATGCATCAAGATCAGGTTGGGGGGCTTTTTGCAACGGAAAGAGAACGTTGGGATATTGGTCAGATATAGAACAGGTAGAGCACATAAATTATTTAGAGCTTTTGGCATTGTATTTTGGATTAAAGTGTTTTGTTTCAAAATTATCAAACTGCAATATTTTATGTCGTGTTGACAACACTACAGCTGTAGCCTGTATAAATAAGAAAGGGAGTGTTAGATTTAATAAATTAAATGAAATAACAAGAAAAATTTGGATGTTTTGTGAAAGTAGAAATATTTTAATTTTTGCTAGCTACATAAATACAAAGCATAATATAGAAGCCGATAGGACCTCTCGTCAGGTGCACAAGGAGACGGAATGGTCTTTATCAGATAAAGCCTTTCAAAACATTGTAAATTGTTTTGGACAACCAGATATTGATATATTTGCTAGTAGGTTGAATAGAAAGTGTCCTATGTTTATATCATGGTTGCGAGACCCAGAGGCACATAAAGTAGATGCCTTTACACTGGATTGGAGCAAACTAAATTTTTATGCGTTCCCACCCTTTTGTATGATTTTAAAGGTGCTTCAAAAGATAATTGAAGATCGAGCGGAAGGGATAGTAGTTGTTCCTCTCTGGGTCTCACAACCATGGTATCCTATTTTTAAGTCAATACTAGTTGGTGAACCATTAATCTTTAATCCTAAAAAAATTTTTACTTATCTTTAATAGGTTACCACACCCCCCTTGGCAGAACCTTACCCTGGTGGCGGGAGACTATCAGGAGGGCGCTATTGTTAGGAAAGGTGCCTAGAGATTCTTTAGATATATGTTTAAGCTCAATTACACCCGCAACATTAAAGCAATATAATGCTGCCTTAAAGTTATGGTGGGAGTTTAGTATAGCAAATAATTTAAATCCCTTTAAAGTTGAAGTTCCAACTGTCCTAGAGTTTTTAACCACACATTTTAAGAGAGGGGCTTCATATGGAACTCTAAATAATTACAGATCTGCAATTGCACAAATAGCAGGGCCGGACTTGGGGCAAGATTTTAGGTTAAAAAGGTTTTTTAAGGGAGTTTTTGGGAAAAGACCAACCTTGGCTAAATATGAAAATACCTGGGACCCAGGTATTGTTATAAATTATTTAAAAAAACTTTAAAAATAGTGAGATTAGTTTGGAAATGCTTACCCAAAAACTAGTAAGTCTGATGGCATTGGCAACGGGACATTTGCGAATTTTTACAATAGACCTTTGATATCCAACCAGGAGTTTGCCCAAACAATTTTTAGTTTGTAAATTAAAATAATAATTAACATAAATAATAATTTGTTCGTTGGAAAGATGTTTGTTATTTGGTTTGTCTTGTTTTTTACCAAAACCTTTATATTATATGTTATGATATTAATTTTTATGTTTTCCTTGTTGTTGTAAGATTAGTGTGTTATAAACTGTTGTGATAAATTACATATTTATTACATTATTATGCTTACATACCCATAAGAAAAATTTTCTTTTTTTTTTAGACTGTTGATTTGCATATGTTTTGTTTTATGTTCCTTAATGTTGCATATTAACTTAAAAAATAATAAATATATATATATATATATATATATTTTTTTTTTGAAGTAATTAGTTGTTGCAACTTCTTTAAACATCTACATATGTCTTTATTTATGAGACGAGGCCGAATATAATCATAAGATCAAACGAACTTACCAAGTGATGTTCGATCTTGATTATATGAAGGCCTCGTCGAAATAAATAAAGTCCCAACCCAACCCAATTTTTTATATTTAAAAAAAAAAAAAACCCAAATTGTGTTGCAACAACGACTTTAAACTAGACTGAATACTATCGGCAGAGTTAGGCAAGGGTACGAAGGCATTCTTTTTTGCTTAGCTTTCAAGATTGTGGACGTATTGGCCAGAGGCGGAGGTACTACATATGTCTTTATTTATTTCGACGAGGCCTTCATATAATCAAGATCGAACATCACTTGGTAAGTTCGTTTGATCTTATGATTATATCTTCTATGTGTAAATAGTTTTGATTTAATATAATTATAAAATTATTTATTTATTAATAAATTATAAACACAATAAAACTTCAGTAGGTTGAATAAATAATGTTTTCACGGTACTAATGTAAAGTTTGAGATTAATAGTTTTCGTAGATGTATGTACCTATATCTTCTTATTTTTTTCCTTTAGAATGTGTATACCTTTTTTCGTGACAAATTAATACTATGAATGAAATAAATAACAGTAATTCATTTTCAGAACTTGTTGCGCTGTTTCTAAATTAACTTTACTGTTGTGACTGCATACCATTTTCTTATACCTATGCTCTAAAACTTTGGAATATTTTGAATTTATTACCTAACAAATCGTAAAAATAAGTTTTAGTTTTGCTAAAAAAAATCTTATTGGTGAAGCTCAGGGTAAAAAGATCTAATTTAAAGCGAGAATGGTTATTAGCATAAACTTAAATACATGCAAAATTAATACATACATTAATACACCTCTTAATAAGATGCGATGCACCTTAACTGTCGCTACCGTGTTGATGATGAAAGTGTTCCAAGACATACGTTCTTTTTAACCTGAAATACGTCACAGGCAATTCCTATTACGTTAAATTTACATATATTCAAATACAAAAGGTGTTTTTAAAAATTGGTTATAAATCGGAAAATACCTTTTAAAGAAGATAAAATACTAATTAAAAAATATTTTTTTTTTATTTTGTTTAACCATAACGTAGTAATTTATATAAATCAATTAATATTAAAGTAAACAAAAGGATTTCACGAAACTATTAGATTCTAATATTTAAAAACCTGTATTTTCTAAACCTGTGAAAGGTTACCGAGTTTTACCTTTTAATAATGATCGTGTTTGGCATGTGAGAAAATCACATTCTGCCATTTCTAGATTGTCTTGTAATAAATGGCAGAGGAGCAATGAATGGCAATTTCCCCTGAGTACCTGAATTATGTACCATTGGTAACTTCATAATAAATATGCTTACAATCTTAGGCAGTAATCTATAGGTTGTTGGGGACACCCTATACAATGTATTTAGAAAAACTGTGCATACAAATTTAAAACTTGGGAGTAAATTTTGTATTTGTTTAAACAAAGAGTATGATAAGTTTTGCTCTTCTGTTGCCGAGAATTCGCGGGGCAGAGTACCCTTAATATATACGGTAACTCTTGAAACGCCATTCATTAATTATTCATTATTGTTATACTACTTTATGAACAGGATCAATCACTGTGACATGCTGGTTAAAATAGAGTAGCCGTTTAGTATATTTTGGAGGCTGTTATAGGCAGTGACGGCTCGTACTCTAAAATTTAGGGTCGGCCGAGGCTCGAGGCCAATCAAGTGCGGTTTTACGGTGAGGGGATAATGAGGTAATTACCTCCCCCCCTCCCCCCAGATCGGTCAAACATCATGTGCAATTTACATATTTTTACGTGAAAATTACGATTAAAAACTTGGCTAGGAAACACTATAGCACAAGAGCGACCTGTTGGATTGGGTCTCTTGCATATCCATAGAATATTGATGTAAATATAAACAATGCAATTAATAAATTTGCTGCAGGAAAAAAATTGGACGTTATTCAATCTATAACTATTTATTAGAGGAGTTTTTTTTTACTTATGCTACAACAAATATGATAAAAATATGGGTATTTATGTTGTTCTCATACCATTTACAATAAAATATATTAACAAACTTTTTTAACCAACCCCCCCCCCCAGAAATGTTTCCTAAAATCGCCCTTGAGGCCAATGTGATGTTAATTGATGCCGCGTCCAAATATGGTCAAATACTAGTCTTATTATTTTCCGTTTATTTCTTCAATGATAATTAGGTAGACACCAACCTATATATCAGATCTAGGCTACAGTATACATTTAATAAATAAGAAAAAAATGTTAGTAAAACGCTTTAGTCGGTAACGTAATTTTTGATATTTTAATGTATCTTGCATCAAGAGGAAATTAAAATAGATGCCAAAGTGAAAGCTACATACACAAAACAAAAAAGTATTTTGTCCAGCAAGAACCACGATGTGGCCGGCTGACTTATCAAACAAATTGCAAATGATATTTTGAAATATTCACGTCACATTTCGTCACCACATTTAAACATGTAACATGGAGTGAAAATTACTAACAAAATATATTAACCATCATTAGTCATGACTAATGTAAAGAACTAACAAATTAATTTAAAAATAGGTAAACGGCCACATCGTGATGGGCTGGTGTTGGGTGATATAAGCTACGACGAACGTTATGGCGAACGTACTACGTACCGCGTGAATTAGTAGCTGAAGTCTAGCATGTGAGATGAAGGAATCGGTTGGCCGAGCCACCGTCTATAATAAATATAATAGAATATCTGTGGACTGCTGTTAATGGCGTTATTTCTATGTTAGTCAAGCAACGATAATAGGGATACGTACCTATTTTGCAATGTGGCCAGGAAATAATAAACTAATTTTGGTTTTATGCGTTCTTAGGATGTTTGCAAAATTATTTTTCAAAAATATTTAATTATATTTTTTTCTCGAAAGAGCATAGAAGTCTGAGCCGCATTTCAATACAGAGACCGAGAGGAATGGGTTAGGTTGGGTGGTGCCAGGTGCAAAAAAAAATTGATTTTCTTTGTTTGGTCCAATAGTCCAGTCCATAACAGAATTACTTAGGCTAGACTTATGAAAGTGCTGGTAACTTTGCAAGGCACCTAACTGAGTTAGATACCATTGTTAAATCAATTGTATACTTGATTGATAGCTATCTGCCTCATAAAGTCAATTTTTAATACATGCTTTTAATTAACATTATTACTTTTTTGTGTCATTTTATTTATTACACTAGAAATATTCTAATTCTAAATTTACAAATAAAGACTGAGCTTTATTATAATCTATGTTTTGATGAATGAACGTCTTATTTCTAGATTTGCAACATAACAAAAAGAAGTGCAAATATGTAAATAAGATTTAGATAAACCAATTGAACTTTAAACTATTGATATAAATATTTCAAAAATTCTAGGAAAAGAAAACAAAAATCTGAAGTTAACAATGCTTTTATCGTAGACCCACCGTCTTAGTTTTATCTAATAAATGTTAAAAAGCTGTAACTGTAAAACGAAGAGGGGTAAGAAGCAAAATTACTTTATTAAATTATTTGTTTAGCGATTCTAGCTACTTAAGTGAGTAAAAGATAATAATTTACCTATAAAGATAAGCTACTCATTAGAAAAAATTATGACTCATATGTCGTGCATTAAAAAGCCTCTTTACTTTTTTTTTGTGTCACGACACTAATTTAAAATGTTCGTAGATTCGTTTATTTATGAAATAACGTATGACTAATACTCACTGCCACATGACATATCAGGACTTTTTACTTGTTTGCTTTATGTGATGAATAATATACCACAATTAATAAAAACTATTTCCTGTTCAAAATTACCCTCAATGTTTGTTTTGCTCTAATATAATGTATAACTCCCTAATTGATCAAGGATTTTAAACTATATTAACTATGTTGGAAGGACAAACACTTTTATGTATTGAAATTTATAAAATGTGATTTAAAACAAAATAAATTGTCTCAAATTTAATAGTTTACGCTCTATGTTTAAGGATATTTTTATTTTATGAAAGCGCTCTGCTAAAATGAATTTTAATTTTTTCTACGCTAATATTTTTGTTAGCGTCCAATCACCAAATTATTTTACTCTTATTTTTATTAATATTTCACTATTATTATTGTTATAATAATTATTTTCATTATCATTACAATGCTGCAATAAAACGCATTTATTAAGAATATGGCTATAAGGTGTTCTTTTGCTCTTCGAAAACAAGAAGGATTAGACCACTAGATCAGGGTCAGCAATTATGTCTGAATACAGCTTTTATTTTTGCTGAGGTGTTTTGCTTTATTAAATCTGCTTTAATACGATAAAAGGTTAAGTTACACAAACACTACAAGTTGTCGTTATAAATAAACATAGGATTTGTTCTTCGCCTAAAAATATCTATACTTCATTTCTGATGTAAATGTGCAGCGTGTTTCATCTTAATTTATCCCCTTTTTTCAACGAATTGTACTGAATTTGCACAAGTTAAAAATACACAAGAACAGCACTGAAATAGGAATAAATTTAAAACACCCATGATATCAAAAGTCTTGGACCCCTATATAAGATGCAATGCAATGCTTCAACACTGCTTATCTTCAGTAATAACTGATCCAGTATTATTGTAAACGAAAAACAGGGCTACCCCTTAACTGGGACATTCAATTGTGATCAGAATGTTCTTCTGAAAACTAGTTAAAATTCGGAGCATTTTTATATTTTTTCTAAACTATCTGTAGAGTATTCTCATCACAATTGAATGCTCCAGATAAGAAGCAACCGTAGCCCTGTTTTTATTGCCATTATGTTTTCTAATCACCTCGCTGGACCAGTTATTTTCGAAAAGATGAGGTCTTAAAGCACAATATGTTTGCAGTGCATCTCATGAAGAGGCCCCAGACTCTTGATGTTGAGTGTAATATGATCGTTAATTATGTAAAAAAGAAAATACAGACTCACATTTGTATATTAATATAGCTCAAATATAATACATGTAAAAACAGGAGCTTAACATAAATATTCACCACCATTTCAAATATCAATTTTTCAGAACCTTAGCGAAATTTTTATTTTAAGACCTCTTGTTGTTTACTGCACTATAGGATTAAACTGCCATTAAAAATATTCAACAATAATTTTAAAGACTGATGCTTGCATTCATTTCAGCCAAATATAATAAGATTAATTTTTGGCACAGTATCGGTTCATTTTATTCCCGCCTTTTTGCGCAAATATGCCAGGGTCCGAAAATAAATAAGACATAACGATGAAAAGGAATTTTGTTTAATATTATAAAATCGTATCAGTACTAATAACATATTTAGGAGAAAAAGATAAAATCAAGACAAAAATATTTTTTCAACCTGTTTTAATGATCAATAAATTTTCAATAAAAAACAGGAGACTTTTAGTTGCCACGTAGTATTGTTTAAATTTACTTTAATACGGCGTGTTTTAAACGTTAAAAGAAAACAAATTCCAGTTTAGCACTTTTTGGTTTATTGATAATCATACAGCCCACCTTTCCATTTAGTTTTATGGCGAGGATCAGGTAAGGGGTTCGTGTTTAGCATCGGAAAATTCGAAAAAATTGCAAAACAAATTTAAATTCTTGTTGTAGCAATAAAACAGTAATGGTTTTTGTTTGTTTTAACTATTTCAAGCCATAAAGTTGGCCAAAAATAACCGAAAGCACTTCAAATTCTGTTTTAACACTCGATAAATATTTCGTGCATACTATATGGGTTTTAATAAAATTCATTAAAAAATCGGAAGTAAACAATTTTTAGATCTAAAAATAGTTTTAAAATGTTTTTTAATAGTTGAATTTCTAAATAGTTGGTGTAAAAATAGAATCTTTATTAACCCAGTAATTTTCCTTGCGAATAGACTTTGTTATTAACAGCAATAGCCTTAGTACAACAAAATTAAAATAATATCCAATAAAAATATTTGTAACCTCGAAAGAACATGCAATCAATAACAAACCCACCATCGCTCCAAGGGCCATCGCAGACAACTATACTATATAACAGCATGGCATGAGTGTTTAAGGATATCAACCAATCGCAAGCTATATACGAGCCGCGTATTGTTTGTCATCCTTATATAACATAACCATTTTCTGTAAAAATTGAATACTTATGCTACGCATTATGCAAATTCGTCCAGAATGACCTATAACCGTCGGTTTTAACAAAAATCTGGTTTTTCATATGTATCGATTACTAGAATATCCATCTTTACTCGACAATTAGTCTTTATATACTTAATAATTAGTATATACTACTGACTAATACTGTACAGATAGGGGAGTAATAAGAATGCAGGTTGGCCTAACGGTTGATACCTACTTAAGTCAGGGGGAGGGGGATAATGGTGTTATCTTAGACGCCATAGCTATGGTTTTCCTATGCGGAATCTTCGGGTCCAAGCTGCCCGTGGTCATGTTAAAACGATCGATAGGGAGACAGCGAGCGCCTAAGGGGTTTGCTGATTTGACAAATGGTTTAACAATTAGGAAAGCATAAACTTCTCAAGGTGAAGCCGTCTTATATTAACGAAAAACGAAACATATCGTTAGTACTTACTGCTTTAGTGACTTTGCGATAACGCTTGGAGCTATTGCTAATAGCTTCAAGCGTAATCGCCAAATCATTAAAGCAGTAAATCTAAGCTAAAATCTTCACACATTTCTTGCCTAAGATGTGAGCAGGAAGACGAAGCATTTTTACAGGCTCTGTATCAATCAGGGATATATTTTTAGAGAACCTATCTGGGCAACATTATCAGCAATTAAAAGAAATATGTTAGTTGATTGGAAGATGTACGTTGGCCCAGTAGGCTGTAGATGCTATGGCTTTAACGAGCTTTCCTCCCTTACTACACTGGCTGCACAATAAAAAATCAAAGTTAGCATTAAAACAAATAGAGAGAAAAGCTTCGTCTCTTATAAATATTCGGATCAAGTTTGATCAAACTCGGATAAGCAATATTTGAGAATAAAAAAAAAATTAACCTAATATCTAACGACCACAGACAAGTTCAGGCTGATCAATAGTATTAATACATACTTCTTGTTTAAGGTGTAACTTTCTTATAAAATTTTGTCACATGGAATTTGCGTAGGTACACCATTTGCAGGTAGGTACTGTATAAGCTAAGATACGGACTACGTGGAAACGATCAGTCACGTTAAAAGAGGTTACCAAATTAGTATGTTTGGTTCGAATTTAATAGCGTGTGTCATCTGCATGTTTTGCATTTAAATTGCAAAAATCTGCTATGTTTATTATTGTTATTATCGCCGAAGCAAGGCTGATTTAGGATATAACACAATTGTTATTAATAAGTCAGATATTTATTGACGTTGTTTAAAAAATTCGACAATTTCGAATTCAACATAATAAAATAAAAATTTTATTGACATGCAAATTTAAGCATCTTGTCTAAAAAAACTAATACTTTATAAAAATGCTCGGTCAATGTATGTTGTAATGTATGTTTTTTCTTAATTCATAAACTTGCCTTGCAGAAAATAATACTTTTTTTATTAAATTAACAAGAACGTATTACAATTTGCCTATAGTTAACGTATTACAGTTTTGCCTATAGTTTATGTGATAGGGATCAGTCACCAGAATAAACGCTAAATAACAAATAGGCATGTCATGGACTAAAAATATGTCTATTGTATGCTTTTTATAGGCACTTGGTGATCTGTATAAAGGGGATTCCTTTATATGGACTTTTAATGGTTACTGATTGCAGAGTTAAACCTAATCCCATGAGAGCAAACTGTGTTGACGTCACGATTAATCAATTCAGTAACCGCCACCGGTTTTGCAATTTTTGGATATATAGGAGTAGATTTAGGTAAAGGTATATTTTTATTATAGTTTAAAAAGGGACCCAATTTTTTTCATAATTACAAAAGTACGTTTAAATTATCGTCAATCCGAAATGTTCGAGATATGCATTAAATTCTTAATTATTTTAGGAAAAAATTCATCAAAGCAAGAACATTTTTAAATGTGTACTCTCTAGTACTTTGATTAAAAGTTTATAACTTATATTTAAGTTGCAGGAGCTTAAACAGCAGTCTTAGGAAAAGGTGAGATATATTTGGTTTTTCAATACGCCGTAATGTTCTGGCGCAGCGTTAATTTTTTTTCGGAGGGCAGGGGGAAGTTATCTAAAATTATATTTCTCATTAAGTTTAAATTCTAGCACATGTACTAGGGTCGTTGACAGATAAAAAATGTCAATACTATTTTTTGTCAATCTTGTATAGAAACAATATTTTTTTGATCGTAAATTGATGTTTTTAAACTGCAGAAAAACGTATCCACAAATATTTAGATTCTACTGACTAAAGTCAGAATCCCATATATTTAGTCCATGTTGACTTATTGTAATATAAATTAGTTAGCCAATATATTCTATTTAGTTCGCCCTGTTCTAAACTGGAACCACGATTAACAGCAACTTAGTAACAAATAAGATATGAAGAAAAAAATAGTTATGATCAGGTTTTGTACACATATAACAAACTTTGTTAGAATAAAATTCGTTCTGTTCTTGTTTCCTTAACGCAATCATTATAACTGTATTTGACATAATATCCCGAATTCTGAAGGCAATTTTCTCAAGTTGACAAACAAATGATTCTATACAATCTTTGCTTGTATATGACTCGAATATTATGCAATACCGAATAGTTCATCTTTTTGATTTATCTTTGTTTTTTTTTCAGAATTTATGGTTAACTCTGTTAGTATGCTTCGAGATTGGCATATTTAGCAAAAGGGACAATTTCTTTATGTTTAAAATATTTATATTCAAATATTTTTTGATTTTCAGAATGTAAGGTAATTTTCGTTGTGTTAAGTTTCTTACATTTTTTGAACTGTTTTTCTAGATTTTCCTTGGTTTTAAAGTGATTTAAACATCATTCGCAAAACCATTTTTTCTGAGTGACATTACCCATTGGTCTGTTTAATAGACGAGAGAGATTTTTAATACAAGCAAAGTGACAGATACTTTTTTCCATACTATTTCGGAAAGAAAATTATCCATTTCAACATCAGATTCATCTCATCATCATTTATGGTTTCGGAAATATCACAAGAAAGCATAAGTATATTTATGTGGTGGTGAGGGTCAAATATCGTATGGTTGTTTCAGCACTCATGAGAAATTTCTGTTAATATTTAATTTTTTTATATCTTAAAGAGGGAAAACACTTTTATATTAAACAAAATTAAACTAAAATACTATCTGTATTAAGTTACTTAAAAATAAAATAAAAATAATAATTTTATTTGTATCTAAAACATATTTACAAAAATTCTGAACTTCTGTATTTTCGTCCACCTATTTGAGAGTTTTGATGGGCTTTTTGTAGAAATTGAAATCGATCTGGTACCTAAGATTACTGAAGCTCCAGCTCCTTGTTTAACTACAAACCTAAAACTTATAATTAATGAGCGAAAAAAAGCACTTACTAAGTATCAGAAAAAGAAAACTGAGCTATCTTGTAATGCATACAAAACTCTAACAAACCACGTTACTATAGCCGTAAAATCAGAAAAAAAACTTTTTGCAGCACTTTTTTCATACTAACCCTAAAATGTTCTGGAAAACTATTTAAATATTACGTCAATTAACAATGGTAACCCAGTAAATCTTGAAGATTTTGGTACTGCTAATGAATGCAACGATTTTATCTCAACAGCGTTCCGCATCTTTCCTTGAAAAATGAAGAATTTTTGCAAGAGACATATTTTAACAAGTATTACTCCGAAAATATAAATACATTTAACTTTGCTGATGGAATTAATTTAAAAATGTTGCTTTACTTAGTTCCACATATAACTCCATATTTGACATTTCCGGTAGCTTGGAAAATGGCAAATATCGTCCCTGTGCCAAAACCCTCTTATATCAACAATTTTCGACCTCTAAGTACTCTTCCGACTCTTTCGAAGGTACTGTAAAAAATCGTTTTTATTCAACTACAAAGTTACTTAAAATATCGTTATACCATTAACTCAGTCGGGGTTCAGAGAAAATCATAGTACTTCCACTGCTTTTCTAGAAATTACTAAAGACTTGTATACTGTCTTGTGATAATAAGCTAACCAATGACTTGTATACTGCCTGTGATAATAAGTAGAATACCTGTCTTATTCTAATTGGTTACAGTAAAGCGTTTGACACAATATTACATTACATATTAAAAGTTTAGCTTAAATATTTGGATTTGATCAAATACCTTTAAATTTCTTTAAGAGTTATTTTTCAGATAGACAGCAATAAGTAGTTCTTAAACATGATATATCAAATACTGTATATTTGGATAAAGGAGTTGCCCAAGGAAGCATCCTTGGACCCCTCATATTGTCTCTTTATACTGCAGATTTTTCCAGGGCCTTGAGTCATTGTGAGAGCCATCAATATGCCGACGATACACAACTATATCTATCATTTAATAGTACATTCCTTGAAACAGCAGCTGATCAAATTAACAATGATTTAAAAATTATTGTCTTCATATCGGAGGTTCATGGATTGGTTCTTAATGAAAATAAAACACAATTGATTTTATTTGGAAAGAATAGGGTAGCCCCTGAAAATAAACAAAACTTTGAGATCAAAATTAACACCTTACTGAAACCAAGTGTGGAATGCAAAAACTTAGGTCTCATATTTGACAATGACTTGAGCTTTTTAAACTATATTTCTAGTCTAATTAAAAAACCGTTTTTTAAACTTAAACTGCTTTATATACATCGTCAAATATTTGACACTAACCTTAATTTAAAATTTTCCGACTCCTTGGTCTTATCAAACTTGTCTTACTGTAGCACTGTATATTGGCCTACTCTAACCCAAAAAGACAAATACAGCCTTCAAAAAATTCAGAACGCATATCTACGGTTTGCCTACAATAATAAAAAGTTCGACCACATTTCTCCCAGTCTCAGAAGTTGTGGATGGTTTAATAATGATGAACGGTACACGCTTCAGATGTCTCGTTTGGTTTACAAAAATTATCAATGAGAAAACGCCAGTTTACTTGTACAATCTACTTGTACAATCTACTTAAAAAAGGTTCTGATATCCATAACCTTACAACTAGGCACAGAAAACTGTTTAACATACCTAGGCCATACCTCTGCTATTTGTGAGCGATCGTTTAGCTACAACACTGTTGTTACTTATAATCGCCCCCCACTAGGGATGGCTTACGACCTCGCAGCATTCGACCGCAAATTAAAACAATTCATTAAATCTACTAGATGTAAATAAATCTCTGTAATCATACGCTTATACTACTCTACATTACAAATAATGTTTGAACCTTTAATTTTTAAATAATTTATATTAAGCTGTTTAAGATTTTCTATCGTTACTGTTATTATTTTATTTATATTTTTTGGTACAAATTCAAATTCAAATATATTTTATTCACCATAGAAGCTTTTCCAAGAAGTACAAACTTATTAGGCTAGTCAATTGAAAAGAAATATTAAAATAGTTATAGCTAACAATTGCAGTCAAGTCTTTAGGATAACTTAAAACTAATACATTGCAAAAAAAAGAAAGTTTTATTGATGTCCTGACTGTAAAAATAGACAAAGACGTAGGCACAAAAATATACAAACAATAAACGCATGTTCGCAAACATGACATGAGAGCTATAATAGATTTAAAATTTAAAAACAAGTAGATTACCTTCACCATAAAAAGAAATTAGGCTAGACAAACCAATTCAAAAAACAAGTATCATGAACAAATGCCACAAAATGTCAAATATAATATAATAACTACAATTTACATTACACAAATTCATAACAAGCTTTTATAAATAAGTTTCCCTTAGTGCTCTAAAAATTCATCCACTGAATAAAATACATTCTTAATTAACGAGTCTTTTAGTTGATTTTTCAGGGACTTGTTATTACTTTGGTCTTGCATGAGTAAATATAAGTCATTTTTATTCCTAGTGTTATACTGGTGAATATCACTTTTCTTTTCATATATGTTAAGATTCTTTAAGATGTACATAATAACTTCATAAATATAAATTGAGGGTAATGTAAGAAAGTATTTTAAATAATGGTTTGCAAGATGTTCTTTTTCTTGCTTGGCTTATATCTTATTTTTTTTTTGACATATAAAAACCTTTTGTATATGTGCCGAGTTCCTCCAAAAATTTGACCATACTGAAGGTGAGAGTAAATTAATCCATAATATAACACCTTTAAAACATCCACAGAGACAGTACTTACAAGAGATCTTACAACATAACAGGGTACACTTAATTTCTTACAAGGGTGATCAGCATGACACTCCCAGCTGAGCTTCTGATCAGCGTGCAAACCAAGAAGTTTTAGGGACTTAGTACTCTCTATTGACTTTTCTTGGAAGAAATTCCATAAACCATATTTTCTTCATATTGAGCTGTAGGTAATTCATTGAACAATATGTACAAAATTCTCTAGAGGTTTTGTTGCCCTTTTCGGAAAGGAGTTGTTGGTTTTCATGGTTAATCAACATATTAGTATCATCCGCATATAAAACCTTGCGATTTGGTATTCTGCATAACTGTTCCATATCATTCAAATATACTAAATGTTATTTAGCACCCTGTTGGATACCGCCACCTATATTAGGTTTCTCTGCAAAATATGTTTGAATTGGAAAATAAAGACTTTTCTGTTTGTTTGTTTGTTAGGTATAACGGGTTCTATTGGCAAAAGTAATGTCCTCGGTAATAAAAAAATAGCGAGAACAATATAGACTTATGTTAAACTAAAAGCTTTGCGACTCTTTTATTAAATACAAATTATTATAAAAACTAACGAAATATTAAAGTGTTCTTTTGCATTCTCTGGTACTAATGTGCAGAAGCCACCTAAGTCCTGGACTAAGGTTATTTCAGCAATCAGCTTACTCTTTTAGTTTCGGTAATGTATAAGGTGCGTCAGAAAAACCATTTGACTCCGGCTTTGTTCGGAAGTGAAAAGAGTGATAGTGCGTTTATTGTTAAGACGAAACGAATATTTTATACTTTTCGGATTCCATTTCGGGGTCGATTTACATGTTGTTGATGGACCTTGTGATTTTTTCTTTCCGAATACCCGAAAGTCAAGATTTTACACCGGATAAGTATCATTGATGAATTAGAAGTCGCTATTATCTAAGAAAATAACAAGACCTTCTTTGGTCCTTTTAAATTAAAAAAAATACATTTATTAACATTTAAAAAGTAGGAAGTTTTCCTGCCGCACCCTGTACATTTAGAATATTAAATTTAGTCTTTTTTGCGCTGTATTGATAAAGCTTCGGTTTTGGAATGTCATCTCATATGTAACTTAAATATGATAAAAAGAGGCTGTTTATGAAATCAATGATATATACGTACCACGAAATACAAATTTTTATTTAAAAAAATCATTTTTCTGCATGGACATAAGATCGAAAAAATGGCAACATTTTCCAGAGAAAGACAAAAAATATGATGGTGGGTCTAAATACGGCAAAAAACTTTTTTGCAAAATTGCGGTTATGTTGAAAATGTTTAAATTTTGCACAAGCCAAAACAATTTTGGCCTGGCTAAAATAATACAGTAACCTACTACTCAAAAAAACAAATTTGATTTGCTTAATCTAAAACAGAGATATTCAGTTTTAAAATAAGTAGCAAAATTTTAATTATTTGTAGCAATTGATTAGAAGTTTTGTTTTGAATGGATTGTGGTACTTTGGACGAATGCGTACAATTTTAGTAACCAATTCGTTTTTAGGATATTCGTCACAAGTTCCCTTTTCCTACATTTGACAGTAAATGGGCGAGGACCTGAGAACTGACTTAAGTCAATAGCCTTGGTTAAGTTCTTGGAAGTCATATTCAGATGTTAATACGATTAAAGTTTGGCACGTCTTTAGTAGCTGGCTGGACTGGAGATTTCTTAAAGAGAAGTATCACTTGGAGTAATAGGTAGCTTCTCAATAAGAGGTTACAAAAATCGATAGAACTTTACTTTACTTTCCTAGAACCTCAGAGCGTCCCAAATAGTATCGATAAAGGATCACGCACGAAGGTTATGGAGAATTCACCTCACGTATAAAAACGTCTATATAAAGCGTGATGTTTTCGCCGAACTGATAAATGAAAACCCAGCCAAGATGAAATAAAAAATTAAAAACTAACCTGTGATGACATCATTGAACTTTTTATAATAAATAAATGAAAAGATTATTTTTATTCGGCGAATTCTGCACGAAATATCATTCGTATATATAAAATTAACCAGAAAATAAAGAAAATCGTGTTGCCTGAAAATCACCTTCGTTTATTTTCTTCATGGTTTCAAAAAAATTATTGTTTCATGAAAATAAACTCATGCAGTTTTCATCCAACACGATTTTTTTCAGAATTTTCGGTAATTGTTATGCACTTAAAAGCACTGAAAAGTGGTTTCGGTCAAATCCCTTAAAAATTGAGTACGTTTTCAACCGTCTGAACAAAAGTTAGTAGTGTTGCTATAACTCGGTCGGGCGATTTTCGAGATACAGCGTGTTAAACTTTGCTCATATCCTATATTAAATACCCTTTTTTGACATATTTAAGGTTACATCCCATAATGAGAAAACAATTATATTGTAAATGCTATTCGCGCTATATGTCGGAAACTTTTACGGACCTATGTTTATATAAAACTTTTTCTTATTTTGGGAAGTACTATACGCTAAATATGCTAAAAAACCTTATTTTCTGTCATGTTTTCCCTACGTATTTTATATAGGAGGAAAGTTTAAATGTCTTGGGCAACTTGCAACTTTTGGATCATGGAACTTTAATCGTTATTTTATTTCTAAGTAAATTCTCAACTTCAATTTCATCGAGACTAATTCTATCAATACATTCATTAAAGTATTCGATGTTCGCGGAGTCCACGTTGCATTTGATCGATTTAAAAATGCTATACTGATAATCAATCGGTATTTACCTCTAAAAGCGGAGTTTTTGTGTCAGTTGCAATTTTCCAAAACTTTTCTCGACAGAGTTATACATTTGTGGAAGAAGGTTAACATGGGCCTGAATTCCAATTTTAAAAGTGGTAATTCGAGGCGAAGAATAGTCGAGACCCGGGCATGTCCGTCAAACTAAAGAGTGTTTTGTAATTATTTTCAATAGCCTTTTGAAAAGGTTTTATGTATTTGCAAACTACAGCGTGTATTTTGTGAATCTGGTGTTTTTTTTCGTGTAAATAGAAACTGATACAATCATCGAGATTGATATGAAAAGTCTGGATAGAACAGACCTATGTAAAAAAAACTGATTTGTAGATATATTTTTGACGATGGCGGAAGTATATATATATATATATATATATATATATATATATATATATATATACATATATATTTTTTTGCTTTGTGTTCTTTGACCTTTTTTTTTCAATATATATTTATCCTAATTTTTCTTGGTTTGAGGTCAATACATTAACAACAAAATTAGTACATATTTTTAAACATATATTTCGTTTCTAAGGTGACCTTTCGACCATAGTTTTGGTCTTTTTCAAACCTAAAATTTGTTTAGCACTATTTTTTTAAGTTTATAAAGTATTAAAAATTTAGGACTTACCATAGAACGTAAAATAGTTGACTAAAAAGTATACATAATCCACATATCTGACATATACTACACATATTTAATTTACATTTTACAAATATTGTGGACGTTTATTACAGACAAATTACAAGCGACTGAGCGAACACTGTTATAGTTATTTTTGTCATTTATGGCGTTTTTGTTTTTTTGAATTTCAGCCACCTCAAAAAATTCTCTTTTTTTCAACTGAGGTTCGGATTTTAATACTTTCACTTGTTCGTAGTTGAAAGTATGTTTTTTGGACATCTCATGGTGTGTTAATGCGGTGCTGTTCTTTTTATCATATTTGTGACTTTTCAGTCTATTTTCTAAGTATTGGCTTGTTTGTCCAATATAAACACCGTTACAATTATTGCAAGGGATCTGATAGACTATATTGCTTTTTTTATTAATTGGCGTTTTCGATTTTAAGTTGCTGAAGTTCTTTGATAATAAGTTATAGGCTTTGTGACTTGTCGTGATGTTATATTTTTTAAAAAGGTTTTGAAATTGCTGGGATAAACCATTTATGAAAGGCAGAGAAATGTATTTTGTTTTAGGTAGATTTGATGTAATAATGGCATTTTCAGAATTATAATATTTATGTATTCTGCTTTTGAATAATTTATTTACTAATTTTTTAGGGTATTGATTTAGAGTTAATGCTGCTTTAGCCTTTTTAATTGCTCGTTCTCTGAATTCAGAGTCGGACAGCTTAATTGCCCGATCTGCCAGACCAATAATTACAGATTTTTTTTGAGACATTGGGTGACAGGAGCTGAAATTTAGGTATCGAGAGGACCAAGTTTGTTTTGTGTACCATTCCGTTTTAATTTTATTTCCTATATGATGTAATGTTAGGTTTAAAAAATTGATTTTGTTGTTCTCTTCGCTTTCAATTGTAAATTGTAGTCTTTTATGGTATTGATTAAATTGCTTTAAAATAATTTCTGTTTGGCCAGATGGGATTGCAGTAATACAATCATCGACATAACGATAAAAAAATGGTATATTAAATTCCACATTACTTAGAACAGTCTCCTCTAAATCTTCCATAACTATTTGGGCAACGACGCTTGATATAGATGCTCCCATAGCACAACCTTCTATTTGTTTATATAACTGATTTTCGTATATGAAATATGTAGAATTTAGTGTTAATTCTACTGCTTTAAGAAATTCATCTTGAGGAATATCTGTGTATTTTTTTATTTCAGACCATTTCTTTTTAATTATTCTGGTAGCCAATGAGATTGGAACGCTGGTATACAGGGAAACAACATCAAGCGATATCAGTTGGTAATTTTCCGGAATTTCTAACTGTTTTAATTTTTCTTTAAATTGATAGGAGTCTTTGATATAGTAATTATTTTTATGTACAATATTTTTTAAGATTTTTTTTATTAGAAAATTTGATAGTGGTGTAAACGGGGATTGAATGCATGAGACAATTGGCCGTAATGGGATATTTTCTTTATGTAGTTTAGGCAATCCGTAAATTTTGGGTGGTACACTATTGCGGATTTTTAGTTTTTTAGCAGTGTCGGGTGATATAAAAAGATTTTTTTCCCAAGAGTTAACTAATTCATTATTTCTTTTTTGATACTGGTTTGTGGGATCTTGTTTAATTTTTTTATATGTTTTAGTGTCATTTAATATTTCATTCATTTTTATGTTGTAGTTAGCAGAACTCATTAACACTGTTTTGTTTGTTTTATCGGCTTTTAGAACCTTTATAGAAGGGTTATTTTTTAAAAAACTTTTAGTTTTTGTTAAGTTTATTGAGTGTTTTTTATTTTTGTTTGTTTGATTTTTCAGTTTAGTTTTAAAATTTGTTAATATATTACAAGATTTTGCTCTAATTTCGTCTTTCTCTCCACCTCTCAAATGATTTATACCGTTTTCAATGTTACATAGTATATCGGTAGTTGGCAAAAGTCTATCATTATTTAATTCCGTTGCAAAATTAGGTCCTAAGCTTAAAATTTCCATAGCGTAATCTGGAATATTTTGATCTGTTAGGTTTTCTACCCACATTGATGTTGTTTTTTGTTGAGGGGGAGCTTTTTGCTTTGAAATTAGGTGGTCTAGTTTATTTTTATTGTTTTGTTTTATTTCTTGGAAAAGTTTTTCATTATTGAAATTAGAGCAAAATCTTGTAATATATTAACAAATTTTAAAACTAAACTGAAAAATCAAACAAACAAAAATAAAAAACACTCAATAAACTTAACAAAAACTAAAAGTTTTTTAAAAAATAACCCTTCTATAAAGGTTCTAAAAGCCGATAAAACAAACAAAACAGTGTTAATGAGTTCTGCTAACTACAACATAAAAATGAATGAAATATTAAATGACACTAAAACATATAAAAAAATTAAACAAGATCCCACAAACCAGTATCAAAAAAGAAATAATGAATTAGTTAACTCTTGGGAAAAAAATCTTTTTATATCACCCGACACTGCTAAAAAACTAAAAATCCGCAATAGTGTACCACCCAAAATTTACGGATTGCCTAAACTACATAAAGAAAATATCCCATTACGGCCAATTGTCTCATGCATTCAATCCCCGTTTACACCACTATCAAATTTTCTAATAAAAAAAATCTTAAAAAATATTGTACATAAAAATAATTACTATATCAAAGACTCCTATCAATTTAAAGAAAAAATAAAACAGTTAGAAATTCCGGAAAATTACCAACTGATATCGCTTGATGTTGTTTCCCTGTATACCAGCGTTCCAATCTCATTGGCTACCAGAATAATTAAAAAGAAATGGTCTGAAATAAAAAAATACACAGATATTCCTCAAGATGAATTTCTTAAAGCAGTAGAATTAACACTAAATTCTACATATTTCATATACGAAAATCAGTTATATAAACAAATAGAAGGTTGTGCTATGGGAGCATCTATATCAAGCGTCGTTGCCCAAATAGTTATGGAAGATTTAGAGGAGACTGTTCTAAGTAATGTGGAATTTAATATACCATTTTTTTATCGTTATGTCGATGATTGTATTACTGCAATCCCATCTGGCCAAACAGAAATTATTTTAAAGCAATTTAATCAATACCATAAAAGACTACAATTTACAATTGAAAGCGAAGAGAACAACAAAATCAATTTTTTAGACCTAACATTACATCATATAGGAAATAAAATTAAAACGGAATGGTACACAAAACAAACTTGGTCCTCTCGATACCTAAATTTCAGCTCCTGTCACCCAATGTCTCAAAAAAAATCTGTAATTATTGGTCTGGCAGATCGGGCAATTAAGCTGTCCGACTCTGAATTCAGAGAACGAGCAATTAAAAAGGCTAAAGCAGCATTAACTCTAAATCAATACCCTAAAAAATTAGTAAATAAATTATTCAAAAGCAGAATACATAAATATTATAATTCTGAAAATGCCATTATTACATCAAATCTACCTAAAACAAAATACATTTCTCTGCCTTTCATAAATGGTTTATCCCAGCAATTTCAAAACCTTTTTAAAAAATATAACATCACGACAAGTCACAAAGCCTATAACTTATTATCAAAGAACTTCAGCAACTTAAAATCGAAAACGCCAATTAATAAAAAAAGCAATATAGTCTATCAGATCCCTTGCAATAATTGTAACGGTGTTTATATTGGACAAACAAGCCAATACTTAGAAAATAGACTGAAAAGTCACAAATATGATAAAAAGAACAGCACCGCATTAACACACCATGAGATGTCCAAAAAACATACTTTCAACTACGAACAAGTGAAAGTATTAAAATCCGAACCTCAGTTGAAAAAAAGAGAATTTTTTGAGATGGCTGAAATTCAAAAAAACAAAAACGCCATAAATGACAAAAAAGACATAAACAACCTAAATAAATTGTATATATCTTTACTATAACAGTGTTCGCTCAGTCGCTTGTAATTTGTCTGTAATAAACGTCCACAATATTTGTAAAATGTAAATTAAATATGTGTAGTATATGTCAGATATGTGGATTATGTATACTTTTTAGTCAACTATTTTACGTTCTATGGTAAGTCCTAAATTTTTAATACTTTATAAACTTAAAAAAATAGTGCTAAACAAATTTTAGGTTTGAAAAAGACCAAAACTATGGTCGAAACGTCACATTAGAAACGAAATATATGTTTAAAAATATGTACTAATTTTGTTGTTAATGTATTGACCTCAAACCAAGAAAAATTAGGATAAATATATATATATATATATATATATATATATATATATATATATATATATATATATATATATATATATATATATATATATATATATATATATATATATTTAAAGTAGACATACATACAGGTTAACTTTATTTCATAACTATTTAGGCTTGAATGAGCAGAGTTTTCCACAAAACAGAATTTATGAGAATCTAGATGAAAATTCGCTATATATACGCTGAACTTTAAATTATGTAAAATAACTATATAACTTCCTTTATATTTTGCTTTTTAATTGCTTTATTTTTAACATTCTATTAGACCACCACAATATTACGCCATATCGGATTTTTACTAAATTGTTACTATGTCATCCCCATATGACCCTTATTTTTATGCCAAAATATGAAGGTAATCGGGTAAGTAGTTTTTTAGACAGACTGACGGAATTGAGATCTTCACTTCTGTATAATGGCTAACAATTTTATTTATTTCCTTAGGCTTGCGAGCCCGGGACGGTCCGCCCCCCAGCTCCTTAGATCGCCACTGCTCCCTAAACTATTATTTAATATTTAGTACTTGTGTTTTCTCATTGTTAAAAGGAGTAAATTTAACAAAAAATACTGAACAGCGTCGTCAAATCAGAATAATCCGTTTTAGTCCTCGACTGATGAGAGATTTTGTTAGCTTTACTGTTACTAGACAATCCATTTTAGGTATTTATTTCGGAAAATAGAAGATGTTTGAGGTAAATATTGTATTTTTTAATAAAAGCTCAGTAATTATCAGTTGCAGCAATGATGAATTGCAAATATTGCACTGTTACTTTCAGGTATCCCTCCAACGAGACAGCAATAACTTAGCTGGCGCAATGTTGACATGAAAGAAACGTTTTTGTAACGGAAATTCTGACTGAACACTTTTCTTTGAAAACACCTACACCATATGAAGTGACACCTCCACTGTGTAATAGTCGCGAACAAGAAGTCCAGAGAGTATCAGATTTGTTACCATCGAATTATTAATTATCCTATCAGTCATCCTGAGGAAATGCTGGTCCATAAAACTTAAGAGAGGTCCCCTAGGCGACATCGCAGCTTATTTTGTAAGCATAGGTGATTTCGTTTAACACAAAAGATCGAGTAGCCGGATAAGAATCCTGGGAGCAACAAGTCAACAAGAAAGTTTAGAATAGTAAGGTGATTGGAGATCAACTTACTGAACTATATCTTGCCAATAATTCCAGAAATATTTATATTATGTAAAAAAAAACTCATTTTAATACGCTTGTTGTTACAATTCACCTCAAAACAGAACCCTGTGCCAGGTCAGAAATACAAGTGTGGCAAATTTCTTATTTTATGTGCTAGAAGTCACGTAAAACTTGAAAATTGTTTGGCGTAAAAAATGATATTTTCACCCACTTTTCTACTGTTACGAACATAAATATGATTTTTCTTAATTTCGTTTTATTACAAGGAATACTAATCCGAGTTTCCTTTGGATTATATCTGATTCATGTCAACGAGTTTAACATAGTATTTATATTTTCTTCTCAAATGGGAAAAAATGCAATCGTGTTTACAATTTAAGAAGAAAATATAATACAGAAGTATAAAAATGTATCAGTTATGTTTGCTGATCATAAAAGATTATTTGTTTTTTAGAGTTTTTATTGCCTTAGTAAATTTGAATGATTATAATTATTGTTGGCATGCTAACCTACTCTAGTCATAAATAAATTTTATTAATATTATTTTATTAAGTTTGTTATTTATTTATTTAGGCTTTCGAACTAAGCAACAGAATAAAGTTTAATTTAGACCAGTTTTGAAAGGTGAATTGGTTTTATCTGTATTGTACGTATTGTGTATTACTACATAGGCTGTTAACATGTGGTATATAATGTTTTTAGGGGTCCAATTAAAATAACGCATATATAAAGAGATACGACCACCCAAATTACTAAAAAGTTTTATGCGATCTAATTATTAAAGAAATTAAGACTTTTAGGCCACCAATCCTTTTTGGATTATAAAACTTTTATATTTGTTAACTGTGACATTTAGAAACAATTATGTGTTTCATTGTTTCATATGTCACTGAGTTCTTTAGTTAATACGGGTGCAAGTGCCCAAAAAAAATTGATAATTTTAAATTTTTCATGTTTAACTGATACTTTTATTTTATAAGCCGCCTTAGAATTTCCTTTGCTAGTTAATTTTTTATATGATATGTAGGTGGTTTTGTAATTACGGGATACCGGGAATAAAATGCAGTTTTAAAATAAATAAATAAGTTCACAGTAAAATTTACCCTTTTGACTTTCAACAACGATTTTACGGCAAATTTGTATACAACTTGTCAGTACTGCGGCGTTGCAATTGGCTCCTGAATAGGGATGGGCGATATTAGATTTTATCTGTCGATAGGCGATATATTACTGAAAAAAAAAGGTCCTAAACTTTCAGATGGCACATATTTTTCGTGTATATATATATATATATATACATACAGGGTGGCCCAACGAAAAGGTCCCACCCTTATTTATGACTTTCCTGGTATATTTTGGGAAAAACGCTTGGACACGTCAATTTTGATTTTTAGGGGGACGTCTTTTCATGTATGATTGTATAATACAGGGTGTTCCAAAAATAAGATATCGCATTACACTTGACATTTTTAAATGGAAACCCCCAATTTTTTTTCTATTTTTGGATTCTCCAGGAAGTTTTTAGTAACTTTTGTATAATAGAGTTTATACCTATCTTCAACCATTTTGAAGTTATTTGAATAATTGAATAATATCAAGTATTGATAAATTAAATTCAAGAAAGGGTCAAAATAACGAAACTTTATTATCAAAACGGAAACATTGCAAGGGCTACTGCCCGGTTGTTTAATACGTTACATTCAGTCAAAAATATTAACCATAAGTATGTGGCTAAATTAATAAGAAAATTTGAAGCAACTAGATCTGTATCTAATATTCGCCGGAATCAGGAACACTAAACCATTTACAGTTTTACATTCACATTAAAATTTAAACAAAAATTAGTTACTTAGCTACAATGTGTCAAAAAGTCAATGTGGTAATAAATGTTGAAAGTGGTGTCCGTTTACCTCCATGCAATAATAAATATTTTGCTCAAATCTATTCCTAACATTTTCACACATTTCTGGAGTTATTTGTCTGCATTCCGCCGTGATCCGCTCCCGAAGATCTTGGATGGAGTCTGGCTTCGTACTAAAAACCTTACTTTTTATATGTCCCCAAAGAAAGTAATCTAAAGGACTCAAGTCCGGAGACCTTGGTGGCCACTCAATGGGGCCGCGCCGTCCGATCCACTGATTTGGGAAATGGGTGTCCAAAAACTGTCGTACTGGAGCTACATAGTGCGGTGGTGCACCATCTTGTTGGAAATGAAGAAAATTTTCATTATAATTAACCTCATTTTCTATTATTTCGGTTATTCGTGGCTCTATTGTATTTTCCAACATGTCCAAGTACAACTCCCCCGTCAAGTTTCCAGGAATAAAGAAAGGTCCTACAATATGATTTCCGAAAATGCCGGCCCAGACATTAATTTTTTGTGGGTATTGCGAATGTACCTCTCGAAACAAATGTGGATTCGAGTCGCTCCAAAATCGACAATTATGTCTATTTACAGCACCATGTAAATAGAAGGTACATTCATCCGAAAAACAAATGTTAAATAACAAATTTGGGTTATTGTTCAAACGTTGTGTCATTAATTCGCAAAACTCCAACCTTCTATCATAATCGTCTTCATTAAGCTCATGGACAAGTTTAGTTTTGTACGGGTGAAATTTATAGGATTTCAAAATTCTTTGCACTGTTGAGCGTGTAAATCCTGAAGAAGTAGCCAGACCACGAGTACTTTGGGTGTTGTCAAGAGCCACGTGTCCCAAAACTGCTATTTCTCTGGCTTCATTTCTACTTGGACGATTTTCCTGATTCCGGCGAATATTAGATACAGATCCAGTTGCTTCAAATTTTCTTATTAATTTAGCCACATACTTATGGTTAATATTTTTGTCTGGATGTAACGCATTAAACAACCGGGCGGTAGCTCTTGCAATGCTTCCGTTTTGATAATACAGTTTCGTTATTTCGACCCTTTCTTGAATTGAATAAATCATTGCAAAATATTATAATAGAACTAGGCAACTTAACGATTTCAAATCAAAGATAAAGTTGTTCTATGATTTACGATGACATTGACGGATGCTAAATTTCTTGCTGGTATCGGTGATTATTATTTTTTTCCGTATTATCAGTACTAAATTAAATGAGGCGAATTTTATAAAAAAAATTAAAAAAACTTCAAAATGGTTGAAGATAGGTATAAACTCTATTATACAAAAGTTACTAAAAACTTCCTGGAGAATCCAAAAATAGAAAAAAAATTGGGGGTTTCCATTTAAAAATGTCAAGTGTAATGCGATATCTTATTTTTGGAACACCCTGTATTATACAATCATACATGAAAAGACGTCCCCCTAAAAATCAAAATTGACGTGTCCAAGCGTTTTTCCCAAAATATATATATATATATATATATATATATATATATATATATATATAAAAGTAATCCTTTTATCTATAACTTTCGATGTTCCCGGCTACCTATCGCCATTATTGCTCACCTATCGGCACTTATCGATAAAACGCTCATCTCTATCGTGAATGGACTGCTTTGGTGTAATAAGAGAGTCGGATCTTAAGATAAACACGAAATAAGCTGTGCCGTTTTTCCTTTAAAAACTTGAGTATTAAATATCATATTTAGGTTCTTCTGTTTCTGTTATTTGTTGTTCTATTTAAATTTTAAAAGCTTAAAATGTAATAAAAGAAAAGAAAAGTAGCCCCCAAGATGTAATACCACGTCAAAGTAGAAAAAAAAAACATTTTTCTACAAATGTCCAAAAGTATTTTAAGGACCCCCCGATCCGTCGGTCTGTGGTTCTATCTATGCGCGGCACTGCTCATATATATATATATATATATATATATATATATATATATATATATATATATATATTTTGTGGCCGGTTTTCTGATGATGTAGGAATAGGGCCGAGGTTGTTTGTTTGTTTCTGATGCTGAGTTTATGCTCTTATACTTCGTTCGCCCCACAGACAGCTTTTCACAGTCCTGGTACGGAATGCTGAGTTCTGATTCTGTCTGTTGTGTCCTTTACATATGGTAAGACTACTTGTCGCCTTCACGGTTCATAATTCAACCCTGTGCCTTAATAGCTTTCTCTATAGTGCGATTTGTGTTTCAATTTTTTTTTAAAGCACCAGATATATTAAGTTCATTTCGTTCGTTTGTGTTTCAGTTAATCACACGGATCTAGATAATAAAGTATTGGCCTCAGCTTGAATTAGTGCTATCTGTCGGTATGTGTTGGTTTCATACACACGGTGTATTCGTGTAATGTCCGTCATGCAGTTTTGTGACCAGAACATCTAAAAATGGAAGTGTGTTGTTTTTCTCTAACTCTAAAGTAAATTGTATTCTGAGAAGTATTGAATTTACGTGTGTCAAAAAGTTTTCGAGCTGTGTATGACCATGTTGACATATAATAAATTGAAGCCCAAATTATGGATTCGTTATGTGGATGACATTATAGTCACTAACACTCACTTCAGCCTCTATTCGGATGCGAGAAAGAAAGCTTAGAAAATGCCAAACGTAATTTTGATGTCAGCAAAACTGTTCTTTTAAGAACGACAGTATTAAACGGATGTAGACCCGGAATGAAAATATATTATATATATATATATATATATATGTATATATATATATCAAACTCTAAACAGCTATTCATACGTACTGGTTAACTTTCCATGAGGAGAGAATTTAAAATTGTAACGGTATTTTCCTATAAGATACAAATCATACATTATTCAGGTTTGAATAAGCAGAGCTTTCCACGAAGCAGTTTATGAGAATCTAGATTAAAGTGTGATATATACTGAATGTCAACTTGACTATGCAACATTAATGTCTCATAATTTTTGAACGAGGTAGAATATTTGAATATAACTTTCTTTATGTTTTGACCGATTTCTCTCAATATATTTATCCCTAATGGCTTTATTTTTGAAATTTGGAGTATATTTAGTACCTATGTATCTTTTTTTTTTAATTATTGAGGCTCAAACTTATAAAATAAAAATCGCTAAATTCGCTTTTATCCAGAAATTCCCACCTACAAAATACCATTACGTACAGTAACACAGTATATATGCATATAATTTTTTTGGTAATAACTTTAGACAAATCCTAGATAATGTAATTTATTTAATTTTTTTTTAATTGCTATATGGATTTATTCTGAGCGAGGAAAGTTGTGAGTAAAGGCGAGTTAACCGATTTTCGTATTATTATTATTATTATGTCTTTTTTATAACAACTTAATAATTTAGAACGGAAGCTTTCACGGCTTTGGTCAATTAAGAAATCATGGTTCTTGGGATTAGACCGTGTGAAATTGGAATTACTATCCGACGTTTCGCCTTCGATTGCACGAGGCATCTTCAGGGATCTTTACTCCACGAGATCTGAACACTGAATGAGCTCGAAGAGATTCAGACGGGTTTTTATACCTGACTTGTGCTCGCCGAACCGTGACCCTGTGTTAAGATCGGTTTCCACGTGTGATGATAGAAAACCGACGCATACAAATAGATACTTAAATGCAAATTCTCATCACCATCCAGCACAAAAGAAATCGGTTATTAACTCACTAGTATTCACAGCTATTTCAATTTCTGACCAAGATTCTTTAACATCGGAAACATCGATATTGACCGAAGCTCTCAGAGGGAATAGCTATTGCACTGAAGATATTACGCGTTCAATTAAAAGACATAGCAAACCAACTCCGCCAAAGGAGAATGATAAAGAGCCACCATTAGGTAGAGTGGTTCTTCCCTACATACATGGTACTACAGACAAAATAGGACGATTACTTCGGCGGTCTAACATACGTACAATCTTCAATATACATAAGAAGATTGGACAATGCTTTCGATCCCCGAAAGATCTTGTACCTTTCCAAACAGAAGGAGTATATAAAATTCCTTGCTCCTGTGGAAAAGTGTATGTGGGAGAAACAGGAAGCTCAATATTAACTAGACCTAAGGAACATGAACGATGTATTAAAAAGAAACAAATTGTTCAATCTGTTGTAGCTGAAAACCAGCATAACACTGGCCATTTCATAAATGTAAAGGAAACCAAGGTTCTAGCATCGGTTCCAGGTTTTTATAAACGAAAAGTTAGAGAATCTATTGAAATATTTAAACATACAAAAAGTTTCAACAGAGATACGAGTTACGGTCTACATCACACGTGGAAACCGATCTTAACACAGGGTCACGGTTCGGCGAGCACAAGTCGGGTATAAAAGCCCGCCTGAATCTCTTCGAGCTCATTCAGTGTTCAGATCTCGTGGAGTAAAGATCCCTGAAGATGCCTCGTGCAATCGAAGGCGAAACGTCGGATAGTAATTCCAATTTAACACGGTCTAATTCCCATGATTTCTTAACTTAATAATTGTCTATCAAAAATTACCAGTTTATCCCTGTTTCACATTTGTACAAAATGTCAAATTATTAAGTAATTTTTGGGTACTGAATTTTTAAACATTTTATTAAGAGACCATTTTGTGCCACCATATTGGCTTTACACCAAGATTTTACAATTTGTCATTTTGTCAAACTTGTTTTTTTTTGTGCAAAATGTTAGATCCATTCGATAAGTAAGTTTCTTAAAAATTATTTTTTTAACATTTTAGTCCACCATAAACATTCCATCCCCTTATGACCCTTGATTTTTGATCAATGAGTCAATCGGATAAGTACTTTTTGAGCAGTGCCGCGCATAGTTATATATAACTTTCTTTGTGTTTTGAGCGATTTCTTTCAATTAATTTCCAATATACTTAATACCTATTTATCTCTGAAAGGAGCGGACAAAGTAAATATTACACATTTAGTGTACCCTTATAAACTTTTTTTATCTTTCTAGAAATATTGATGATATATTTGAAGACCGCTAACGACAAGTTACATGAGGGAATTGTTTTTCGGTTTTACTTGATGCCCTAGTATGAACGTGTTTTAAAGTACGCTTTAGAGCAAAGATGGTAAAAAAAGAAAACTAGTGTAATTTGATAAAGGCAATGTTTTACGAGATTTTTTCTTTTTAAATATAAAAAAAAAGTATTTTTTTGAAACTTCGTACCCAGGCTCGCAAGCACGCCAAAAAGTATTTCTTTCTATACTTTCATCCCTATTGGCTTGATTTTTGAAATTTAGAGTATATTTAGTACGTATGTATCTTTAAAAGGAATGGTACGTATGTATCTTTAAAAAGGATGGTTCGACGGACCGAGGGACTCTAAAAAATTCACTCAGGAGCCAATTGCAAAGCTGCAGTACTGCTAAGTTGTATACAATGTTCCTGCCCAATCGTTGTGTAAAATCGAAAGTGGAAATATATGTGTCACTAAATTTTACCGTCAATTTCTTTCTTTTCTCAAAAACTCCATTTTATGCTTCGGATCACGTAATTATCATCCCACCTACAGTAATTCATACCATTTAGAAAAATAACTGAAGAAAATTCTACGAATGATAATAGAATAAAACCATCAGTTAAAGATGAAAAATTAAAAATTATCAATAATTTAGACTTTTGCAGCCATATTGACCAAAGAAGGCCTAGTGACATATGAAACAAATGAACAAATATTTTTTCTAAATTTCACAATTACCAAATATAACAGTTATATGATCCAAAAATAATCGATGGACTAAAAGTCCAAATTTCTTTGACAATTAGATTACATAAAACTTTTGAGTAATTTTGGGGTTGATGTCTCTTTATATTCTTTTAATTCGACCCCCTAAAAACATAATATGTTAACAGCCTGTACAGTAAGTTAAATTCTAATACACAATACGCACAACAGAGATAAAACCAATTTCCCCTTTTAAAATTGGTCTGATTTAAATTTTATTCTGCTGCGTAGTTCGAAAGCCCAAATAAATAGCAAACTTAAATAAAATTAATTTATTACTAGAGTATGTTTGCATGACTCCAATAATCACTCAAATTTACTAAGACAATAAAAACTGTAAAAACAAATAATCTTTTATGATTAGCAAACATAACTGATACATTTTTATACTTCTGTGTAACTGTATTTAACTATTTGAGAAGAAAATATAAATACTGTTAAACTCGTTGACATAAATGAGATAAAATCCAAAGGACACTCAGATTAGTGTATTTCTGGTAATAAAACGAAATTAAGAACAATCATATTTAAGTCCGCGAGAGTAGTAAAGTAGGTCATCATTTTTTACGTCAAAAAGTTTTACGTGACTTGTCGCACATAAAACACGAAACTTGCCACGCTTGTGACTCTGACCTCAGGGCTCTGTTTTGAGGTGAATTACAACAGACATTAAAATTAGTTTCTTGCCCCTATCATAGTATTATATATAAAGATATCTAGAATTCTTGGCAAGACATAGTTATGTAAGTTGATCTTCAATCACTACTCTAAACGTTCTTGTTACTTTTGCTGCTTCCAGGATTCTTATCCCTTTATTCGTACTTTATATTTTTTATGCTAACGAAGTTATCCATGCTTACAAAATAAGCAACGATGTCGCCTAGGGGGACTTCTCTTAAATTTAATGGACCAGTATTTGCTCATGATGACTGATGAGGCAGCAGAATACACACAGAACTTGGTGACAATAAATCTGATACTGTCCTGTTCTTAGCTTTTAGGCAGAGAAGTTGTCACTTCATATACTGTAGGTGTTTTCTTACAACAAAGTATTAAGTCAGAATTTCGGTTAGAAAAACGTTACTTTCACGTCAACATTGCCAGATAAGCCATTACTGTCTCGTTGGGGAGATATCTGAAAATAGCAGTGCAAGTTTTGAAATTCATCATTGCTGTTGACATTTAACGAGCATTCATTAAAAAATGCAATATTTACTTCAAACTTCCTTTTATTTCTGACATAAATACGTAAAAAGGCTATTTTGGATTGTCTAGTAACAGTAAAGCTTACCGAATCTCTCATCAGTCGAGGACTAAAACTGAATATTCTAATTTGATGACGCTGTTCATTATTTTTTGTTAAATTTAATTTTTTCAACAGTAAGGAAACACAACAATTAAATATTAAATAATAGTCTAGTTAGCAGTGGCGGTCTAAATTATTAGCAGTTCTATAAAAAACTGAGGGCATTTTTGTTTTTTTTTTAGTTAACAAAATAAATTATGATCTCGAACCTGGAATCAAAATTAAAAGTGAAGAAATATTTTTGGTTGTCGCTTTTTTTCAGGAGATTTTATGAAAGACTGTCCCGGGCGTCAAATCTCACGTTCTCTTAGACCACCACTTCTAGGCAGTACTTTAACTTCCAAATCATCCTCCAAGAATGTTTTCAAATCTTTACATCTCAGGGTACCTTGATGCCGAAAAATATATTTTCTCAAGTCTGTCGGTCTGGCCGTATGTTCGCAGCTCGCGGCATAGCTAAAAAACTACTTATCCGATTGTCTTTAAATTTCGGTCAAAAACTAAGGGTCATATGGGGATGAAATGGTAACATTTTGGAAAAAATTCAATATGCCGGAATAAAATAGTGGCCTAATAAAATCTTAAAACAATAATTAGGTACTAAAAAACTACCAACCCGATTTACCTCAAATTAAGTGTAACACAGATAAACTGGGTAATTTTTGGTGCGGAACTATTATGGTGAAACAGAATGGCGGCCTCATTAAATGTTTAAAAAAATTCAGTATCAAAAAACTGCTTATCTAATTAGGCTGTAAACTTTGCACAAAAATCACGTGTGAAACAGGGATGAACTGGTAAAATTTCAGATCCTAGAACAAAAAAGATGTTCTCTTTATGGAGTCAAATAATACATGTTATAATTGATTTTTTAAAGATAGGAAAATAAATTTACAAAAAATAATAAATAGTAAAATAAAAATAAATCAACAGCAGTGGTTCTATTAAAGTAGTTATGGTAAGTATTATGTTTGTATAAAAGTACGTATGTTTGTTAGAACCGGACAGAGCTGTGGAGATGAAAATGTATATCTGTTAAAATCTGAATGATATGATGCATTATCCTAAACTCCTATTTGCGCGTGCGCAATAAAAGATAACTATATAAAGACATAACTCTTTAAGAGAACGCTGATTTTCTGCTTAACTACCCCATTGTGAAAGTATTGCAAAAATGGTAGAAAATATATAAAAATGAATATGAAGAAATATTAAATAAAAAAAATCGGTAAATTGACCTTTACCCGGAATATTCCTCGTAACGAATTCCAGAGATAATACAGTTTATATATACATATATTTATTTAACAGTAACTCTACAGATATTGTGTTAATTGTAATAATACGAGAGTTTTATTATAAGGTGAGTTCAGGGTACTTGTGTACAAAAATAGGCAATGCCCTTTTAACAGAACTTTTCTCGTAATCAAATTTTCTTATTGTCAACCAAATAACTATATGTATACAGTGCGTCCCAGATTCGCTTCTCTATATAGGGATCTCGGCTCCTATTATACCTACTCCAAAGGTTAAATGAGAAAAGTTTTAGAGCTAACTTAGCGCATTCGATATCCGGCTTGAGATTTACGATTGGTCAATTGGTTTTGGAAATATCGGCAAAAAAACGAAAATAGCGGATTTCGTGTTTCGCCAGTAAATCCAAAACGGTAAATTTTACAGCTAACATAATATATTTATATATTATTCGGACGCCTTTTTTAAGACGAATAAGATGGTGTGTACGACATGTCTCCATCGTTTTTTGTTATCCCGTATCACGCCTCAACTTTCATTTTTCTTATGACCGTCATAATGGATTTTCAAAAAGAGCGTAAAATTTTCAGTCTAGTGATGTGTCACAAGTGCATAAACGATTTGAGTATCATCGAAATGTCACATTTCCTAAAGTTAGGTCTCAATTTTTTCTAAGGAGGCCATGATTTACTTGTTACAAGATTACATCAATAAGTAATGAATTAAACGTATTAAATTTCCATTAGAACATGAACGTAAATAACGACTAAAAAATTTTTAATACGTTCTTAACTACTTCCTATCTGGGTTACATTAATTTACAGATTTGCAAAATGACGTCCATTTGCATCGAGACACTTTGGACAATTGGTGACTGCTTTCTTTACAACCCTGGCAAGTGTAATTCAGTTAATATCTATAAATGTGTCCAAAACTCTTTGCCTCAGAATTTCTATGGTCGCAGTAGCATCAAACCTCATTCTTCGTGTTACCCCAGGGGTAGAAATCCAAGGACGAGAGGTCAAAGACTCTAGGAAGCCAAGATATTGGATCATTTAAAAAAATAATTCTTTCGTCAAACTGCTCTCTTAAAAGTTCCTGACTTGAATAGTGTTGTGAGCCGGACATCCATCCTACTGAAACCAGGTTCTTCTAAATTCATCTTCTCTTAGAGTAGCTCGTAACACACCACAACCAGATACAACCGGGTTGTGCAAAAGCTCCAGGTATCTCTGTCCCTTTAAGTTGTAGTCAAACAAAAATGGTCCTATAAGTCGATTTCGTGAAATAAGTATAATATTTTATATATAAGTGCCCAATTAAAAAAGTTAAGTTCGATTAAATTACCCACACCTCTACTACTTCGTGAGGGTTTTCCACAGCCCAATGATGACTGTTGTGCCTATTAAGAACCTCACAATTTGTAAACCTATTGTCATCAGATCACAAAAAATAACCACTCACACAAGCATAGTTGTCTTGGAAAGTCAGTTTCCTTAAGTCCTTCAACTATTATGGGTTTGTATGCATGGTACTTATTCTTTTTTAACACTCTCTGTATCTTTGATGTTGGCACATACATTTTCTGTTCTACAGTTCTTACCGATACACTAGGGTTTTCGTCGATTGATCGTAAAATGTTTCTGTCGCGATTTTCATCGTCAATATTGTATTCGCTTCTAGGTTATTCGAAGGCCCCATGGCTAATTAAATTAACTACAATTTTTCTGAATTGGGTTTTAGGAGGCTGATGTCGTTCGGGGTACACCTCCCAATACCTTGCTGAGGAAATGTCGGGGTTTCTGTGTGCCTGCAAGTACAGCCCTAACACGTCAAACGTTTCTTCTTTTGAATAGGGAATACCGGCCATTTTCAATAGGTCTCGACCATTTGTGTGTCAGATTTATCATTTTATTGAGAGAAACGCGTACTACTTATTAAAACACAACTATGATACTTTGAATTATTTAAAGTCAAAGTCAAGGCCTCCTTAGAAAAAAATGAGATCTAACTTTACTAAGTGAGATATTTCGATGATACTCAAATCTTTTATGCACTTGTGAAATATCACTAGACTGGAAATTTTACGCTCTTTCCAAAAATCGAAAAATCCAATATATCGGCCATAAGAAAAATGAAAGTTGAGCCGGGTTGCGGGATAACAAAAGACGATGGACGTACATAACATCTTATTCCCCTTAAAAAAGTGTCCAAATAATGCCATATTTTGGCAGCTGTCAAATTTACCGTTGTGGATTTACTGGCGAAAAATGAAATACCTCATTCTCAATCAATTGACCGATCGTAAATCTGAAGCAGGATATCGAATGCGCTAAGTTTCCTCTAAAACTGGTCCCATTTAACCTTTGCTGTAGATATAATAGGAGGCGAGATTCCTATATAGAGAAGCGAATTTAGGACAGACTGTATAGAAACTATTTTAGATGAGCATAGCCAATTTTCCGATTTTTTCTTTACTGATCAGATATAATTTGTTAAGGCAAATTTCTCCTAGAAATATGTAGTGTTTTTACCAACGCTGGCATAAATACAACACTGACCAAGACCAAAACAGTTTAAGTTTATTTTGTTCTTACTTCTACCACTGACTTTTTAAAGCACAGGTTTGTACCTAACGCACATTTGATGTTTGTTAAGTTTGAAGAATACAGACCACTCAGTTTCACCTACACACAGATTATTAAAGAGACAAGAATTATTACAAACTACTCTTGATAGTAGAGTAATTGTATTTTTCGGTGACTTTGTATTTTAGTATTAAAATACTAAAAATTGGACAAATATTACATTATTACGCCTTTGCAGAAATATTGCATAGTTATGTGTTTTGCCGTATATAAAATATAGAACTGCATTACTTTGTATTTATGCAATACTTGTTTGATTTAAAATTTTAGCCAGTTTTTCTACCAGTGACAGAGGTTACCTGAAACAGCTCCAAAAATAATTTAACTGACAACTGACTGATACCTAAAATGTTTGTACTTCTTGGTATAGTCTGTAAATAGAGGGTCACACAGAACAATAAAATATAGCACCAAAAATCTAAAGTGGAAGCTTATTACTTAACGCACACAAAAATGAAGCAATGGTCACATGGTGGAAAGCCCTGGCTAGAGTACAGTTCTTTTTTTTTAGTACACGAAAAAAAATTATCGATTGAATCAATTTCCATAGTAAATATATCATATTAAAATAGTATTAAATCGGATAGATGAAATATTGAATATCTCGTCATATTTCTATGATTTTATTAACTTATATAAGTATATAAAGCATATCTTTATTTTTCCCAAGGACCAATGTAACGTGTTAACTGTAGAAATTTGTCGTACGTATAGGCTGATCGTAAAATTTTATTTGTTTTTACGTTGTATTTATTGCAGTAATAATTTATATGGATAAATGGAATCCAAAGTAACAAAATAAAATATGCACTAATAGGAAAGCATTTTGTTCTTGCTCAAAATGACTTCACTTCATGACAAGTAACACAACTGTGCAACAACATAAAAGTAGAGAATTTATGGACTTAAATGTGTAGAAAATTTGATCTTGATATACTCTCGACGGAAGAACAAGACATGCATTAATTTTTAATTTTTCTATGGCCCAAAATATAATCTCCAAACGTTTAAATAATTAGTTAAATAGTAAATAAAACTGACAATTTGCTCTAAAAATTCTGTGGTTAGGTACTTCTTTAGAACATTAAAGAATCATTATTCTTGGGTTTAGATCGGATCAAACTGGAATTAATTTCCGACGTTTCTTCTGCGATTATACGAGGCATCCTGATACATCTTTAATATACCCATGCAGGCAGATGCAGATGCCTCGTGCAATCTCAAGCGAAATGACGGAAAGTAGTTCCAATGACACTATCTAAACCCAAAGCCGTGAAAGCTTTCGTACTATTTTGAAATACTGTTTGCTGACTCTAAACCTAACTTCGAATATTTATCTTAATATTTTTGTCATTGCCAAGCCCGCTACTCACTATGTGTGATGTGATGCGTAGATCCGATTCGACAATTCATATGCATCAACCAACTGGCGCATACCAGTTGCAGATCTTGGTTTTCGGGGGCCCTAAGCTGATTGCATCTTTGAGCCCCCCTCATGATTTAGGAAAAGCTTAACTTTCGTATTGACAGTTACTAGTCTACAACGGAAAAAGAAAAGGCTGAATAATTTTCAAGTAGAAAATGTATTACAAAATTAGCAAATGATTTTGGTTACAACTTCTTACACAAAAAAACAAAATTAAAATATTCTTTCTAGGTTTTGATTGATAGTATAGATAAGTTATTTAGTCCTTCATCAGACATTATTGACCTGTATTTATTTTTCGTGTAGGCCATTTTCTAAAAAGACCTTTTAGCTTCGCAGCTTGATACAGAAATTTTGAAACACTGTTTTCAAGAACTATATTCACCATTTTGAAAGCGGAAACAGAGACGTTCTTCTTGAAACATTTACTCCCATATTCACTAAAAAGGTTTAAGAGTTAGACCAGGTCTAGTTGCGTGACTTGTGTGAGCACTGCACTTTCCTATCTTAGTTTTTAGTTATCTATTTGCTAAAATCAATTTCTATTTTGACAGCAAATCTCAAATATTGACACCTCCTCTGTAAGCAGAAGTTAATGTTGGTAGACAGATAACTAAAAACTAAAATAGGAAAGCGCAATCCGTTTTCTTAGGTCGTTTAGGAGTTATAAGGCTCCAAAAGGTCAAAAATGTCAATTTTCAAGCGACATTTTCTCGAAAACAGTCGAATTTAGGCATAGGAAACATACACAAAAAGTGTGTAGAATGTTCAGCGCAATAAAACAATGCAAAAATATACAGGACATTTCGTTTAGAAAACGGATAGGATATTGCCACCGGTTTAAGGTAGAAGCGGCAACATCGCACAATTTAAAACATTTTAAAAAGAGAGTTTATGTTTATCTATGGCCAGAGCCAGATACTTCTAATAGGTCATTCACCGTGAATATTGTATTATGTAGAATTACCAGTTCAGATAATCAGTATAAATTCTGTCAAGTACTGTCAAGTTGCATTCAAAATAGGCATTACGTTTTAGTATGTTTTTAGCATCTACGTCATGTTAAGACTAAATGAAAACGAAAAAAAATATATAAATCTGCTTTTTCAAGGAAAAAAAAATAGTTACAACAATAAATTTTCCAAATCTGTCCCACAATTTTAAATTACTCGTCAGGCTTTCTGCAGTAATTGTATGTTTTGATTTTTTATAATTTAGCCTGTGTCTGGATTTGGTTAACTTTTTTATTTGCGATTTTGGATGAAAAAGTTATTCTTCATAAAATGTTTTTTCCGTCATTTTATATATTGGGGACGAAGTAAACGAAAATAGAAGTTTGTAAAACAAAGAAAGATGAATTTCAAACTTACAGTTAAGTTAAAGAACCTGCAAATACAACTCAAAAAGTTTTTTTGATAATATAAATAAAAATATCAATAAAACTAAAAGATACTAACATTGTAACACCCTGTATTTTTATTTCTTATTTTCATGTGATAGATCATCTTCCAGAGCCTGTAAATGTAAATTAATTTACACCACCCTACTTTGTGACTGTGACAGATGCAACAAAGACGTAATGAACCAATCACCATCCATACTAACACAACTAAAAAAAATATCTACGCCTATGATAAACTTTTTGAAAAAGTTTCTACGTTTTGAGAGCATAATTTGTAGAAGCTCTAATATTTACTCAGCACAGATATTGGGAAAACGCGTATATTTCAACTTTATGCAGGCCACTGTAAAAAATGGAGGCTTGGGTTGAAATAAAAACTAAATAATTTTGACAGAATACATATGTTTAGTAACTATTGCTTCACACTAATTATGAATAATTCTCTAAAAGGGCTTTTTGAAAAATTCTGCATTTTTTTTGGAAACATTTTTATAAGTTGCGCTCTCGAAAAATGTATTAGAAGAAAAATTTTAAACATCTTTGTAGAAACCAGGGAATCATAAATATTGGAGAGAAATTCACGCTTTCTTCTGTATAAAAAAATTCATCTACTGATTTGGAAAAATGTATGACACTAATTAATGAACGGCAGTTTGATACTTATAATGTTGTGGTTAAAACGACAAATGCAGTTCATAAAAGTACTATAAAAACAATAATTAATTTATCTTAGGCTGGAAATTTAAATTAAGAATTTGATCCAACGTTGCAACATCGCTCGTGGCGGATCAGCCAACAAAGCACAATAGTGAATAAAAGCCAATTTCAATTCATTTTTGAACGATCATAATTTTTTATATAATAACTAAGTGTTGCTTACGAAGCAAATTGACGCAATTATAAAAAGAAATGAATTTGTACAACTTTTCGAAACTAATTCTCTGATTTACTCTTTAGCTAAGTACTAAAACCGATATACGATAATAGTTACTGTTAATCAGTAACAGAATCCTGACAAAATAAACTTAACTTGTGTTTTTTACATTAAGAAATACGTAATTAGCATATCTCTAATTTAAAGTGACCAAACCTTTTGTATTAGATTAATTAGTAATTTTCGGTCCGAATTAGTAAACGGAGACTTCTAAGGGAATGGAGGAAATAAGGAATGTTGAAAATATTGCACCTCCTCCCTATGGGGGATGAATGGTCGTACTAGCAGAGTTATTAACTTTACCGGGTTAATGGACTCGTCAAAACATGTTCGAACAAGTTTTGACGAGAAATTTAAATATTGAAATATTGATTTAATACCCACTTAAGGTAATCACAAATATTTTTCATCATTGATAACATATTTTTAATAAGTGTATATATGAGCTTTAAGCGTTAATCATATCATTTCAATAAGTAGTCTATTTTTAAACACGGATAGGAGATATTGCAAAAGATCTACTTAAAATATAAAATGAATCATATTATTCTATTTCACATAAGTATTAAAAATTTGTTATCAAATCCCTTATTCTGTTAGAACTTGTGGAAATGAAAACAAGCGGTTGTTTGAGAATAATTCTCAACAACCGTTGAACGAGCTAGGTTGAATTGTTTTAACTATTTGTGGTATTTCATTTTATTGTTGTAACCCATGTATGTGATTTTCACTTTGTTTACCTATGTGTTGTTCGTGTATTTTGTTATATGACTATAAAAGTCAAATCCTTAAAATTGTCCTGAAGACGCAATAATAAATTGCGAAACGTAGACTTTTTTGAATATCTGACTTTTCTTTTTGGATCCTTACCTGAAATTAAAAAACACAGCGAAGAAAAAACTTTTTAAATGATGTGAACTTATGGTATAATGATGATACAATATTTGAGAATCCAGACGCTTATGGAGCGCATCAAAGTAGTTTTTAAAATCATACATTAAAAGCATTATAAAATGAAAGGTAATAAGAAAGATTCTCAGAAAATTCTCGATTCATTAAAATCCCGTTGCCAGGAGCTGAGAAATTGAGATTCTTAGTGAGAAAACTGAGTTAGAAACTAGTTTTCTTTAGATATAAAAATCAGATGCACGAACTATTTTTTAAATATATTAGCTTATGCTATGACGATAATAAAATTCTAGGTGTGATTATGATGTTAAAACAAAACCAATTTGTCGATATCACCTACTTGTGAAAATACATAAATACAATCCCGCACTTCGCGGCATTAAGTAGCTTATAAAGTAACTTCTCGAAAAATCTCTATTGGTGAGATAACGGAGTTACAAGACTCTATTATTTAGAAGCTTTCAAATAATAGAGTTTTCCGACGTTCATATTCATAAATTGATCATAAGGAACATGCTCATTTGCACACTTAAAGTTAAATTCAGTTGCAAATTAAAAAAAAGGAAAAAGGAAACAAAGTATTGTTTACTACGCAACGAAATATGTTTTAAATAAGTTTTAATCGCATACTTTAGTAATAAATTAAAATATAATCGTTTATAGTCGAATAACTTTACCGCTCACAGCAAAAGCGGTTTAACGGTGTAAACGAAATAATTTTTAATGAAACGTCTAATGAAGTATTCAACCCTACCAAAAATATAATTTTGAAAATAAATGTCGAGTTAAGTTCAACCACTAGTCTCAGAGAACAATTTTTAAGCGACTTCAAAAAAGGAGAAGGTAAGCAATTCGACCTTATGTATTTTTTTATATTTGCAGGGTGATCCAGATAACTTCTTAAATGGAAATACCTCGGTTATTTTTGAAATTAGAAAAAAAAATGTTCCAAACAAAAATTATCTCGTTCGATCAACTTTTTCATATGCTTATCTTTTTAATGTATACACGGTGTTTAAAAAGAGAAAGGCACTACTACACTACTGTACACTAAATCAATTTTCCTCCTTAATAGCAACAATATAATGGACATACAGCCTGCGGCGCTTTTTCTTTTTTTTTTGAAGGCTGTTTAACATAACTGTAACATTGCCCTATTAATTTATGTTTATGTTCAAATGGGTCCAACATTTGATTCAATAGAGAATATAAATTCTCCGACGTTCTATCGGAGCTACATTATAAAATCCTAAGAATCTCTCGACTACTGAACCTTTTCTGAATTAACGTATCTTAAAATTATGGAGCACTGGAAGGTTTGCGTAATATCAGTGGTGTCATCCACTTGCACAGAAAAAAACTGTGTGTTCATTATTTCATTTTTTACATGATCATTTAAATAATGAAGAAATGCATTCAATTATTTCGTTTTGAATAGTTTTCGAGTCACCAGTAAAAACATTTTTAATTTTTTCGTGATGACCTTTTAGTTCTTGGGAACTTCTCAATATTAATAAACCTAAAAGCTTTTTAAAATTCCCCCTATTTATTGACTCGCTGCTCTCATCATGGCCGCGAAAGACTAACTCTTGTTTTGTAAGGTACAAAACTGCATCAATTACCAAGCACATAAATAGTCTGTTTAACCGGACGTCGTTAAAATGTATTTTATATAGTTTAGCATTTTCTTTTAAAGTGTCAGCTATAGTGCTTTGATTTTTTACAAATGTTTTTAGCATTATTTCGAATTTTAAATGCTCCTCCGAGTCTTCTTGTTTATGTAAAGACCTTCATATATTTAACATACCTGCAAATCCTTCCTTATTCCACACTGAATATTTATTGGAAGCTAGTAAACAAGGTCAGCAAAACAATTTTTGTAATATTTGACTACTACATAACCATTTGTACGCCTAAAACCAGGATGACGATTAAAACTCTGATCTTGTTCCTTCCATCGATTAAATGGAGTTTCCAACAACCACCCCAAACTGAACGACACGTGGGTGTAGTGTACTGCGTTAGCAATTCACCGAGGGCGTTGTATGGCGCTGATTAACTTTCTTCTTCTAGGCGCTCAACGTCATCGAGTAGGCGTTGTCATGGCAACGTAATAGGAAAATCGTAAACTAAACATAGCACCTTTCTATGTTTGTTATTAAAACTAGGTCTCTTTGAGAAATATGAACAATTTCTTCGATTTTCATAATGCCAGTCACGCTAAACTTGTCCAGTTATACAAAAAGATCCTAATTGCACGAAAAAACGTGCTGCAAAAATTTGGTTCCTTCAACGATGCTTACTAAGGCCGCATCAGTTGCATTGAAGAAAGCTCAGACCGTTTGGATCAAGAAAGAGATTAAACAACATTATAAAACTTTGAACTCAGTAAACTCTAAGCTCAAATTTCTCTATCTAACTTTAAAATTTCTGTTATCCTACATTGAATTTGTAGTTTTAGATCATGACTTTAGAGATGAGGTTGAGTCTTTCGGTGAGAATACTTTTAGGAGATTAGGTAAGAAAATTCATTGTCTTAAATTAGCTCAAAGAAATTATCTTTTATCCAATAATATTGATGAATACAGATTAGGTTTGGGAAGCACAAATTTTAGTTTACGCAAACGTTTTCTTAATTTGTCTCGTGTTACTTTTACTCCTCAAGAGGAATATATACTTAATTCTAACCTTAAGTATAATTTTTCACACAACATCAATACTGATATTAAAGAAACTCTGGCTATAAAGGCCGAATGTATTATTCAAACAATGATATTTCCAACAAAAATATATTGCGGGCTAAAATAATAAATTTTCTGAACTCTAATTTTCCGAGTGACACAGACTGTGACTACAACAGGGCTCATCTAAAATCTCTGGCACATAAGATCAAATTCAACGATCTGATTTGCACCAAGGCCGATAGAGGCTCTTGTTTGGTAGTTATGGAAAGAATAAAGAGAGACCCAACAAACTCATTTTTTATGAGGTTAAAAAGTAGTCTGGACACATTTCTAATAACCTTAGAATATTTTAACACGACAAAAGATAAATTATATCCTATGAACCCGAAAACACCCTTACTTTATGGCTTGCCAAAGATTCATAAAGATGGCACGCCTATGAGGCCAGTAGTTTCATTTATTGATTCCCCATGCTACAAGCTTTCAGCTTGGCTAAATATAGTTCTTAGGGACGTAACGGGTTTTCATAGCACATATTCTACCAGGAATTCCATCGACTTTGCCAATCACCTGAAAAACGTTGATATCCCGAACAATGTATTATTAGTTTCATTGGATGTCAAGAATTTGTTTCCTAATGTGCCTCCCGCAGACTGTATTCAGTTGGTAAGGGATTTACTGGCGAGATCTTCTTTGCCACAGTTACTCGTTGAAGGCCTCACTTCTCTTCTTACTTTACTTTTAGACTAACATTTTTTCAAATTTAATGGACAGTTATATAGGCAAAGATCTGGGCTGACTATGGGCTCCTGTTTGTCGCCATTTCTGAGTGAGGTTTTCATGAATAATTTGGAAAACAGGATAATGTATAGTTATTTTGCCTCCTTCCTAACAGCATATAAAAGATAGGTGGTTGATATTTGCATTGTGGGGAATGGCAACAGACAACAGTTGGAAGAGTTTTTACAATTCGTTAACTCGTTGCATCCTAAAAGTGAGTTTACATTGGAAATGGAAGATGAAGGAAAACTACCTTTTTCTCGACCTTTTACTATCGTGGAAACACAGTAGGATAGAGTTACCGGAAAACACCGTCCACGGATAATGTTATTCAGTATACTTTAAACTCTCCTTACACACATAAATTCGCCGCGTTCAACATCTTTTTCTATCGGTTGTGTAATTTACCATTGTCAAGGGAAGTGTTTAATAAGGAGCGTGTTATTATAATGCAGATTGCTACGAATAACGGTTTGCGCCACTGTTATAGTTGTTATAATAAAGTTCGATTGAAAGTTTTAAAAAGTAAGTAAAATATTTATTCGAGATGTACAGTTTATTTTTTGCCAATTAGGTGAATAAATGAATGTAAAAATTTTTAGAGATATATAATAAATATAGTTAGATGTTTGCTTGTTTATTTTTCCTGGTGAAGTAGCACTTTACCTACTTCACCTGAATAGCCGCCACTGACTAGGAATTCAGGCAAATGGATTTTAATAAAAAGTTACGAATTACCTTTCTTTTCATACCGCATACATTACATGTTCCTAAAATAGCGGTACTTTGATAGTCTTAATACAACTCATCCAGATACAAAAATATTTAGGGAAATTGTCAATATCATATGTTTCAAGACGCAATGCGCACGCGCATTTTCGAAATAAAATAAAAAGATAAAAGTTGGTCATCTCTTATTTTATTTTATTTCGCTGTACAAACGCCTTATGGGAGTTGCATGTTTAGATCTCCTTAATTTATTTTATGTTATTTGCTGTATAAACCCACCTTGAAACATGGTTATTTTCAATGACCGCTCAAAGAACATGATGTAAATTTTATCGGTTTGAGCCGCTTTATGGAATTTTATGAAACGTTGATGTTATTACTGATAGGTTAGTGTTTAAAAGTTGTCATTGACAAAAGTGGGGTAATCAATAATTTGGGGCTATAATGAACCAATCATAAAAATAATTAAACACAGACAATTAATTTTTATTATCGGGGTTTTATCGAAGACCGATTTTACTTCGCATAGTCAGTCCATCAGTTAATCTCATCAATTCGCCAAATTAGTTATTCGTGTCGCCGTTTAATCGTAGTATTAGCACGCACCCAACAATACTTCGGCCTGTGTTGCTATATGTAATACAAACTTTGGATCCATATAAGGTATCCCTTATTTTCTATTTGTTGGATCGTCTACTCGGAGTTTAATCCATCTTGGTTTATATAAAGAAAAATCATTCCAACGCTGGTTATTAATGTGCAATGCTTGAATTATTGGAGTTATTATTTAGCCTTTGATGTGAATATATTACAATAAATTTATTTAATATACGTATTTTATTACAATAATAAATGAAACAAATAGGTTACCTAGAGCCAATAATCAGTAATAAAAGGTACTATAAATAAATACAATGGACTATATTTTACCTTTATTAGTTTTTTGGCGCCGAATCGGTAGTTACAAAATGGCCGCGTAAACGTACTAGACTCGAAAAATGCATGGACTAGAAGTTAATATGTGCAACTTCAGCAATTGTTTTAAGTGATTTAAATGATATGAGAGGCTTGTAATGCATTTTGCCTCTCAGTAAACATTTTTTTAAAAATATTGTTGTTTAAAAAAATAAAAAAAAACTTTTTTAACATTACGCCATAGTGCTGTGTAACAAAAATTAGACTCAAACTTGATTTTTTAACTTTAATAATATTTAAGTTATAGCAGCATTAGTTAACTTGAATACGACTAAAATTGTGAGAAAAATCTTGTATCTCTATAAGGTGTACCAAGCTCTCTCAAATCGAGAAAAACTCTAGTGGAAAAAATAAAAATAAAAAATAATTAACAAATGAAGATAGTATACAGAGAACACTGGATGTCATAAATACATGCAGTTATGTTTTGTGTCAGATGACCGCTGATGCCGTGCTGGAGTCAAAAAACATGTCTGCCCCTCGATGTATCGCGCAGTATGTCTTGTGGTATTTCCGTAATGTGTTTTACTCAAAAATAATCTTTCAAAATCTTAAATGACTGAAATCGGACAGATCAAGGAAACTAGAAAAGGCATATTTGATAACTTTTTGAATTATTTTTTTTTTCTGTACTTTTGCGTTTTGTCTTCATGATAGTAAAGATAACAATTATTATTTAATAATTAATATTATTGATAAGTCAATGAAGACTGAAGAAAATAATAAATGAAAATAATTAATATTATTGATAAGTCAATGAAGACTGAAGAAAATAATAAATGAGCATGATTATGGTGTCATTTACAGGCTAGTCGATATTGTCATCGCTAATCGTTTGGCATTTCATACATTTTACATCCTTCCAACAAATCTGTTTAAAACCGGCTCTGAGTGTATCAAATATGGTAAATTCAGCAAAAATACCTAATAGCCGAAAATCAATTATGAAAATCATAATTATATAAAATAAGTAGCTTTGCTTGACCGCAAATAAACAATTAATATCCTTTAAACGAGGTGTCCTTACAGGTGAAAACCTTAATGCAGATGAAATATACATCAAAATAGTATAAAATGCACATTCTTTGTGTTCAGAATTGGCGAGAAAATTATTTATTACAACAAAACATGCTAAAATAATCTCTTTAAAATACAATAATATTTGGTATTAAATTATTTACATATGTTTAAAAAAGGTTAAAAAAAATCGTACCAGATATATTTATTGCGCACAAAACTTTAAAATTATTTTTAAATTAGCCATTTATAAAAAACGATTTAAAACTAAATATAATTAATGTCTATAATTTCTCACCTGCTTCACAAAAATTACAAAATTATAATTCTAAATTCTTATATTGAAAAGTTAAATCGACCTACGGTGAAATATGTAAATATTTTTAGTACGTTTTAACTTCCAAAATATTATTAAATATTTTCCTTTCAAAACAGTGAATTTCAGTTAATTAAATTTGATAGACGTAATAAAACCGATTCGTTGACAGATTTTAGCTTGTATAATATACAAATATCTTTAAACAATAATTCTACTTTCTAGTTACTCAGTGATATTTATTATTGACATTAACTTATATGGTCTAATGATAGTAATTAAATATCTATAAAATCAAATAAAAATATAAAAACTTCAGAGAAAGTAATAATCAGTTTAGGATTAAGCAAAATTTTAATAACCTACCAATATTGATTTATATAACTTACATCTCTTTATTTTATATAATTTATTTCGAAAAAGTCAGAGTTATTTAAAATAAAAACTCAAAACTGTTGAATTATAACGTAGTTTTGAATTATTGTCATAATCATTAACTTGTCATATATAAGTTAATGAAAAATAAAATTGATAGATGGCAACCTGCTCCCTAGATACAATGACATGTCAATAATATCAATTAGGATTACTCAGTGAAAACAGTACAATAAAAAATGTATAAAGCGCATCTGAACTTTGTCGTCGAATTGAATTATTTGTCTCCTAGTTGCTAGGCTATTAATCGATTAGTCATTTTAATGGAGGTTTGTACAGGCATTATATGTAATTTTACTAAGCATTAGGTTCACTGACTCTATGGCATATTAAAGTAGTATCCAATTTCAATACATCTAAGGACATTAAGATTTCCTACGTAAAAAATTGTTTTATCACCTGTTATTGTTTAAACAGTATAAAATAAGTATATAAAAATTACAATGTTCTTTAAAATTATTACATTTGTTTTTAATTAAGTATTGGTTTAAGCTTCTTGATTACTATATTATGCTAATTTTTAAATAAAGAATATAAAGACAACTTTAAAACATGTTCGTAATCTGAGTAAAAAAAAAAATTATATATTTTCAAAAAAAACTACATTTAACTGTTTAGTCCCTTGAAGACCCGAAAGTTAAAAACTTTTAAACTTTTGCGAAGTTCGTCCTATAGGCCAATTTTTTTTTGCAATTTGTTCGTTATGGCCTATAAAAAAAGGAGAAGAAAAAGTAGATGACGATCAACCTGCTTCCCCACATATTCAACCTAGTAGAGGGTTAACCACGGTTAAATTTTTCATCTAAATCACTCTAGATTTGCTACTCAGGAGTTCTCAAGGATTTTGAACACGATTCTAAATTGAAATTGAAATATCAATCCCCTTCACCCATTTGGGGCCTAGTTTTAGCTTATTCAAAGTTCAAACTCAAAAGATATTTTACTAAATATCAGATCTTACGTAATGAGATTTATCAATATATTTATATCTATAATATATTTTGCACCTGAGCTAAATGCTCGTATTGTGCACATTGCCATGGAGTCAGAGATAATAATTTTGTGTTACATTAAGTTGACATTAAGGCTCTGCCTATCGTCATCTAAAATCATTCTCATTGAGAGGTACAGGCACATATTACATATTTATCCAAATATATTTTATTGATTTAAACTAAGTCTATCTATTAAACTAATAATACTATACTGGAAGGGATACCCAAACGGAAGCTTACTTACTTTATTGATCAAAATTCGACTAAAAATTATCAAAAATCCGAGCTAAAATTTGATTGAATCCTCTAATAGTTTTTATTTTAATATCTTTCTAAATTTAAATTTATTGTTAGTACATTTTAGCGATAGAATGTAGCCTATTATAATAGTAGTAATTAATTAGATGAGTTTTATTAAATTGGGGAGTAGTGATATTTTTATTTTCGATTGTTCTAGTGTTGTGTTTATGAGTAGGACATACGTATTTATAAATATTATACAGTTTTTTATGTCTAATACGCTTGCTTCTCCAAACAGCTCTGCAGCATCAATCTTTTTTTATATAATCTTAAGTATGCACTTTTGAGAAATGATCAGTGGTCTCAAAGAAGCTTCATAAGTACCTCCTCAAACTATTATAGCATACCTAAGGATAGATTCGATAAGCTAGTGTATATTTTAATAACATCTTTATACATTGTTTCTCTTATTGATAGAATTTAAATCCCAGTTTTCTAATTTTATGAGATATATAGAGGGAGTTCATTTCCACTTCATATTTTGATCAATAATCTCGCCTAAGTACTTTAATTTATCAGTACGGGCCAGATCAGAGTTTATGGGATGTATAGTTATTTAATTAAATGTTGTTAAATACCTATCATAGTTAGCAAAGACAATAAATTGTAGTCTAGTTATTTCTTTATAGTGAAAATACCGTTTTCTACCCTGTTTTGAATATCTTCCCAGGAGTTACCAGAAAAAATTACAATTGTATCATCTGCATACGATATTATTTTTCCTTGGACATTTAATAGGCATAAATCATTAATATATAACAAAAAAAAGCAAAGGAGCTAGCACGGTTCCTTGTGGTATACTTGTAGTTATTATTTGTCCTTCACTAAGACTATCGTGAATTCTTACGTGATGTATTCTGTCACTTAACTGTAAAGTATTTCCCTTTTCTTAACAAATTCTTTACTCAAGGATGCTCTAAACCTAAAGTTGAAATTTCAATGATCCCTCGACCCTTATTGGGAGATAATATTAGTATATTAAAACTTATAAATATTCTTATAAATTACATACAATTTTCTACTCGAGGGTTTTCAAGGTTGATGGACATAAAAAACGATTTTGATGTCAAAACTTCATTAAGAACCCCACTTCACTCGTATCGGGGGTTAAACCATTTATGCTCAATCGACAATAGACGAACACGTAAAAAAACTGTCTTTTTCAACAAACAAAAGGCTGAAAATGATGTGATGACTCAAATCCGATGGCTCGTGAAAATCGCACTTTTACCCCCTCCAATTCCTATTTCCAGCCTCTAGAGGTGAACATACTTTTTAATTCACACCAAAAATGGAATTAGTATCCTTGAAACCCCCTGAGAACCAGGTTTAAAGTCTTAAATCCGATGACACGTGAAAATCGTACTTTCACCTCCTCTAACCCCTATTTCCACACCTAGAGGTGTAGACAATATTGAATTGAACCCTAAAATAGAATCGGCATCCTTAAAATCTCCTCGAGTAGAGAATTTGCAGTTATTTACATGAATGATTTAAAAACAGGGTAAATAAGCTAAATCCAACCACCAATAAAGGTGAAGGGGAGTTGATATTTCAATTTCAGCTTTAGAATAGTGTTCAGTATCCTTGAAAACCCCCCGAGTAGAAAACCCGGAGTGATCTAGATGAAACATTTAAGAAATGGATACCTCTCTTAAATTAACCATATCCCCTATTAGGATGAATAGGGGGGTCAAGCATGACCGATCTTTATATGCTTTTTTTCACCTTTTTTTATAGGCTTCTATGAACAATTTGCGAAAAAAATAGGCCTATAGGACTAACTCCGTAAAAGTTCTATCTTTATTCCTAATTGACTGAACACATTTTTGCCACCGAATTTTTAAACCAAATATACTTCTTTTACCCCCGGTTGTACAAAACTTAATTGAGAATCAAGCTTTCGGATTTGACAAGTTGCTTACAGAAATCTAGGAACTCGCTGTCAAATTTGACATTGCGTTAAACATTCTAAACTTTAATCGAGCTTTCTGCAACCAGCCGAAAGAGTTCTAATGTAAGTTTAGATGTACGGCGATTTTCAAAACTGCGCTCTTTTGGATTATTAAAAAAGAAGTATCAAAATTAGATTTTTGCATTCAAAACTACGACCATTTTTAAGTATCTACGTTTTTAACTTTTCGTTGTTACTTTAAGATGACAAAAATTTACCTCCTTATGCACTATAACAGTTTAAAAGAAAGCGAGCACTACAAAATATTCTGAATTTTTGACTAGCCCTTACACTGCAAGGGCCAAACGTATCTGTAGAATTGAAACAACATTTTCTCCGTTTTTTTCCTAATTGAATCGAATCGGCATCAGGTAAAACTGACAACTAACAATTTAAGATAGTTAGGAATTACGTTGATGGCAAGCTAAGTAAATACAATGCAATCCCATAACATATCAAAATAAGAACATTGTGTATATCATATAATGTCGAATGACATTTTTTAAAACTTTAATATTTCTCGACTAGCACAATAATATTCAACAGGACGGCTATAAGGAATTTTTAAATAATAAAGACTACGGAAGCATTGGCAAAGAGATTACCTTCAAATGGTCGGTAAAATGCCAGACTTCAGGCGAATTGAAATTAACTCTAATATTGAAAAAAAAAAGAATTCCTTACAGTTAGTAAAATAAAGAGTATAATATAAGTATATATAACACTATTTATTTTCTCAAGATCTTGAATAAGAGTGTGATATAATAATATTAATTGGTTTTAATAAAGAGAAAACAAAAACGTGATTTTACAGCATCTTGGCAATATAAATTAAAATAATTTTAACATTCAAGGATTACCAATAACATAAGACATAATATTTCTTCTGATATTCTAAATTATTTTATGAACGTTATTAAAACCTCGAACTATCGAATATTTCTTTCAATTGTAATTTTTTAAAAATAATATAATCAGATACAAAATAGAACCACATCAGCAGCAATACCCGTTGTTAATACCATGACCGGCATTGAATTACACTGTTGTCTCCTGACTTTCTTTGGAAGCAGGAATGTTTTATTTTATACCACGTTACACCAACGTTATAATGAGGATAAACAGTTTTTGACTAAACTGGATCATTGTGCCTGCGGTATTGTACAAAACAGGGTATCCTTGTTATGATTTTGAAGTAATGTGAAATAAAAAAGTAACAATATAATTAGAAGAAAAGAATAAAAAATACAAAAATTGTTAAACGATGAAACTCGATTCTCCCAAATATTATCTCTAAGTATCTTATATGAAGTATTTATAAACTACAAATGTTTTCAAAATAAACTTGAAGGGCTCTTTACTTGCTTTTTTAATAGCAATTAGTAGTGGAGTAGTATTTAAAGCGGCAATATAAATTCCAAATAGATCGAAGCAAAAAACTTTAGCAAAAAGTACTAAAAACTAATTAATAAAAGTCAGTGAACTTAATGAATATCGAAATTAAATATAATTCCTCCATAAATAACTATTAATAGATTAATCAATTACCAGTGTAGCAACCAGTAGCTAGCATCCAGATGTTCAGATAACTTTACGACATTATTTCTAACGAATTTTTCTGATTATTATTTAAACGATTTTTCTTTATGAGTATAGTTTTAAATTTTTAATGATTAATGGATAATCATAACACGTCAACGTCTTTTTTAAAATTACACTGTTTTTATTTGTAATAAGATATTGCGGCAAATGTTTTAAAACGACTATTATTGTAAATTGCGCATATTTTTGTTCTTTATATAGCGCCACATACTACTCCTTACTAACTAGAATATTTTCTAGATTTACTTTTACATATTATTACTGGTATCAAGAATGTTCTTATTATAGTGGCTTTTAATATTCCTTTTTTGGAAACGGTTTCTGATTCCAAAGCTTAAAGTATGAATTATTTTGTTGACTTCTTAAATATAAAACTACCAAATATTTTTTAAGCGCGAATAACCGTAAATTAGAGATTAAATGCGATATTTGCGCTCGGCATTATCCCTTAACCCTAAGTCAGGAATCGACTATATGCATCTTTGTGTGACATATCTATGTAAGTAAAAGTGTAAGTAAATAAAATAAAAAAAAAATATTTATATTGGTCGTTCTTGAATAACTGTAATGACATTAACGTGTGTTGTGCGAAATGTTTTATGACAAGCTTTACACTCTACTGGGTCAATTTGTTCCCTTATTTGGGGATAATAATAAAATGCCGATTTCCTTACTGGTATACGACTGAACTGAGATACAATATAAAACTTAAAGAAAACTATAAAAAAAAATTAAAAAAAAAACTGGTAATGACTATTATCACACGGCGTTTAAGAGATTGCGGTGGAGGCAAATGCTATGCATGGGTTAATTGTGCGCAACGCGCTTTAGTCAGCTTACAGTGGCTGCTGCTACGACGATAGTGTTGCTGTTACGGAAGAAGTTGTTTCAGTTTTTCCATTTTCCACACGATTTTTTTACCGCCTGGAGTATATTTATTCACCAGACGAAATCCCAGTGGGCTATATATATATATAATATATATATATATATATATATATATATATATATATATATATATATATATATATATATATATATATATAGTTATAGATATATATATATATATATATATATATATAGATATATATATATATATATATATATATATATATATATATATATATATATATATATATATATATATATATATATATATATATATATATATATATATATATATATATATATATATATATATATATATATATATATATATATATATATATATATATATATATATATATATATATATATATATATATATATATATATATATATATATATATATATATATATATCGAATACTAGGTAGAATGCATTTAATCTTAAATAATTTCAAGGGCCTGCAGAGATAGTGAATGCTTTTGCTGCATATTTTCATAGTGTTTATACTCCAAGCGACTAAGATTTGCCGTTATTTGATCTAGACGAAGTCACTAATAACATGACGAACTCATGTATAAGTATTAATGAATTTTCTGTACTTGATCTTGTACTCAGCTTTTTGCTGAGGGTTTGTAGAATGGTTTTTCAAAACCGCTTACTATTCTTTCTAATTTGGCTATCCGAGGGAGTTAAAACCGCTTCTTCTCTACTGTGCTTCGACTTATTACAACAGACCAACATCGTCTTATAATACAAAAGTCAACTGTAACTAATTTATATCACAATCATTAAATAATATAATTGAATATGTCAGTGAAGTGGATGTGGCACACTCGACAGCTAACTAAGCTTTGTGCCTCATATGAAATCTAATGTGTTATGCTCTAATTATACTTTTTGTTCTTTAGTACGCTTTAAACCTGAATACTGATAATATACTAATTTGGTATCCTATTTATCAAATTCATGCCATAGCTCTCGAGAATATTTAAAGGATATTTTTAATTTCTTATCTCTTAGAATAAATGGTGTTTATCCGCAACATGGTTTTGATATCAATTTTTTATTGTCGGAGTTTAAATATGAAATTCTGTCCACATTTTACTGCCAATCTACGCCTACCAATTTGTCAAAAAAATCAATAATTTATATTATTACTTTTAAGTTTAACTGCTTGTTCACTTAAATAAATTTGCAAATTTGTTGGGACAGTACTTTCTCCTACAGATTACACATTCAATACGTGTGTATATATTTTTAAGTCATCTTACTATTTTATTTTTTTTTAGTTTTAATTAAATATATCTAACATATATTTAGCCTGTAACTTTAGATTTAGGGGTTATAAGCTTTTCTATTAATTTGCTTTGTAAATTGATATTTGTTGGGCAAATAAATAAATAACTACAGAATTTAAGAAAACATGGCAGAATTATTTAGAGCCAAGGAGTTAAGGGTTGAAAGGGATGCTACTCCTTTTATATGAGTATAAAACTCACTTCTGATTGTAATTTCAAAAAATGTTTGGAAAAGGAAACCTGTTTCCATGGAAATTTTCAGATAGTTTCTATGGCAGTCAATCCCATGGAAACAGCCTAGAGAAGGTTGAAAATGAATATTAATAGGTTAAAATACTCTTAATTTTAACGAATTTCGATTTAGTGTGGGTGTTGGAGGTTAAATAGTGAGAAAGATGGTAAACATGACTGTAGTGGGGGAAAGCTGGCTCATTAGAGCCAGAGCACTTAGAATCCATTGCGCCTCTGGTACATCCTCCCTGAAAACATCGTTCATGCTAGGCCACTAACCAGCTATTCTACATAGTATATAAAATGAATGCTTACTTAGGGAGATGGTAAGTCAGTGCTCTCCTAGATTTTCTGATTGGTGAGGCTATAGGATACAGAATTAGTTGAAAGTATAAAGTGAACCCAAATTGGATTTTATCATCAAGTATAACCACTGAAAAGGCAGATAGTTTTAAAATGTTCAAAACATTTAGAGAAATGGCTCATAGATGTTCAAATTGTTTACATACATTCGTACAGGCTACAGAAGTACTAACATTATGTTATATCAGCATCAGGTAGTAGGAATGAGTATCTTAAACATATATAAAATTAAAATATAAAAATTATAATCGTTTGAGCACTACTATTATCTATTGACGTGCCAAAATTATGTCTTTACCGGCAGTAATTTAAAGTAAAAATTATCATTCAATTCATTCTAGTATTATAGTCCTAGGTACAAATTTAAAAATATGATAGGTTTACTAAATAACAGGTTTAGAAAAGAGAAAAATTTTAAGTGGCAGATAAAAAGAATGTGAAAGCATTCTGAAGAGAATAATATGGAAACTCTATACGAATTACTGAATCTTAAAATAACGTAGTTACAGAACTTCAGTCGATACCACACTGGATCTGTGAAGGGTTGTGAATAATGCGTTATTTAAAATCTAATCTTTAAATCTAATCTTAGACCAATGACTAAGGTTGTTCTAAACATTTGTATAAAAAAGCCACTGAAAAGTAATAAAAGATGTCTAATTGCATCTTGCAAATTTATTTTTATGAATTTGGCCTTAAACTAATATCTACTTACTTAAAATGACATTTATGTACTCAGTGTCATAATCAGTTTGACCCCGACGAAAAAATAGAATATTATTTTTTACTTTTCGTGTTTTTTGAAAAAGTTTTTCTATAAAAAATATATTCCACCTTTTTTAGGTCTTAATTGACTAGATCCTTACTTGATGAAAATCAATTATCAACAATGTATGCAATTTGCTAAATGGGCTCGATTTTTAAAAAACATTTTCTAGGTAAAAACTTTTATGGCCTACGAGAGCCCTAAATAACATTCGGACGGAAATTTTTAACAAATAGTCATTTAAGAGATACTGGGTGTTTTTACGTTTATTAATTTCCATTGACTCTACTAGACAATTTTTTACTTTTGTTTATTGTATGTTATATTCCAAAATTTTCATCGAAGGCATGGTCATTATCTAACAAATGTTCGGCGTATGCTGAATCTTTTCTTCGGAACCTATTTTGATAAAAATATCCGTTCAGATGTTATTTAGGGCTCTCGTAAGCCTTAACAGTCTTTATCTAGGAATATGATTTTTTTTAATACAAGCCCATTTAGCAAATTGTAAGTTTAGATGCCGTTTATCTGACGAAGCTACAGTGTTAGCGAAACATATGTCACAAGTTGTGAATAAATGTGAAAATCTAAAACAGTTTAAAGTGTTTTATTTATATTCTTTTTAGTTCTATTTACCCACAGTTTTATTGTAAAGGTGATCTTTTAAATGTTCGAGAGCTAATATTAAGTTAAAATTTTAGACGTCTTTTTTTATAACAAGTACTGAGGTACTTAGAATATGTGCCAGAGTCATGCTAACTAATCTATTTAACTAAAAGTGCCATCTAAACATAGCTATAATGAATAAGCAGTACAAATTATCAAAATGGCGCCATTTTGCAATTTTTATTTCATTTCATTTTCATGTTTTCAATATGTTTGTTATGAAACCATCCCGGCAATACCCTGGCTATTTCCTACAAAATGTATCTGAATTAGCTAAACCAACCTGGAGTAATCGCTGTCCATACATTAAACAAAAATACATAGGGTCGAATTGAGAACCTCCCCTTTTTTTGAGGTCGATTAAAAACTTTCATCGTAATCATCTTTCACATTTTCAGGTGATTACTGTCTGTGATTTGTCTTGTTACCCACTAAACCCGCTAGTTATAGCAATCTCTTATGTCTATCTGATTAATTCCAAGTAGTCCATGTTAAACGCAAGATTGCCGAATAAAGTCTAAAAAACTAAAAATGGTAAGCCCACGTAAACACTGCGTCAAAATGTAATCGGTTCAGTTTCATAAGAAAGTGGTCGCGTGTAACAAAAAAGCATTGCAATATTTGTTCTGTAAAACGTAGGTATTGAGTAATGAGTAACGGGGGCGACACTTTCTTTTTAAGAAATTTATTTTTTAACAATTTATCAGTGCATTAAAAATTATATCCTTTTGAATAATATAAAATACCACAACCTCCAAGGTTCCTCAAGTTACTTTGTTTTTTTGCTTCGCTTCCATATGATTCAACATAATTTTGAATAAAGACTGCAAAAAAATTAAAACACAATTTAACTTTTTAATGGAGAAATGATAAAATATTCAGCGTTGCATTCCTTAGGGAAAATTAATTATTCGGGGCCGAGCAAAATGTTTGACGCAGATAAAATAATGAATATGTGGATTGCTGTCATTCGTACAGTGGCAGCAATCCGTTAATTTAAGTTTTTAAAATTAATTCTAAAAATAATTATTAATTTCAAGTGAACTCTGCAAGTTTTCAAATATTTACACTTATTTTTCATGTTCAGGACATCAAATTATGTTCAAAATAGGCAATGTTAAGATAGGTTTTCCTAAAGATAAATCGGGACGACTTGCCGGCCGACGTGTTTGCCGATCGGCTAGTCGGTGAAATAGAAAGTTCTGTTTATGTCATTATTTAATATAGTAATAATAATATTAGTAATAAAATAATGGATAATGTAAATAATATAATAATAGATGAAGTTCGGACAATGAATAATATAGTAATGGATAATGTATATTATATAATATAATAATAAATGAAGTTCCAACAGAACAAGTTTGTAAAGTCAAGCGAAACGCTTTTTAGATTATAAAAAAGCGTTTGACTTAGTTCCTAACACATTGTTGATTCAAGTCCTAAAAATATATCTTAAAAATATATAACATCTAGTCTTCGTTCACAGAATTCTTGCAAAAATCCAAACATTGGTCGGCGGGAATGTATATAACCACAGAGCATGACACAGTTCAAACAGGAGATATACCCCCATGCAGAGAAATCCTTAAATAAGAGGGACTGTTTTAGTGCTTTGTGGATATGTTTAGTTATTAATCCTGCGTCTAATATGATAAAGTCTATGAAATATAGTGTCAAGCTGAATGAACTTCAGGGGCACTTCACGTTAACTTACCTGTTTTATGTTGATGATCTGAAGTTGTTCATTCCCACTGAATATGAAACACAGAGTTCTAAATGTTTCCGACCACATTACCAATATTGCCCAGAAAATGGATACTTGGGCAAGGAACGAACTTTATGGGAGCTTTCATAGTAATCTTCACTAAGAATACATTCAAGGAAAAACATCGCTTACTTGACTGACTAATAGTAGATTGAATCCGAAGACCGGAGGATCCATACTTGATATCCATGGTCACATAATGAAGAAAAAACTACATCAATTATATATTAAATTAACAAATGAGAGTAGTGTGCGCCGTAGTGGTAACGCAGGAGAGGAGACCATTGACCATATAACGAATCTAGCCCTCACAAAGTATACTGACAGGCATGACCAAGTTGTGGAGAAAGCAAATGTGGCTTATTAAAAGTACCAACCTAATCCAGGAGAAGAAAATGAGAATTACAAACTACTAAAAAATAGACTACACTTATTCATCAGACAGTCGAATATAATAACAGGCCAGATATAAACTTAATTGACAAAGCGTGGAAAGTAACATGATGTTTGTCATCTTAGTCCCAAATAACCGTAACGGTATAAGTATAACAGTAAAAAATTACCTTAAGATAAGCACAGATCTGCGTCTTGACATTGTATTGATGTTCAATTGTACAGTACTGAAAAATAATCCCAAGCAAAATTTATCAGAGAAACGATCTAGCGCGATTTTAAACACAACAGACCGCTATTTATACAACCCTCAAACTTACTGCTTCTATGGTATGATTAAAATTCACAAAGAATGTTTACCAATTAGACCGACAGTGAGCTTTAATACTCCCTTCCGCTTATTTCTTAGTAAAGCGTTTAAACAATCTTTTAAAAGAAAATATTAATACTACCAGCAAATACAGTATCAAGAAGAGTATACGGCAAGGTGTATTAGATATAGTGGAAGGCCTGTTGGTCTCTGAAACAGATTTCTCTGTGGGGTGAGGGATGACATTGTTAACTCGCCTAAAAAATTATCTCTATCTAGCAGAAATTTGCATGTCTTTCTTGGAAGATAAACTGTTATTATTCTCTAGTACAGAACCATTAGCAAAATGGCGAAGATACGTGTAAGATATGCTCGAATTATGGACAGGATCTAATGTAGAACTAAACTCTTTCTTGGCTTATATAAATAGCTTACATAGCAACCTCAGGTTCTCTATCGAGGTGGAATCAAACAAAAAAATATTGTTTTTAGATCTTACTATCACCAAAAAAACAACAGCCTAAATTTCTCAATTTACAGAAAACCTACCCGGCTCAAATGATTTCATAAAATATAAATCTTCCAGAAATTTACATAACTTACTTTTCAAACTTAAAGACAATATACTTGTTCTAGAAAAAAGTGGGATTTATTACCTACAGTGTGAGCATCTTAATTTAATAATTACATCTCCAAATGACATAAAGTCTGCTTTTAGAGAGTACATTTAAAAGAAAAATAACACAGTTTTGATATAATAAAAAACTTTAAAGACACTTTTGATTGCATTAAAATTGCGAAGGAAGGTCTGGACAAAAAGACAAATAGCCGTAATGAACCTGTAATTCGCAGTATATCTACACCTTGTGAAAATTTTATAAACCTTAAACACCACTAAAGTGTTTGCTTCTAACCTGAAAAGTTTTGTTTATTTATATTGATTGTTTAATGTGGTGTTTTTCCTCTTATGTATTGTTTTAAATTGTTTAGTTAGTCTTCCTACTGTTCTACCAGCGTTATGCTTTTTATTGAGCTTGTCGTAAGTGACCTAATTATATATTCTTTTACTAACCATTTTTCTCATTTACACATGCATCTTTCAGATATGAAAATATTAGCTTAGTTCTTGAAAATGGTATTTGACTGAAACGCGTCGAACTTCTATTTAGTTATAAATAAAAATTATATTCATTTAGAAATAAAAATTGTAGAAAAATAGACCTAGTTTCTTTTCCTTTATAATAAAATGAAGCTCCTCCCTGAAGAAAAGTTAAATCAATTTATACAACCGCTCCTACAATTTTTTGATTCACCAAAGGAAAGATCAATAGACCCAAACTGAATACAGAAACCCCAAAGAAGATACCGTCTTGGATACACAACTGCCTCATGAAGTGCAGGATCTGCCAACCTAAACAAAAGGCCCACACAATATACACGTTGAAATAGAAACCCAAAAATATAAGACTTATACAACCAGAAGCTGGAAAAGCAGAGATCTACCCCACTAAGACCCACCAAACCGTACGCCTGAGCTTACATTGGACACATACAAAAACGGTCAGTCACAGTTAATGGATTAAGAAGATATAGTGAGTCAAAGAAAATGAAACAGCAAACTTCATTATTCCAACGAACTGAAAAGGAACTTCTACAAAAGGGAATCTGGTCAAATGAGGTAGAACACGCGGAAAACGATAAAGAGGAAAGGACTGTCGGATTTACTGTAAACAAAAACCCAGAACCGAAATGCCACGAGTCCTGATAGAATTTACAATTTATGGCTTAGAAGACTTCAATGGTTTCCTACGAGATTTACACAGGATTCCTAATACGAGAAGAAGATTCCTAAAACCCTTCTAAATGTCATCTCATTACATACTATTGTCTGCTCATTATATAAGATGCTAACTTCCTGTATGACTGATAGAATCTACCACAATCTAGAGTAGCATTCATTAATGGTTGTAGAGCAAAAAGGTTGTACTGAAGGGTAGCAGGTATGCAAAGAGTAGCTAATTATTTAATTGTTAATATCCCCACCACTCTCATTGATTACCGTAAACTTTTGATAGCGTTCCCTACTCGTGGCTTGTATACAGAATTATCTCCCGTAGTAATGATAATGCTTAAGCACCTCACGTCATCATGATAGACTACCTTATATCTATATTACGGTAGGGGCGAAGTCCAGAGTCAGAGTATACTTAAGGCAGAGGGGTACACAAAGGTGAAGGTCTAATAGACATAAATGAAATAATAATAAATGTTTTTTATTAAATTTGGCTATTTTTATATGTAACCCAAAGTAAAGTTGGGAATAACACTGATTACATCATACATCTTTTAAATTTTCTTTTTTAGTCTAATTTAATTTAAACAATGCACACCTAGTGCAACTAAGCAGGAACATAGGAGTGTTAAAGGGTAATCATTATTTTGTATACAAAAAACACCGATTTTGATACTTATGAGTACCAGTTGAGGCCAAATTAAGAGGCTACTCGATAAAGCCGAGGCAGTTTATTAAATAGTGAATAAAATAAAAAAAATATATCACCAGAAGCAGTTGCCGAAGAACATTTAAATATCTTGAATGTGGCGTTTATAACTAAGAAAGTGTAATAACAATATTAGTTCCTCAAAAAACAAAAACCTTATGTATTAATAAAACTGGCCCATATTTATACTGGGTGACTTCAATTCCATGTCGGAAAATTTAAATTACGTGATGAACAATTTACTTGCTTAAAACACGTTTAAATTAAATTATGGGTTTACTTGAAATTTCGCAAATTAAAGTAAAATATAAAAAATATTATAAAAGAAGATTTAATGTAAATAAAATTAATCAGAAGCGTCTAAGACTCAACTTATATTTACTGATTTCCGCACCGCCACTGTCTACCGTGTATTTAACCAAAAAAGGTCGGAACTGAATTTTTCATGGATTTTAATTTTGATAACGTGCAGCTAAAATGATATTGGAAATAGGATTACTATGCAAAATAAATAATTATGTTTACCTAGTTTTAAAAATATTTATAGTAGTCTTCTAAACAAAGCAAACTGCTGAAAGCTTTCTTCTTCTCTTCTTTCTCGATCCATATCTTACAAAAAATTATATTTCATAAATTGGCATATTTTGCATTTTGTAATGGGGGGAAACCAAATGAGCTACTCTCTCATCTTGTTCACAGCTTCTACTAAGAATTGAAGAGTCATTAACATGGTTTCATATTATCAAAATAGGTTTTCACTGTGAATAGCAGAAATCCCTTCGAGTATCTTAGGATCTCCGAGCAAATTCGCAGATATAATTTTCAGTGGTTTGAATTGCCTAATCAGGTATTCTAAATCATGTGAATGCGGCTCCTGTACCATACTGAAATAAAATTTGACGATTACAGATCGTAAGGTTGGCATTCAGAGAACGGGAAACAAAAACGATAGCTGTTGTACAAAATTATTACATAGAAAACGATTTAAAACTTTATAATTTTAATAAGTTGTCAAATGTAACACACACTTTTTAACCAATGTCAAATGTTATTAAGTTTATCTTATTGTCAATTCAAATTCGTTCTTCGAGCAAAGTTTTACCTCAAAAAAGCCAGTTGCACTAAACGGAACTAATATCTTCTATTATTCCTGATTTAGATCGTGCTTTTGGTAGAAGTAATTTTATTAAGCAAAATCAGGGAAATGTTTTCGGCAAAACTGTTACTATATCTATATAAAAACAATTATGTGTATATCTAGGTTGTTATGAGCCGAGAGCCTCTGAACCGAAGCTTTGCATACCGCGTTAGTCATCTAATTATGTCCGATGTGCATTTAAAACTGTATGCAATACTATTTCGACAGAAAAAAATGTTTTACTCATTGAAAAACATTTTGAAAAAGCGTCTCAAGATTTGTTGCCAAAAAATCTAATTAACTGTACAGTATACAATACTGTATTTTAATAGTGAAAGGTAGATAGTATTTTTGGCTTAATTTTTTATTAAGAAAGAAGTGGTGAAATTTTGAATTAAAATGTTAAATGAAACATTTTTGACGGCCAAAATTGCATTGTTATTTGGTGGAACTCAACAAGAAGTGGAAAATATGTTTGTTTATCCTGCTAAACATATAAATTTAGTTTTTCTAATTATTAATTAAAGTGAAATGTATAGTTTGAAGGTGACAAGAGATTATATGTCTATAACCAAAGAGCTGTTTTAAAAACAGATTTTTCTACCAATAGAAAAAATTAAATTTATTTTTTAAAAAATATGTATTAAGCAATATCCTCGCCAATATCTCACAAGAACTATAAAATATACAGGCTTTAGATAATCAAAAAGTGTATATATAAATAAACACATTTTTAGAATACATTAAAACCTAAACACCTCGAACCGATGGAATATAATTTATTTCTACTCATATTCCTGTAAACAGTGGCATTAAACAGTCCTTTCAAAATGAATTAATTAAATTGGTTGTTTAAAAATAGATCTAAAAAAAAGTAGATTCCATTTTAGCTCTAAAACTTTGAAAATTATATATAATTTTGTCTGTTTGTTTCATTTACCAGCTCAGAGGAATACATAATTATTAAGTCAATTAAAGTTCTTAAAGTATTTTTTATCTAGGTAGGTTCATTGATAATCCGATATAAATATACATTCTCTATATTAAAATTACCTCCAAAAATTAATACGTCAAATTGTGGAATTAATGTAAGTTTGGGTACTTTCTAAAATATCTAAATAAGCAGAAAGTTTCCGCTTGGTGGTCTATAACAAGTTTCTTGTTACCTATCTTAGTTGAAATCACAATGAAGAGTGCTATTACAGAGAGGAGTAGCTCTTCTATCTATGGCCCGCGGCAGAATTTTATAATTGAAGAGTAGAAGTTAGTTAATTTTTCAGGATTTTTTCCTAAACCCGATCTATATGCCGTCACCAGTAACCCATGAAACGATCTAAGTTCAATATTAGGTTCCTGCGTGTTAAGTGTCACTTCTGTTTTCTGAATAATATGCTGCAATCGTGCGTGACTTAAAAAACATCAAACACGTGTGTTCTACAATTTATCGATTGTAAGTACTTGTACATCAAAGTGTCCCTAGTTTATTTGAGGAACATCCAAAAAAGTTAAAAGTACCAGGAACAGCTTATTGTATGTGAAATAAAAAGCCAGTATTAGGAAGGCAACAACCTAGTAAAAAAGTAAGTTTGCCGTTTTTACCTGTTGTTTGTTTTTAGTTTATTATTACGGTTTTTTATATTTCATGTAAATTTGCTTGCATATAGCTTGAATTATGAAAGGAGTAGGGAATTATTTGAAAAATATTATACGACTGGTTATTAGGTCGGTATTATGGTTCATTAGCGAAAAGCAAAAAAAAGCCCGAGATGTCATAAATAGCAAGAGAAGTGAGTCTAAGCTTCCTGGATCTCGCATAAATATGTTTTCTATGGATTTACAGCAAGTTTTGTTTTTACCCATCATAGGGCACAGTGATATGTTTTATATGAGCCAACTTTTTTTGCTATGATGTGTGCATCAATTAACTCACAGACAGTGAAAGATCATACATGTCTCTATGACACGAAGGGGTAGTAGAAAGAGGAAAAATCAAAATAGATTCCTGTAGCAAACACTTATTTTAAACTCAGAAACAATTAATAACAAAAATATTATTATATGTAGCGATAATTTTGTTCTCAAAAATTGCAGGAGCACACATTTAATTATGCGAAGAAAAGTACGTCATCTCTAGCGATAAAAAAATAACAAAACACGCCTCGGAACGCTCCACTAAACCTTAAAATACAGAGTTCAACAGCATATCCTAAAATTCAAACACAATAAAATATCCATACGTACTTATAGCAAATAATATTTATATATTTATATTAACTATCTACTAATACGATTTGCCAAGCATTTATTCGTTATAAATATTGAATAATAAAATAAGTCACTTTTAGAAGAAAATTTATCATAAATGAATAAATGTATAGTGTTGATAAGTATGTTTAATTTTGTGCTTAAAAAACTAGCCTCTAACTACCAGAAAATCATAAACTATCCTGGCGAGGTCTTCATAAATAATTATTTTAGAGCTTCTATCAAATTTCACTAGTATAGCTCTGCGATTTGATGATGATTCTTTGCCAATGCGTTAAATATTATTAAAATCATGAGGGTAACAGTCAATAGCAAGGTTTTTTTTTAAAGATTCGCTACAGTGTCGGTCAGATTTTCGTTGTCTTCCTCACAAAATTTCAACTATTTGCAGTGAATTATTTTTAAAATAAATTCTCTATATTACCATGTATCGATTTCAAAAGTACTTCGATACAAGCACATACTCTGTTTATTAGATCTTCCGTAGACTCTTCTTTATTTGATTTGGTAGGCGGAATTTCTGTGCACAATTAAGTTGCTAGGATAGAACTAGAACCACCACAACAATTGAAGGGCAGCAAAATCTATTATTTTAGGCACAATCTACAATTACTATTTATTTTATGTTTATTAAATAGCAACAACAACATGTACTTATTCAAACTGGGTTTTTTCGCTAAATTTGATAAAAATACGTGTTTACTCAACAAGTATCGCACATTAAATCCGATAACAATAAATCCAAGAAATCGCTCAAAACTAAAGTATAATAATTATTTGTTCAACCACAGTTTTCCCGATTTAATAATTATATTTCCCACTACGCCTATCAGACTTACATTTTAACTTGTTCACATCTATTATAATTAAAGCAACCAATTTGGGCATCAGTAAAGTCATTGGGCATTCTGCGCGGTATTCTTTTTTTTTACGCCATCAAATTTTTATTTTCAAGCGATCGCTCAAAACATAATTTTATCAGGTCATCATTAATATAAATTTGGATCTCCCACGTAAATTTTTTTCGTATACGTTAAACTGACGAATTTGGTCTTGCGAATTTCCTTTGACCAAACTCGTAGTTTCAACTTGTACTACATAACGATTCAGATTAGGTAATGTGTTAGACTTTACACCGATAGTGATAAGATACCTTACTTTTATGAATATAAAATGCTAAATAATAAAATAGGCATAGTATAAGGAAAATATTTGACTATTTGACTGGGCCTGTTTTACTTATTAATGTGGATCCTAGACCCTTACCCAATTCGGGGCCCCTAAAAAAGCATTTTTTTTAAGCTGAACTACATTGATTCTAATGTTTTATTAAGCACTCTCCAGAAATCAATGTGAAATAGGAATATAAGAAAATAAATAAAATAAAACAATCACAAACCTCTAACTCAAATTACGGAAATCTAAATAAAAAGTTTTTATTTTTGGCCTATGTAGGTAAATAAAGTAGGAATAAAATAATGATTTTGCATTTACGTATCAAATATAATATATTGTCTGAAAAATTACAGTCGGGTGCAGTCAGACTAAGCGTGGGGTCCGTCTGACTACTAAGGAGCTCTAGTCCCGGGCCTATTTGGCCTGTTGGGAAAACAGGCTCTACTGCGCAGGGAAAGCCAATCCAGACCCCGTTATTGTGTTCGAAAGAATTATATTTGTTGTACAATCTGGATTTCAAAATTTAGCAACTGACAATTATACAGGTCGTTTAAGAACTTTGCATAATACTTAAAATTTACCTAAGTTACACTCTCTACATGCTCACGTAATCTACATTTTTTTAATTAATATGATTGAGACTTACAGAGAATTTTGCATTTTTGACTTTTTGCCATTTGTTCTAGGAGACAAAGTTTTATCAAATGTATGTATTTTAGTACCATATCTCTTTGGATCCGTTAAGTATAATACTGATAATAGTAGACTGTTTGTTATCAAATTGTCGTAAAGATGTAGCACCAAAATAAGACAATGCAAAAAGATGCAGAGATGCAGGGCTAAAATGCATAATTGCACTAAAATAGGATTATCACCTTGAAAAAATGAAAAAAAAAAAACCAATTTTCAAAAACATCTTAGTGGTCAAAAAACAGGGGATCAAGAAAAAAACCGCCGAGTCCTTGAGCTGTAATTCTTATCCAAACTATGATCATTAGACATAATCCTACTTTCTTACATTTAAACAATATGCACCCTTGACTAATAATAGAGAGAACACAGAATTACAAGATACAAAGACACGGTAGTAAAATACATAATTTTAATAAAATGAGGTTATTTCCTAGAGTAATTGAAAAAACATCCAAAAAAGTCTGCGCGATTATTCTAAGTGATTGAAACAGTGGCCCAGAAAAAAAAGTCGTCAAGTAGTTGAACTGTAGCTCTTAGCTAAACTTTGACCAAGCAAAATCTTATTTTTTAGTTTGAAACATTCTTGACTACGCCTATTTTTATCATTTTAGTATTAATAAATGGGAAAAACTTCGTCTGGGATTAGGATTCTAGTGATTATCAAAAAGTAGACAAGAAATTCCTTGACAATTTTTGACAAACTACACACAACTATTAAAAAATCGATTAAAATTAAAGCTCCGATCGATACGAAAAATAAGTCGATTGACCAAGATCTGGCAATTGCTGAACCGTTAATTAACACAGTTCTTGAATTTTTACAAATATTGACCTTCAAAAGGAGTACTAATATCAGTAAATATATCATCGTTGTTCAATTTCCAATTTTTCACTGAACTGGATTATTGCAGTTGATTAAATATGAATCCATTACTTTTACAGATTTCATTTTATATCAAAATCTTACCATCTAAGTACTTACACTCTCTGCTAAAGCAAGTCTTGCATTCGGTGACTTACCTGAAAGAAAAAAGTTCAAATAAAATATGTAATGAAATAATTACTAAACAAGTCTTTAATATGAACCTTACCTCTGAATTTGAAAAAAGTCATATATATTAATATATTTTTACAAGTTGTCGCAGAAATTTCTAATAGTTACTTGCAGCGTCAATTCAAAATTAGTTTTTGCTGATTTTCGCCAATGATCTCCTAAGGAATATTTCTGGCCTTATTTAGATATTAAAAATATACCAGTTACTGTTTTTTTTTAATCTACTTGTTCTTTAAGAGTTAATTAACAATATAACTATAACAAAAAGTTAAGTATAACTGAAATGTTAAGAATTTGTAACAACAAAAATATGAATTTTAGCCCATAGATGTTCAAAATTCAGTCATAGACTGCTGTTATACAAGTAAATGTAAATTTTCAAGTAATTGAAGTTTTTACGAACAAAACTGTTCTATTATATTGGCAAGTAATAGAGCAGTCTATATATTCTTAAAAAAGTTTAACTTTAGTAAATAAATAAAAGATAATATTTTCATGTAGTTTTATCTCGTAAAGTTCTCATATTTTCTAAAAATTTAATGAGACCGAGACTTGGAGTCTTTTTCTATGTTTGTTATTAAAACTAGGTCTCTTTGAGCAATATGGACAATTTCTTCGATTTTTTCTAAAAACATTGCAAGATTTGTTGCACAAAACTGGCATCAATAAATCTATTACGTTAGATTCTATCTATCTAAAAAAGTTTAAAAAATACAGAATACTGAAAAATATAGGAAATCTCTTAAACACGTCTTAGATATCTGCATAAACCAATAAGTATAAATAAAAAAATATATATATATAATTAAATTAAGTAAGGATATCTGTTTAGGATACACCCCGAATTTTAATATAATCAAGAAAAATTTTTAAAAAGAATTATAAAAACTTCCCTCGTTATGGATCTTTCCTTTTATTAGAAATAGTGAAGTATGAATCAATTTAGTTCAGTACTTAGTTATTTACTAACACATATATACTGTCTCTTCACACATTTTTAGTGGTGGCCATTTTGATCCATTATCTTGGATTCCTATCAATATTTTACCAGTTTCTATCTATCCAACACTTGATTTTTAGGCATAATTAAAAAAAATGGTAGTTTTTACACTGTTGGCCAATTACCAGATCATCCCCAATTTTAAGCCAATTTGGTAATTAGTATAAGTTTTTAAGCTATGCTACGAAGTGACAGACAGACAGAGAGAGACCGACGGAATTGATACAACATATTTTTTGGCATCTAGGGATTTTTCTCGATTTCAAACATTTTATATAATCCCCTTTTGGCACACAATTTGAAATCAATCGATTAAATAGTTTTCTCAGGCTAAATTTTTAAATAATTTATTAAGCCACCATTTTGTTCCGCCATCTTGTATTCCTATCAAAATTTTACAAGATGATTCCTACAGGACGGTGATTTTTTCACGATTACAATTATTCTAAGTATTATACTTCCCCTTTTATTATTGCTACGTTATTAAAATTACTTGCTCATGAATAAGGTGTAAAATATTCCTGCTGGCAAGTTATTGGCCACGCATTCTTCAGCCTTAACCTTGTATTCAAAATGCATGCTACAACTAAGAATCTCTACGATTTCAATATTCAAGAATACCTGCACTGAATGATGTAAGGCACTTACATTGGATTTTACAAGTTTTAAAATAAACAAGGAAATAATTGAGATATGATTAAAAAATGTTTAAATTTATGATGACTATATAGAAATAAGACAAAAAATACATATCTTATAGTTAACAAATCACAAAAAATGTGTTTATTTCTTGAAATTATGCGCATAATTGATGTGACGGTGTTACGTACATTTCCATTTATCAAGAAAAGCTAGCTGCAAATGATTAGTTAAATATTTATCGCTTTATAGAATAATTTGTCGCTGCTCTGAACAGGATCTCAGATATTAACACTTGTACCATTACTTACATATCACGCATTTACCCAATATCCTGTTATGAATTAAAACAATCGAAAAATTAAATAATACACTACGAAATTATGTTTATGTACGGTACGTTAATCTAGCAATTAGTATTCTTTTTTATTACAATTTTCATATACTTTCACCGCTGTAACTGATTTAAAGTTAAAAAAATTACACGCTGAATTACATTAGAAGCTTTATGGTATTGCAATTTTATTGTTCGTGCTCGTAATGTTAATTGGTGAACACATTCTAATATATACTTTTAATTAAAAAGAAAAATCTTGATCCAAGAGAAAGAATGATTATAAAAATGGTTTAATTTAATTGGAAAGTTGTGTAATTTGTATTATTTAATATACGGTGAAATGCGAAAGATCTCAGACACGTAAAAGATGTATTAATTAAAGAACACCACAGAAAATAAATTTTCAACTGGTACATGCAATATCTAAAATGGTAACTACTATAAAGTTATATATAGGGTAATATAGAACAAGAAAAGAAAACATAGTAACATAGTAAGCAATAATAATTATAAGTTTAAATTATAAGACAGACATAGAATAAATATTAAGTAAGTCACAATTACAATCAACGAAAATAATGACTAAATGACACCTAGTTATCACATTGCATGGCTAGATAGTTCTATTTTGAGGGCATTCAAACGTGTCTAAAAAATCAATATTAGTGAAATGACTGAAGAGAGTAGGCTCTTAAGATTCGATCCATGAATGAAGTGAGCCCATAATTCTTTCGTTGTGTAGTCTTAACAAAGTCTCTGAAGTCTGATGCGTCTAGCCAGTACAAGTATTAAAAAATGTCCAACTAGTTTGGCACATTCCACTAATCCATACCTGACTTTCGCTCTTCTATATTACAGGGAATTAAGTCCCTCACCAAGTAAAAGTCTAGTGTGGTACGACACATCTTGATAAAGGACGGGATTTCAGTTCTATTACTGTAGAAGTGATAGAAGGGAGACCAAATGGTCCAAAATTATTACAGCAAACTCCTCTTTACCATGTTTTAGAGGCACAAGATAGATCTGGCGTCAGTAACACATATTGTTTAATGAGCAGGACGTACACTTTTTCTAAATTTTCATCTCCAACTCTCTCCAGATAAGTATCCATCTTTAAAATTCATATTATCTAAACAAAAGCATTGATGGTGTCTAAACAAAAGATGATGGTTTGGATTAAGATATTTACAAGCAACATATACTTTAAAGGTAATATTTAAAAATAAAAAGTTACAAAATAAAATTATAGTTCTGTTTAAAAATATTAGTTTTACTTGTATTTACAGGAAATTCCAAAATACCTAGACTTTTTGGCAATATATCTATCTTAATACACGTACAGTTAGCGCAAGATAAATCTTTACAGCATAAATGATTCATTGTAAATTGTACTTCCCCCACCTAAATTACTTTTCGTATTTGACGGTTATAACAATTTAATAGTTACATGAAGTTACTTGACGTTTATAAGTCTTTGATTTTATTTTGCTTTGCCACTTGAAAAATATAGCCTAACATATGCTACATTTAAGCATTTCAGTAAAAACTGTAATAATTAATTAATAGAAGAATACCTATAATTTTGGTATAGCTGTCCAGGAAATCACACATTATATTATATTATATTATTTATACGTAATATTCTAAGATACGACACCTACAGAGCTTCAGCACATGGCAAATGGAAAAAAGTTTGATCGATTTACAAATATTTAGACTTCGAATCGAAAACTTATTTTTTTGCAAAATAATGCACTAGTTGACTGCTTAACCAACCCCATTTAGTAAGGTCTTTAGCAATTTCCAAGCATTTCTCTACTTAGTGATAAAATCTGGCAAGGTAAAATTTATTTTTTGAACCTGCTTTTATAAATAGTTTGAAACGTAGGTAACGAGTTAAGGTTTTGAGTATCAGGAACATCCTCATCTCGTGTAACTAATAAAGGTTAAAAGTTAAACATCAGTGTGTGTTTTTCCTTTTCAGGAGTTGCATCGCATTCTAGGAAGTGTGCGGCATCTCTTCTAAGGTGAGGGTCTTTTTAAAGAGGAGGACAAAAATGTTGGTTTTACCGTGACCGTAAAGAATTGATATTGTCACACCTTCTGAAAGCGTGAATGAAAAGAATTCCATCAGTTAAAGCAGAATATTTGAAGGAGTTCGCCGAATAAAAAACATTTGTTTTTTCCCTTTTCCGCATTAAAAAAAAAATATGTTGTTCTTATATGACGGTGCCCTTCTAGTTAATCCATCTTAACCACTGATGATAACAATTTCGAATTTGGTACTTATAGAAACGGCAGTGGCAACAATTTTTTCATGAGCATCTTCTGCTGCCTGTTTGCATTTGTATATTAGCCATTTCCAAAGTCTTCTTCAGCATATCAATAAAACGCTTTGTCAAATACTACTCCAGAACTTGCAGTCAGCTTAGTTGAACCAATGCGCTCAGAGCTTTCAGTGATCTTTTGAGCAACCTCAGAAGGGTAACCATCAAAAATTACCTTTACATTATAGCCACAATGTGTCACTAAATATTTAATATAACTTTTGGAAATAGTTATAACTGCTAATATTTTAAAGTGACGTATTTTGAGAACTATTAAGTATAAAAACTGCTATCAATAAGGTAGCGCATTTACTCTAATTTATACCTCTGGTAAACATCTTTGCGGTAAAACCTACAATTCAGGATGTATTTAATAAAAAAATTGGAAATTAATTGAAATTTTGTGGAATTAGTCCTAACTGTCTATTAATAGAAGTGTGAAATCTTGGGAACTATTTCCTATATAGAGATGATTCAAAAACCAAATTGGTGCGCATTTAGTTTTGTTAATTCCTCTAGGAACAACTTTGCTTTGACATCAAAAGTGTAGCTTTTGATTAAGGAAATCTAAAAAAAAGTCGAAATTTTCCTTGTTTTATGGACCTGACAGAGCTCGCGCATGCACCCCAATGTCGAAAACTTGAATTTTTAATAAGAACCTCTACCTGTATAACATTTTTTGTGAGGTAGGTACCCTTTTTTTTCCTACGGATTAACTGGATTATATGTATTATTTTTTAATTTCTATAAAGATAAATATGTATAAAAATTTTGTGTTTTACTGGGTTTAATATACCACTTTTTTAAAAGTAACTCGTTTAATATTATAATATCTGATTCAGGTAAAAACATTAATATATCGTAAAAACCATTCAGTAATGTAGTTAACAGGTAAAAATAAAAGCCTATACTACCAAAATATCATTTAATGAGGGTAAACTCAATTAACACTATGGATTTATCTGAAGCTAACTGTATGTACAGGGTGCCCGGTTATATTTTCACAGCGATCTACAGGCTTTATTATGAGTTCTATAAAATAGGGTTTATTCAAAAATTGTGGGGACTTGTCCTGAACCGCCAAGATTTTCTGTCAAATTAAACAAATAAACCTGGTAAAATAGAAAGAAATTATTAAGTTAGGTTTTTTTCTATTTTCTTAATCAAAACGTTGAAGTCCTAATTTCTCTGAGATCAACAATATACAAGTTGTTCCTTAATTGAATGCCGCTAATTCAGGATGGGATTCTTTGGCCAATTCTAAGTATAAAAGTTCGTATAAACATATAGTTCAAGTTAGAGGGTAAGATTTATCTTTTTTAATTTATACCTATGACTGTATCGTTGGCTTTTGGAGCAATATACAGGGTGATACTTTTTGGGCGTCACCACCCTTTCTAACCCTCCCAAGTGTGTTTCTGCAACGACACTGACTTTTGTTATAATAAAATCCGATGTCCCAGACAGTTCTAAAACTTTTTTGCATCTTGCATTCCTTTTTAATCTTGTACGGTTTAGAAAATACTTATCCAAATATTCAAATATGCCTGTCGTTTTTCTCAGTTCTCTCACAATTTAGCTTACCCTTTTAAAATATATTCTGCTTATTTTGCTAAACAAAGCAAATCAATGGAAATTCTAATCAATTAATATTCTCTCATCTTTAACTCTACTCTTTTTGTGTATTCAATCTATAAAATCATTTCATTAACAAAACAATATTATTCAAATATTGCTTTTGGATTATCAAAAGTTTATAAAAAAAATTAAATACACAGAAGGAAATGAAAAATATGTTTAAAAAAATCTTTACCATAAATCCTATGCATAGTTAACGTAATTATTTACAAGAACTGCTGGAAATGTCCCCCTCCTACCTTAATGCATGCATTAGCCCTTCTTCTCATTGATCCATGTACCCTATGAAATATTCCAGGAGTCTTCATTATAGTTTCGCATGCTGCTACTATGCTATTTCTCAAATCCTTTTCATTTTGAACTGGTGAGGTGTAAACCAAGAATTTCAAATGCCTCTATAAGAAAAAATCTAGACTATTTAAATTGGGCGACCTAGGGGCCCCTGGATGCGGCCGATTACGATAAGTTTGATTTAAATATTTACGCGCCAGGATACTGAAATGAACAAGATCCCCATCATGTCTAAACCACATCTGGTTTCTTAGCATAATAGAGGCACATCTTCATCTACATCTTTATCATGACGGTATGATAAACCATCAAGTCTTCTTGGAAGAAAGAAATGATCCTATCTAATAATCTGGAAAGATTCCGGTCTACACATTAACTAAAAACTGTTCTTAAAAATTAGATTCGGCTATGGCATGAGGATTCCCTTCTGCCCACAAATATTTATTGTGAAAATTTATAATCGCATTTTTTGAAAAATTGACCTCATCAGAAAATAAAATGTGCGCCCACATTTTATTTACTTACGCCATTTCTTTATTAAAAGTCCCGGTTTTGCGAAGTCATCTACGAAAAAGTTCTTGGATCAGGTATAGCGCGATCTGGATACTTTTCTTCGTAAATTCGTCTAGCTTCATAGGCGTTGCCATCAGCAAGCCCCTAAATAAAATTCATGTCGGCTAACTCATTTGTAAAAATAACCATTATTTTTATGATAACGCTATTTTTATGCTACACGACTTGCAGACAACTAAGTACTGAGTATTTTTAACTTGTACTTTGACAATACTGTCGACAACATTTTGCTATTTAATACAACATTAATGATTTTAGTCTACTTGAGTTATGATTAAAAAAATATTGCTTAGTTAATGAAAAAAAAAAACACTAGGTTAAATAAAGCCTCCTTAGACAAAGTTAAATAGATAACGTTTATGTTAAAATATCCATTGACTTGTTTTTTTAGCAAAATAAGCAGAATTTATTTAAAAAAATAGGTCAAACCAAATTGTGAGCGCACTGAAAAAAGACATGCATATTTGAATACTTCGCTAAATAACTTTTAAACCGTACAAGGTATCAAAAAAAATGCAAGATGCAAAAACAAACTTAGGAGGGGTAGAAAAGGTCATGATCCTCAAAAAAATATGATGCTGTATGCCAATGTCTTATAGATATTACAAAAAGTTATACGTAAAAGATTAATTAAAAAATAATAATAATAAAATTAATAAAATAATAATAATAAAACTTTGCCACCCTGTATCTTAAAAAATAAGCATAATATAATCGAACAATATCAAGTTTTTTTTTGTTGACTATAGCCCCGTTTAAAAACCCGTTAATTTATAAATAATTGGAAAGGCATTCGGTACTGCTGTGCGGAGGCGGATCCTGTTTATCCTCAACTACTACTATTTATTAAGCAATGAAAAAAGAATTGCGTATTCTGGCCATCTAAAATTGCTAATACAACAATTGGACCTGCTTAAGTAGCACTATAAACTCATAAACATTGCGCAAGTGCAAATTTGTACTTAATCCCACATAACTTTACTTCTTCTGCTTCAATTAGTAGACTATTGACTTCTTGATTTAATCCGGTTTTACTAGTTATATAGATATACCTCTAGACAAACACAAAAGATTAGATAAATTTACCTACATATGAAATAACACTCAGTTATAAAAAAAATGTAGTATGATTTTTTTTATATAGTTATTTATACAAAGTGGTAAACAAGCCTGCAAAATTTTCCAATATTTTCACTTTCTAATTGCCAGATCAATTTATTCCTTAGTGACATTGCACAAAAAACAATTTTGAAAAGTTTCTTAAAAATGTTTAATAGTTTTTGAGATATGATTTTTGTTTAATTAATTTTTCCTTACATATTAAGCTGTGACTTTTTATTGGCCGTTTGATGTAAAGTTTTTCTTGGTAGAAAACCGTAAGTCTTTATTTTTTTTCAGTCTGTAGAGCCTGCACTACGCAGAAAATATATAGGGTGTGCAAAAAATATGTTAAAAACCTAGGGATGCTAAAGATTATGTATGTACATGTCAACAACTTGTAGCATAAAAACGAATTTAAATTTAAAAATTCTTATTTAAGTTTTAAGTAGTATTGAAGATTTTCTCCAAACGGGTTTTTATTTTCTTTCTAACGTTATTATTTAAAAACACGGAAGTGTTGCTTTTAGAGTCAAAAATGCCAATGCCGGATGATACAACAGCCATGTAATAGCACGCCATTTTTTTAGTTTGAAACATATCAATTAAAAACTTGAGACATTGCTATAACTCCATAATGGGCCAATCCCTTTTATGAAAAAACAGTTTAAAGTTACTTCCGGTTTTACCAACAGTGAACCCTACCTTTTTATTGTAAAAATAATTCTGTATGTTTTAATAAAGTATTCAGTCTAAAATTAACTTTTCAACGATAAATCACCAGTTAACTTTTGTTCTCAAAATTGCAGCCAGACAGCCATATTTTGAAAATTCAACAGTGATTTCTTCATTTTAACACTTCTATTTAAAAATCGTTTTAAAATAATTTTAATATTTTTTCAGATTTCATGTAATTGAAAAAGCATTTTACTCCAATATTTTTACTGGCACTTTGTATATCTTTTTACAGTAATTTTCGTCATAGTTTTTTTTAAGATGTGGCGCATGCTAATCTTTATTTTCAAGATGGCGTTAAGCAAGCCATATTTGACAAATCAGAATAGTTTTTATTTAAAATAAATGTCTATTTTACAACTTACTGCGAAAGTTAAAAATATTGAAGTAAATTGCTCTTTCGGTAAAACAATAAGCGAAAAAAAGAAAAAATGTATTACCCAAAACGAATTTTAAATCTAAGTATTCTAAAAAAAATAAAAAATAAGCTTATTTTGGACTGCTTAAAACAAATATTTTGTAAAATTTTTTTATTTTTTCATAAAGCGGTAATGTTGAATTTCAAAATATGGCTTTCCAGGAGCCATTTTGAAAACAAAAGTTAACTTGTGGTAAGTCGTTGAAAAGTTAATTTAAGGCCGAATAAAATAGTTCATAAAAATATACAGGGTATTATTTAAAATAAAAAATAGGGGTCATTTCTAGTAAAACCGGAAGCAACATTCTTTTTCATAGAAAATTTTCCGCTTATGGAGTTATAAAAATGGCAGCATGTTGCATGTCTCTTGTGTCACCCGGTATTGGCTTTCAAAATATTACCTGTATTTTAAAAAATAATTAAGTTAGAAAGGAAATAAAAACCCGTTTAAATAAACTTTTCAGTACTCCTTAAAACTTAATAAAATTTAAACATAGTTTTTTGAACATTCTGTATATTTTTCGCGTAATGCAGACCCTACAAAATATAAAAGAGTAAGATTTAATATGTTAGAAAAATCTAATTTAAAAAAAAGCATATTTCAAAAAATATGTACGCCATTTATTATGTTAAATATTGAAAGAACGGTTAAAGTAAATATACAACATCTATACCGAGTGACAACGAAACCTTTGGCCAAGGCGTCATTCAGCTGTTTTTTAAGATATAGTTTTGATATTTGGATCAAAGATATATGTCTTTAGGACCCATACACTCCGTAAAAAAATAACTGAATATCGCTTCCGGTGCATCCGAAAGTAGATGTAGATCGAAGATTTTAAAGAGAACCCTATATATATTTTTTCGCCATTTGATAGCGCCAAAAATTCCCTTTTCAATGTCATATCACAAGTAGATATTTGTTTTCAAAATGGCGGCGCAGGAGGCATTGATTCTAGAATAAATATGGCGGTATTGTGACGTCACCGAACGAGTTTTTGCCAAGCAACCTAATGAAACATAAATAAAGGAAGCATTTAAGATAAATAAAGAAAGCATTTTGCTTATTTTTTCATGAAACATGCAAACATTTCGATTCATCTTCTATTAGGATACGTTTTAGTAGTTTCTAATGCATTCTCTTGAATTTTATCGAAAATTTTAAGTTTAAGTCACTATCTTCCGATAAATGCCTGACCCACTACACCTTCGCTTTTTATTCCAAATAAAAACTGAAATCATTCAGAGGTGTCTTTTTCATTATAAACAAATTCCCACGTTTACATAAAATAGTTAAACCTTTTTTAGCACGAATGCTATAACATGAATTTTTTAATTTAACTTTTCGTTCCTCCTTTTGTTTTAATAAAAAGTCATCAGCAAAATTTCAGAATTACTGATTTATTGGCTTATACAAGAAGATTTTTTTTATTTATGAAAAGTAAGCTTTGAATACAAATTGTAGAGACAATTGGTAATTGGTTATTACTAGAAACGTCGGAATAGTTTTTTGTACTTATTGTCAATAAGTTTCATTTTGTAGTCCCTTTATCGTTTGTGAAAAGTTTCTTTGGTGTTCACTTTCATTGCTTGGTAATTAGCTATGGTTTATGCACAACAGCATTAAATTGACATGCTGCTTATTTATGGCAAATGTAGGAGAAATGCCAGACAAGTGAGGGCCTTATTTAAATTATTTTAAATGGTTAGTGCAAAACTTGAAAAATGAAAATAATGCAGATGAAAATGGTAATGTCTTCATAAAAAGCGAAGAAGTTGAGACAAATATTTTTAGCTTATGTATATGATCGAACTACTTCCGTTCGAGATTTGGGCTACCAGTGTAATACCTCTCATGAAAGTGTTACGGAAATTTTAAAGAAGCACTGTTTTAAGTATGTTAAATGTCAAATTCACCATCACTTATACGAAAATTACTTTAAGAGGCGCTTGAACTATTGTAATTGGAAAATTAGAGTATTCCACCATCAAATACTCTTCTCAGATGAATTTAGATTTACCAATCTCGGTATGTTCAACAGGCAAAACACTCGCTAATGGGCTAGAGAAAATCAAAGAGTGGTAAGAGAAGAGCGTCTCGGAGTGAATGTTTGGTTGGGTGCAGTAGAACTGAACGTCACCGGTCCAATTTTTTTTACAGACCAGCGAATGGTGAAATGTATTTGGGATTTCTTCAAAGCTAAATTGAATATTTTTTGGAAAACTTGTATTTAGATGTAAATGTTGGAATAGTCTTTCAGCAAGATGGCGCCCCAGCCCATAATTCAAGAGCTGTAACGAACTACCTGACACGATTTGGGGAGAATTGGTTGGGTGGCCCAAACCGGCCAGCCAGTTCGCCCGACTTGACCCCAGTGGATTTCTCTATATAAGATTTTCTCAAAGAAAGAAATACATCTCCCCCACTATCTTTAGAGATGCTAGAAAACCGAATAAGACAAGCTGTTGATATGATTTCAGAAGAGCGTTTAAGGAACTTATTCAGATCAGAATCAGAAGGATTCAATTGTTGTCAGCAACAAGGCGTTCAGCGGATAGAACATTTTAATTAAATGAGGTATTAAATCTTTGGAAATAGAAAAATTGTTCAAAATTAAATAAATAACACCAAAATAGTTAAAAAAAACCATTAAATGATTTTTATGGTTTTTTTACTCGAAAGTAAAAATAAAAAGTGTAGTGGGTCAGGCATTTATCTGTAGATGCCAACTTATAATTTAATGTTAATTTAAAATAATACGATTTTCTATTTAAAATTTTCGATAAAATACAAGAGAAAGAATTTCATTTCAAAGAACTACTAAAACCTATCCTAATAGGAGATGAATAGAAACAGTTGCATGTTTCATCAAAAAATAATCAAAAATATTTGCCGTTTCATTACGCTGCTTAACGAAAACTCGATCGATGACGTCACAGTACCGCAATATTGATTTTAGAAACAATGTCTCCTGCGCCGCCATTTTGAAAACATGTCATTGAAAAGGGAAGCTGTAGAATGGCGTATAAATATATACAGGGTTCTCTTTAAAATTCTCGAGCCAGGTCTACTTCCAGTTACACGGGGAGCGATATTCAATTGTTTTTCCACGGAATGAATGACCCATACATTCCGTGGAAAAACAATTTTATTGAATATGACCTATATATATATTTGATCCAAATATCAAAACTCAACTTAAAAAGCAGCTGAATGACGTCGTGGCCAATGATTTCGTTGTCACCGAGTATATTGTTAAAATCGGAAGGATTCAATAAAAAAAAAGTAAATAGGATGTTCCATTAAAGAAAAAAACACAAAATGGTATTTTTCGAAAAGTTTTAATTGTATCTTCCTGTATTGAACTTCCCAACATCGTCTTGGAGGGGCACCAAATATAAGTAAAATTCTACTAAGCTGTTTTATTTCAGTTCAAAAATCCTGAGGCACATTAAGTAAACAGGGAAAGTAGAGCCTCCTTATTATCTCCATGTATGAGTGTCCAGTTGCAGTCTATATCATTCTTAAGTAATGTTTCATTATTTACGAATGTTGAAAAAAGCTTCCGACGCAAACCTACCTACTCTCCGGATGATAATAAGGGCGTTAACATTTTGAATAATGGGCTTCACGAACAGATCTACCAAGCTTTTGTTTTAGCTTTTTGCATAATTGGCTTGCGTAGATAAATCAAGCCAGCCCACGTCATCAAGTAGGCTGATAATAAAATTATTGCTATTTTAATTAATGACAGATTTTTTCTTAAAGCAAATTGCAGCGCAGTTACGAACACGCCATGTTAACAACAATAAGTAATTATATCTCATTAACCTGTTTATTGTTGCTGTCGAAAGAGATCAAACATATAATAATTAATTCTTATGCGCAATTACTTGATATTCGAAATTGTTTACATCTAGTGCATTTACTGCAAGCACTCAAGTGGTGTCACATTATTATGCACCTTAATATGTTATGACGAATGTTATTAAAAATAACGATACATTTTAAATCACAAATTGTAATTTGTTGCAATTATTCTTAATAATAAAGTTACATTAAATATGAAATTATTAAACCTTATGTTCACTTTTTCTAATATTAAAAACGATTTATGCTTGTATTTTGACTTCAATAATTATACACCATATGGGATATGCTTTGATAAACGTGGCATAATTAGCTTATATGTTACCGAATGGAGATAGAGCAAGAAGGTAAAGATCTTTGCCATTTATCTTTCTGATATATCTTTTTCATATTTTCAGTTTTCTATATCATAAAAGCTACAAAAAATTTACCCCCGTATTCACTAAAAAGGTTTAAGATTTAGACCAGATCTAATTGCCATGGCAATTGAATCTGTTAGTTCACCAGTTATGTTTTGCATATATCACTGTCAATTTGTAATTATGGCATTTACAAAAATTATTTGTTTAATCGTTGCAATTGTCAAATTAGACTTGGTCTAAATTTAAACCTCTTTAGTGAATACGGGTGTTAATGTCATCCATCTGTACCTTTAAATCTTTGGATCTTGACGCGGTAAGGGGTATAAAGTCTGCTAAATGGAGGCAAAGTGGTTCAATTGACGGCTTAATGATATATCGTTAAAAAATTTACAAAATTGAGAGTACTTCAGACGATATACGTAAAAAACCAAACAAAAAAAAGTTTTTTCTTATTTTTACTTCATTTGAAAAAATAATTTTAAATAAATTGAAAAATTCTTATTATAACTTTTTGCTCTTTATCAAACTCATATTCGAATTTAATTTCTAACCCAAAAAACAATCACAGAAATTTTTAATTTTAATTTTCCGTTATGGTTCATTTTTTGTTCATTTGTAATAATCATACTTTATTTACGTAGCCGGTTGTGATACTTAGCATATTCTAAAATTTTACGGCCCTACGTAAAGCAAGAGCTGAACATAGAAACATTTTAAAGGAATATTGTATATTATCAAATTAGCTTAGCTCCAGTACCATTATGTTTACTAAAAGGAGAATTTCATATAGGGTAAAATATTTCGAGGCGGCGCTCGGCGCATGTTAAACGACAAGATCACCATCAAAGTATTTTTCAGATACAATACCCGTGAATCAGAAACAAGAGTTAACGCGGTCTTTGGCCATTCTGCACGTAAGTTATATTATTATCGATAAGTAGATAAGTTTAGTATGAGTATAGGCGAAGCATTAGAAGAGAATATCAAGAACTGAAATATTAAGGTTCACTGATTTAGCAATAAATAAATATATTATTATTATTATTGTAATCTTAAAGAACAATACTATTTCTATTTCGCTATATATAGAATACATTAAACATAGTAATGGTAAACTGTTTGTTCTTTGAATTACAATACAGTTACAATAAATACATATATTTTACTATTATTACAAAAATATACTAAAACTAAAAAGTAGGGTCTGTCTGTCGAAATCCAGAAATTCTTATATCATGTGGGTGATCCTATTAAATAAATTACATTCCTTGACTGAGAGAAGGATTCGTTGTGGGTAAAGATTCTCACTGATTTCCTTAATAGCGTTTTATTGAGTCGACATTTTATTTTACCGTATGATTATACCAGTTTATTTTTAAGCAACTTAATTGACGAACAAAGTACAAAGCAAGATAGATAAGTACCTCATTTTTGGACTATGCCATTAACTGGGCCGGGAGACAGATAGGCGCGAAAAAATGGGAAACATACTTATTTAAGATAGCCAGAAATGGAACACCTATTTTTCAACACCACAAAATTAATTCTTTATATACTGTATTAAACACAAATGGTGAAAATCATCCTGAACGGCAACGTCTCCAACAAAGTATTTTTTAAATACATGACAAACGCGGCCTTTGGCCACTCTGCACATTAAGTTATATTATTATCGATAAGTAAGTTACGTATGAGTAGGCGAAGAATTAGAAGCAGTCCAAAACCCATCATTTTTTAAATCTCCTTTCCCATTTAGCTTTTCGTATAAAGATAACGGAAGATGTATAAAATATTTATTTAAAAACACAACAGATATGTATTAAAATAGTTTAAGAAACATTAACACAGTTTGCTAGAGAATATCAAAAACTGAAAAATTAAGGTTTGCTGATTTAGCAACAAATAAATATATTATTGTAATCTTAAAGGAGAATACTATTTCTATTTCGCCAAGAACACATTAAACAGAGTAATGGTAAATGTTACATATTGCATTTAGTTAAATACTTTGTTCTTTGTATTACAATAAAGTTACAATAAAGTCATTTATTTTATTGCTACATACTAAAATAAAAGGGCAAAATCTGTCGAAATCCAGAGAATCATGTATCATTTGGTTGATATCACTAAATAAATTACTTCCCTTGACTAAGGGAAGAATTCGTTGTGGGTAAAGATCTTTATTAATTTCCTTAAAATCGTTTTACTGACCCGACATTTTGTATCGCCGTATAATTAAATCAGTTTATTTTTAAGCCACTTAATTGATGAACAAAACAAGATAGATAAGTAATTTTTGTACTAAGCCGTGAATAGGTTTGAGAGACACACAGACACGAAAAAATAGGAAACATACTTTTTTAAGCTACCCAGAAATAGAAAGATCTGAATCCCTATTTTTTAAATACCACAATATATATTCTTCATATACTGCATTTATGTTGATAAAAAATAAAAAAATGATAAAAATTATAGAAAAACCAAAAATAAAATTAAAATTGAGACATTTGTTACAATGATGCAATAGTGAATGATATTGCCTAGCGTAAAACGTTAATCCGATGCAATTGTTGATTGTGTTTCTGTTATCTGCCCAAGGGCTGTATCTCAAAAACTATATCGATTACTCAATAGTTAAGTAGCATCTAAACAAGTAACGTTTTTAGTCTTAGTTGCACTCAATGAAACTGATTACAAAAAAACCCCAATTGTTTCTATGTTTGGTCAGAACAAAAGGTCTGAGGATTAAGTACAATGAATTATATATCCCACGATGATGCATGGTCTTCTCCAGGCGGTCACCCATCAAAGTACTAGCCGAGCTCGAGGGAGCATAACTCAAAAATCACAATTAGCATTTTTGAATCTTTCTGAACCTTTACCTCGTTCAAATGAAGAGCCTCCATTATTTGCTTTCCTCGTCAAAGGGAAGTATTGTAAGCGTCAAGTATTACATGTAAGAATATACTAACAACTTTCTGGTATGAATCCAAGATGCCAAAACAAAATGGCGGCTTAATAAAACATTTAAACAATCAGCTTGAAAAAACCACTTATTAGATTGATTGCAAATTTTGTGCAAGAATTAAGCATGATATACAGATAAACACGTAAAATTGTGATACGAATTCAATACGGCGGAATAAAATGGCGGCCAAACAAAAACTTTGTAATAGCGAAAGTCACCCTCCCAGGTTTTATATATCCTCTAGTTTTAGCGTGGCTATATCGTAGATGCCAACAAAACATATTTTTGAATTTTGTCGGTCTTTATTTCAGTTCGCGGCATAGCTAAAAAACTATACTAACCTCAATTATTTCATATTTTCGTCAAGAATAAAGGGTCATAGGAAGATGACCTGGCAATATTTTGGTAAAAATCCAATATGGCGGAACAAAATGGCGGCCAGGTGAAACGTTAAAATTATAAATATTACTAAAAACTAATTACCCAATTTACCTCTCATTTTGCACAAAAATGAAATGTTATATATAAATGGTAACATTCTGGTACGAATCCAAGATGGCGATGGCGGCATAAGACAATATTTCAAATTTTGTGCAAGCATTAGGTATGATATAGAGTTAAACGTAAATAAAATTTCTTATTCAATTGACTCAAATTGTGCACAAAAATTAAATATGATGTACGGATAAACTGGTACGACTTCAACATGACGGAACAAAATGGCGGTCTTAAATCAGTTTGAAAACTACTTATTGAAATTATCTTAAATTATGCCTAAAAAACAAATGTGGTATAGGTAGTAACTGGTAAAATATTGGTATGAATTCAATATAGTAGAAATGGAACCCAATAAATATCTTTGAAAAGACAGTATTTGTATATGTTTTACCAAGTGACAATGTGCTGACCTAAATTGGGTCACTTGTCACTATTCCTAATAAAAGGGATGATTCATAGCGAGGGAAGTTCCAGGTCAAGGAAATTTGTCCCTTTCTTTTCTTAATGTGTGCCTCTATAATGTCCAGTATCTATATGCTACCGACGTCCATAATTTAATCTAATGTCGTCGAGATTTACCAACATTTTCATAAATTTTTTGAAAAACATTTACGCATTTACAAGATTTTTTTAAAATTCTTTATACCACTATAAAATCTACGACAATTAAAAACTCTTAACTAACTAATTACTTGCCTTGAAAAACAACTAAAGTCGTATGTGAACTAAATATTTTGTTCTTCAAGTTAGATAAAACGAACAGAGCGCCCAGTGAAAAAAAGTGAAGTGATCAATATTTAAAAATCAAACTTTCTTACAGAGCCGGTGCGAGGCATGGCCAAGCGGGACAAAACACACAACCCCGCGTTTCAACTTGCGTTTACCCCACTGTATTTAATAATGCAGAAGAGAGAGACCTACCTGAGTAATTCTCTCTGTAGACATAATTTACCGTTTTTTGTCATTTTCCAAGAATTTTTCTTAATTCATTAACATTTTCAGTTCTTTTACTAATTCTTTTTTGAATATTTAAATATTTACTTCACTGATTTAAATTGAATAAATATGTATGCAAATTTGAATTTAAATTACTTTAGTTTAAGTTATCTGTTATCTTATTAATAAAAATGAGGTTCACTATAATAAGAAACGAAAATATTTTTCTGAAAAGAAAAACTAAATAAGGAATGCTTATGTGGAAACTCAAATATAATTCAAAAAAATGTAACAAAGTAGGAAAAGTAGCAAAGAAAATAAACTTTCGTAAAAGTCCCAATAAATATAGTCATGCTATATTGCATTATGAGATTGCAATCTCAATGACATAGTTGCTAATTATTATGTGGTTACCTTAGGTGAATTGGATTTAAATATAATTTAATTTTTTTTGGACATCATCACGTATGACGAGAGTAATAGTCGAAGACCGGCAAAAGTTCTTACCTACATTAACTTAACACTGTTTCCAAACCTCGCCAACCATTTAACTCCTTGACCTGGGCAGGGAAATCGGAAATCAAAAGATAAATCAAACATCTATGAACTCCCCTCCATGATCCCAATAAGCTATTCCCAAAACTCAGAAAGATTTCATCAAAAGACTAGTAAAACCAGCATCTGCCAGAAATGTTTCCTGTTCACAAGCAGAAGTCACAAAAGAACATGATCCTCAAACAGCTCTCACATAAATTTCGGAATTCATTGACAATGTAACCAGTGTGTTGGTCTGCATCTTTTTCCCGACAAATAGAAAAATGCGGATTTTCATTTAAAAGAAAGACTCACACCAAAACATTCATCAACTGCTGCCCAATCAGTTACCTAGCTTAGGCAAGCTAACACAACGAATAATAGAACACAAACTAAATGAACATGTACAAACGTACGATATATTCTTTGCAGAATAAAACAGCTCCAGAGACAGTCATTCAACTGATAATAAATAAATCAACTGATAATAAATAAATCCTGTTAAAGTTAGGCAATTTTTCAGAGGAGCATGTGTGAATGTGAATTTAATGCACCTCCCTCTCCAGATATGTATAATATAATATTTAAATGATACTGTAATATCTCTATGCTTTTTGAATGTTAAAGGTCTGATAAAAAATTAAAAATTAAAAATTATTAACAAAATCCTAATATTATATAAAGTTGACCCATTTAGTACTTAAAATTACACGAAAAGAATACAATTTTTTGGAAATTTGTACTTCGCCGATGTTGAGAAGGAAAGGTCGGTACGGAGGTTCACACGAATAATTTCATTCGAAAAGCACACAGTAAATATGAAATTGCATTGTCTTTCGGTTCACGTCCTCTATAAAAAGGAGTGCGGTTTGCCTTCAACATTGCGCCACATATATATATTTCTAAAGAATCTTAGGTTGACTCTAGCAACACGCAGCTACTAATTTCGCACACAACTTTTTTTAAATACCTTTGATGCGTTGGACACTGGACCATGTTCAATTTGTCAGTTTACCACAAGACAACTGTGCTATAGGCAATCATCAGTATGTTCATATCGCAATTACGTTGGCACCATTTTTTGATTATGTTTATAGGGATCCCTGCATTACATCGCGAAGAATAACTAAACTATATGGTGAACCACTGTATACTTTCGATTGTCAAGAATTGTCAAGAACTAAATTATGCTCACATCCAGTCCTTGATATCTCAGATAATAACTATGTAGTACGGTCCTGTGTACCGTCTGCCGTGCACCTTATTTTAAAGCAAAATGGGCATTCCCCTTCTCTCTCTCTCTATTCCTCCTCGCCTTCACCTTCCGTTATACTTCTCATTCTTTTCTGGTGCATCTGCCGTGTAACAAGTGTTTGTAGGTACGCTATTGAAATCTGACGTAAGTACAAACATTTTTTAATAAAATAAAATTTTCTTTCAGCATACTAAATAAATAATGGGCAAATCAAAAAGACATAGAACCCGAAGTCGATCGTCAGATCGGGGTTCTTACCATAATAAACGCAATAAAAGCCTCGAAAGAAAAATATCACACCTTGTCCAACAAGAATTAAAAAGAGAAAAAAGTCGGCGTCATGGCCAGGGCCACAGTCGAATCAGATCCCGCTCTAGGTCTAATTTCATACCACTGGTGATTAAAAACCTTTTTGCTACAGCCTCTTCTAATGATTCCTCTAATCAACTAATACCCTAATGGTCTATCAGTACAACAATGCATAAGGAACTCATTGTGCTTTGGGTCGAGCTGTGCAATATTAGTTGTAATAAACAGCTTGTTGCCTGGGTGCTTAAAAAATCTTTAAGGAGGGCCACAGAGACGAGCATCAGAACCTACATCTTGTTGGAATGCTATGATCTGGTTCCATAACACAATATAGAGTTTGATTGCTACCGGCAAAATGAGTATGTAAAGCCACGCGCAAATAATAAGCATCCTCCTAATTAAACTAAATACCGTACTAGTCCTTGCATATTGCTTTCCAATGCAAATTTAATCAAGAACTGGTATTTCATTAATAAATAAAATCCATTCAGTACATTCTGCAGGAAACAAAATAAAAAAGGAGCTGCGTTACTCGGAACGCATTAATTCGAATTCCTATTAACTTCCGATTAAAACCAGAAGGTGTCTGGCTTACCGCTGTCAGGTCAATGAAATGTTCTCAACGCGCTTCAATATTATGTAAAAACCACAAGTAACGGTTCGCACTTTATTTATATTGTAAACATAGCATTGGCAGTGAAATATGCGGCTTTGAAAGAGCAATGGTACAGTTGTTACTAATTCGGTAAATTAAATTGTCTATATTAACTGGATTAAAAAGTGTTCTTGTCGAAAAACAGGCACCGGTTTTATTTTTTTTTAATTAATATTTTTAGACTATCCTAAAGTTTTTATTGCTATACAAACAGTCTTAATTATCAAATAGTCTATTCGAATTTTCTTACTATTTACTTTCTTAGCAGTTAATGTCAGACATGGTTTATCATTTTAACATAAATATTTTTCATAAACAATTGCATTAAAGTTTATGAAATAGGCAAACATGTTTTTGGATCCCGAAAGATGAAAATTTGTAAAAACCTAGGAGGATAATTTTTCACGATTACAGTACCTCTTAAGAAAAAAGTAAAACACAACACACTGAAAATTTTATATTGACCTACCGCAAGAACTATAAGCGATTTCAAGGCGGCGGCGTTTAAGCTAAATGTTTGAATTACGTTTTATTTATAACATAAGAAAATGTATTAATTTTTAGTGTTTTTTATATAACTTTTTATATTTTTTGTTTTATTGGTAGAAAATGATTGTTACATTGAAGTGGCCAATTAATAAACAATCAAAATAAAAAACCACCAATAAGAAGAAAAGGTGGATATTATATTTAGAAATGCAACACCAATTTTAATAGAAGATAATTTTGTTGCCATTTTTTTTGGTGGTACACCCGCAAGTTATATTGGTATACTGCAGTTGAACTAGAAGAAAGATTTGTTAGGTTCATGCCGTGCATCCGAGTTTTTTTATATACGGGATGGATATTTTTTTTACCTTGCCTTTTAGATATCATCTTCAATTTGTCCATTGTAAATCTTCACAATAAAAAATGTTTATCCTAGAAAACATACGCAAGTAAATCACACTAAAGAAGTTGAGAGCAGGCTGGGATAATATATCAGTTAAACTTTTAATGGCATTAATGATACTGCTCTAATCAGTTTTGCAGAAGCACTTAATGTTTTTTGACCAATGTATACTTCGAGAGATATTGAAAAGGGCGCTGGTCAATCTATTGCATAAAGGGGGGAATCTAACTTATGTGGCAACTTTAGGCCAATTTCATTATTGCCGACTATTGCAACCGTGGTGGAAAAAATTGTCAAAAACAGAGTGCTAAGTTTTTTGAAGAAACACAATGTTTTACACTTTTATCAGTTTGGATTTCAAGCAGAAAGGAACGCAAATGATGCGATATTTTCGTTCTTAGAGGCTCTTTACCTTGGAATGAATGAAGGAAAGCTTCCAGCGGTAATATTCTGTGATTTCGCACAGGCGTTTGGTTATTTTGATCACGCAGTGCTGCTAAGGATGCTGGAAGTATATGGATTTAGGGGTAACTTACTTAAGTGGTCTCGATCATACTTTTTTGGCCGCACTCAAGCATCTCTGGGTGAAAAAACATCTGCATCTCTTATTGTCAAAAGTAGTGTACCTCAGGGTTCTGTTTTGGGACCACTTCTCTTTCTTTCTCCTATATATAAACGAGTTTGCTTTACTAAACATTAGTGGTCGAGTGACTCTCCTCGGGGATGACACAACGATCCTAAGGCATGAGACTAAGGAGGAAAGGTTTTTGGCTGTGGTAAGGGCTGATTATTAAACAATTGTGTGACTCAAACTTGCTGGCTTTCAATGTGTCCAAGAGCAATATTTTAATCTGTGCGTGTAGCTCAACGGATGTTTTTATTGATGACTGACAAGCTGAAGTTTGACCAGCATATTTTGGGAGTATCGTGGAAGCTTTCCTTCAGTTCTCACGAATTGAGAGTACTATCCTCAGATTTGAATCTGGGTACCCTACTAACCTCATACTTTGCTCCAATTGAGCCTCATTTGAGGTATGATATCTGCTTTTGGCGGGATGTAGCATCTCTGTACTTGTGTCCCCATGTGATGCATAAGAGTAATGCAAATAAATTTAATACACCTCCTTTTCAAACAAGAAATGGAACTCATTAATAAACTTCCCCATAGTTTAACGTCAACTGTAAATAAGTTGAGATGTCGAAAGGGGCTAAAAAATGATTGCTTGATAAGGCATACTATTTCATAGAGGAGTATTTTCAGGATGCGTGGTGATCATTGGGGAGCTGATGGCGGATAATCTGAGGGAGTGTAACACGTTTTAATTGTGTTGACCGTTATATTTTATTTTATATTGTCAACTTTCATTTTTATTTACTTGTATTTTTCCCCTATATTTTAGTATTTTGATTTAGGACCATATTATAAATAAATCATATTTTATTGCATTTCTTTGCTAATATTGTTCAGATTTAGATTTATGAATATATTTTTTGTGTATTTTGTTAATGATTGTCCGAAAAACTCTTAACTCTTATCTTATACGTATATTTCTTACAGCTTTGTCAATGGAATATTTTTTCTTTTGATAAAACATGTTGAATTTGAATATTCCAGTCTACCCTAATTTCTTAATGTGGTAGGTCATTTCCTAGCCACGTTTGTATTAATGGTACATTAGATTGTACTCCCATGCTGCATGCTTAACTAGGAAAAATAAGAAAGTTTTTGCTATAATTAGGTATTTTTTTTACCTAAGATATTGCTATATATTTTACCATATCTAATAGAGTTTATCTGCAATTTTTTTTCTTGTATAGTTTTAATTATAACATTTTATATTAGTGTAAATTATACAAACGAAGTACAATACATACTTAAACTTTCCGACAGTTCATGTAGCATTGCCTTAATATTTATGCTACAATTTTTTATTTTATGTATGTAGAGCTAAGATTTTTAATCCTTCAGTATGTTTAACTTTATATTTTTATGCAACTATCTAAGAAACTGAGAATAAAATGTGTATCAAATTAAAATTATGCAGGGTTGAACATTTCGACAGAATTGACACTGTTCAAGTTCGATTGTTGTTTTGCTTTTTCTAATTAGAGAGTTTTTTTTGTTCAACGAAGTCCAACAAGCGTGGCAAGAAAATTACGTACCACTTCAAAAGCGAAAATAAATAAATACCCTTTTCTAAAATCGTCGTAAAAACGGCATAATTTTACTAGGCGTATCTTCAACAAACTCTTTTATCACTCAAATTAATTAGATTATGTGGAGATTATCGTGGATTGTATGAAAATATCCTATCCCAATATTAATATTATTTAATGCATTTAAACGATTAGCTTTAAGAATTAGGAAGCCATTAATCAAATTCTTATTATTTTGTAAAATTTCCAGTTTTTAATTTACTACAAATGAAAAATAACCTCCATGTCCCATTTTTTCATTCAAAAATAATAAAAAAAGAGGAAATCATCAATCAACGAAAATATAACTGATTTGTTAATAATTCTGTAGTTAATAGAATATTTCTAATTAATGTCCACATAATTCTTATACTTTTAAGTGTGAGAAAAATAAATGGATATAAAAGTATCTAATTTTGCAGTATCATGACATAAACGTTCTCACTAACCAGCTCTTGATATAAATATCTCCCATTAATTGATCTGATTTGTTGTTGGATTGAATTCTATAACTGAAAGCAATAAAGAAAATTTTTAATTTAATTTAATGCTACGTACATCTTCATAAGTGATATTGGATTGCGAGTTGCATTTTGCCGTAAATTTTAATTACCCAAGAAATGGTGGCTAAAACGGCCTACACGACTTGTTATATTGCAACTTGTACTGAAAATTTTTGACAGTTGAACTACATATTGACATAGCGTATTGCTATCTAATCTATATCTAACGACTGGCGTATTTCGCAAATACACAAGTTTGTGTATTTGCAAGTATCCAACTACGATCCATGATTATCGATCACACTACTTGTATATTCGACAAACATTTGAACGCATTTATACAGCACCTTTTGGTGTCAATGACAAGGACGTTTTGAGTTGTGCCATATTTTAAGGCGGACTCAAACGACTGGTGTACTTGACAAATAATTGTCACTTGTGAACACTTGTCTCATATGCATGGTCTATACCTGTATAAATATTCGGAACTTGTTCATTTGGCATCCGTTGTTGATAAATATGGAACAAGTCAAATCATAGTTGTGACATCGGCAAGTCCACACCAAAGGGTGTTGTGTAAATGCGTTCAGATGTTTGTCGAATATACAAGTGGTGTGATCGACAATCACTGATCATAACTGGATACTTGCCAAATGCACAATTATTTTTGTATTTGTCAAATACCTCAGTCGTTTGAGTCCGCCATAACTGACAACCGATGGCAAATAAACAAATGCCAAATATTTGTACAAGTTGGCCATGCAAGTATCCCCAAGAGACGATTATTTGTCTAGTACACCAGTCGTTCGATTCCGCCTTAACAATGTGTGTGTCAAATATAACGTTCCCCGATAAAGAAAACTGCTGGCCTACTAACTAACCTTAATAATAAATCATAATATTACCGAATAGTAATAACAAAAGGTAAGACAAAAACAAATAAAAAATGGAGTAAAAATTTCATCTTTTAGTTATACAATCATATAAATTGTAGCATAAATGTTAAACGGCCCACAGACGCTTCGATAAATTCTATTATAAATCGAGCGACTTGGTTGCTTCAATTTGAACCGATGATTTCTAAGCGATTGTGTGGTGGTCGTGCGGAAAGTCGTAGAATTAGATCGCAACCGATGACAGCACCACCGGTCACTATCAAAGTTCTTTAAAAAATCTCTATACTTATAGAATTTTTACAAAAATTTTACCACCTATGATAAAAGATAGATATAGAGAAAATAATAGCGTGGTCCGTAGGAACAATTAAAAAATTCATTACTAAATTTAACACGAGAATTTTTTATATAATCATTTGCTGCCTTTTATTGGGGCTACTGTAATATTTGATTCAATGGCGTATTCAAGACATCAGTCAAGTCAAGTTATTATTAATAAAATATCTCTTTTTGTTCGTACCTTAGCTTTTTACATTTGTTAAGGAGATGATAACAAACAAAAATATTTTTCGTACATTAAGAATTAGAATTAGAATTTTAAACTGCTTTCACTGTCCTTTTTTTGTTTTAAGTAAATAAATGTATGACTAATAAAACAACTTTACACGACCGCAGATTACAATAGTATATATTTTTAATTAAATACTTAAAATATGTTGTAGTGCAATAAATTAACAAAAGTTATCGTCAAAGTTTTAATGGATTATTTTTTAAAATATTTACAAAAGAACTTTGATGTGATACCAGCCTTAGGCATGTTTAAACATTAATTTCTTAAAATAAGTAGGCGCTGAAATTACTTACTAGTTCAAATTTCTCACTTTTAATTTTTTTTTGGAGCAAATGTTAACTAAAGATTAAATTTGCCTTATAGACACTCAATCCTCGTTAAATAACCCTATATATGAAAAATACCATTTTTGTGGCTAAAAATGTACGTAATTAACCCTATTTATCATTTTATTCAAGTCGGCACTACTAAATATGTATCTTGCACACGATATAAAATTTATGTCCCTGAAGTTACCATCACTTTCGATCGATCCAGTTTTCAGTAATTCCGCTTAAAATTATGTCTGCATTCATCTCGATTACAAGCTCTACGTTTACCAGATTTACGTCCTGTTAAAAAAATAATTGCAAAAATTGCTCTGACGTCAAAACCTTTGTTACAAGGTGAAACACACACATAACGAAACGATTTTTTCATGATTATGCAAACCTTTATGGCTTGAGTAACCTTTAATATATTGAGGAATAGTCGGTATATAATTATTGCTATGTTGTAATTGCTAATAATTTAGGATCGAGTCCTACTGAGTCATGGCGTTATCTAAAGAAATGCTTTTTTATTACTCGCGTAATAAGGTAGGTACTACTTAAAAGTAGCGTTATCACTTTTTTTTTAGTGAACTCCTGAGCTTTTTCAAATATTATGAATCATAAGTAAACATGTTGTTTAATACGATACTAAGGTGAATTAGAACTTTATTGCCACTCTCTCATATACGTAGATCAAGGCAAATATTTATGAAGGTCAGAGTGCAATAAATTTTATAGTTATACGTTTGATGGAAAACTAATTGCAAGGGATAGGTAGTGGAGGAAACAGCAATACCACGTATGTATGTATGTATATATATATATATATATATATATATATATATATATATATATATATATATATGTAATTACAACTGTGATTTCTGCACATTTATCGCAATTTTCATCAAAATTGAGCATAGACGTAAAGAACTAGGCTTTATCTAGCTCCTCAAGAAACAAAAAAAATAAGCAGAATGGCAGTGCAAAACGCAAATTTGTAAACGTTAATTATATATATATATATATATATATATATATATATATATATATATATATATATATATATATATATATATATATATATATATATATATATATATATATATATTTATTTATTTGTATTCTTTGACCCTTTTTTAATAATATATTTTTCTTAATTTTCTTTTTCTTATTTATAATTATATTAAACAACAAATCAGAAGGTATCTTTTAAAACATACATTTTTTTTTTATTTAGGTTGTTAATATCTTTTTTTGTCGTTTATGACATCCTTGTTTTTAGGAATTTCAGCCATCTCTAAAAATTCCCTTTTTTTCAACTGAGATTCACTTTTTTAATATTTTAACTTGTTTATAGTTGAATAAATGATTTTTGGACATTTCGTGGTTTGTTAATGCTGTGGTGTGTTTCCTGTCGAATTTGTGACTTTTTGACCCATTTTCCAAATATTGGCTTGTTGGTTCAATATAAACATCGTTGCAATTGTTGCACGGAATCTGATAAACTATACTGCTTTTTTTATTAATTGGCGTTTTTGTTTTTACATTACTGAATTTTTTTGCTAGCAAGTTATATTCTTTGTGGCTTGTCACGATGTTATATTTTACAAAAAGTTTTTGAAATTGCTGGGATAAACCATTTAGGGAAGCCAAAAAAAGGAAAAACTACTACTACTACTACAATACTTATTCAGAATTGTAATATTTATGAATTTTACTTTTGAATAATTTATTAACTAAGTAGGGGGAAGGGTAATGGTTTAGTTGCAAGGCTGTTTTAGCTTTTTTTATGGCTTTTTCTCAGAATTCAGGATAAGAAACTTTAATTGCTCGATCTGCCAGACCAATAATTATAGATTTGTTTTGGGATTTTGGGTAACAAGGGGTAAAATTTAAGTATCGAGAGGACCAGTTTGTTTTGTGTACCGTTCTGTTTTAATTTTATTTCCTATATGATGTAAAGTTAGGTCCAAAAAATTGACTCGGTTGTTCTCTTCGGTTTCAATTTGTAAATTGTAGTCTTTTGTGGTATTGATTGAAGTGTTTTAATATATTTTCTGCTTGATCAGTTCGAATTGCAGTGACACAATCGTCGACATAACGATAAAAAAGGTATATTAACTTCCACATTATTTAGGACACTTTCTTTTAGATCTTCCATTATTATTTGGGCAACCACGCTCGATATCGATGCTCCTATAGATAGCACAACCCTCTATTTGTTTGTATAGCTACAAAATACGAAGAACTTAATGTCAATTCTACTGCTTCTAGGAATTCATTTTGAGGTTTATCTGTGTATTTTTTATTTCAGATTATTTCTTTTTAATTATTTTAGTAGCCAGTGAGATGAGGAACGTTGATATACAGGGATACAACGTTAAGCGATATTAGTTGGTAATGCTTCCAGAACTTCTAATTTATTAAATTTTTCTTTAAAATGATAGAAATCCTTGATATAGTAATTATATAGTGGTGTAAATGAACACTGAATACATGAGACAATTGGCCGTCCGTAATGGGATATTTTCTTTATGCAGTTTAGGTAATCCGTATATTTTGGAAGGAACAGCATTACGAATTTTTAGTTTTTTAGCAATACCGGGTGATATAAAAAGATATTTTTCCCAAGAGTCAATTAATTCGTTATTTTATATATATATATATATATATATATATATATATATATATATATATATATATATATATTGTATTTTCATTCCGGGTGTACATCCGCTCATCACTCTCGTACTGAAAAGCAAAAATGCTCTTTTCAGAACGAGAGTGATGAACGGATGTACACCCGGAATGAAAACTTAAATTACAACAGACAATCTATATTGCGGATTTAAACAAGATTTCAACGCTGTCATGGCGTTTGGATTATAGAACTAAAGTATTAAATCAAATAAAAACAAATTAAATAAATAATTGTCAAAGAGAATACCAAAAAATGAGGTATACCGATATTTTTTTTAAAATAATAAATAAAATAAACCTCACCATTTTCACATGTGTTTTATACAAAAGCTTTATTTTTAAAAATAATAACATTAAATTTATTAATAATTAAAATCATGTTTTTATTCAGTGTATCGCCCTATCATGGTAGGTGGCAGTGAAACGTCACAAGCAATGTACCAATTTTAGATAAATGAAAAAATACGTTTCATAATAGTTTTCATTGACGCTCACAAATAATGTCAACATTTTATATGCATCAGGAAGAAATTTGTATCTCTCTGTGGTACAACCTAAAAATAAAAAAGCTTGTAATGTTTTCATGTTCTAACAAGAGAATTTGAAAATTCTCATTCTGTTCTATAACGTTCGATATTCAAACAACATCAGTTTATTATTATTTGATTGAATTTGAATTTGAAAACACTCTGGCGCACGCCATATACAATTTTTTTAATCAGCACGGCACTCCTACGCACAGGTAGCATCGAACACACCCACCTCAATAATTCTTTCTGACAAACGCCTTTTCAGTTTCCCTTTTCGTTTTCGGCGTTTTGTTTTCTCGTAATTTAGTTTATTGAAATTCGGATTTTGGAATATTTTTTGTTAAGACGGAGAAAATATTCTGATGGTTAAAAAGCTGGTTTTAGATCTTATTTATTTAATTGTCGAATAGCTTACGTTTATAGCGCCAATCTTTATGGTTTTCTTCATAAGACATTTTGGTATATAAAAATAAAATTATATTAAATTGATACAGTGTTATTCGTTCCTATCAACATATATTGTTTTGCGACAATTTGTTTTATACCTTACCATTTCCTAATATATGTACATTTTATATTTTGATATCATCTACAGAGAGTTTGTTGTAAGATATAAAAATATTTAATTTCAAAAAAATTTAAATTAGTTTTTTCATATTATCCTTATCTTATATTTAGCTGAAAAAAGTACCATTAAAATTTTCATTTTGAAACACTTGTTGGAATTTATTTGGAATCCTAGAAGTGGAAAGACCTGTAAGTACGCTGTTACATGAATTCTCTCCAATCCAAACTAGCAAAGAATATAAAAAATGTCTAATGTAATTGAATATCGGTCTCAATATCAGTTATAATTGTAGGTATGTAATAATATTGTATGTAAATACTATCCTAATTTGTACTAAATAAGAATCTATTAAAAATATAGTTACGAATAAACCGTGTGCGATTTATATGAGCGAAGTCCAATATGGAGACAAAAATAAGTCCTCCTCTACATTCGCAACGAATAAAGATGGATGACTATGGCGGCCCTTCGATTAACAAAACAATATATTCAAAATTACAAATCTGGAATAGCAGATAATATTACGAATGTTAGACGGAATGTTGAGACGACAAGTATAAAAATAAATAGTCTTTTTAACGTAAAATAAAAACGTAGTATTATGTAAATAATAATAAAGTATTTAATTTTCGAAACAAAATTTCAAAATAAGATTATAATTAAAATATGTTCTATTATTACGTACTTTTCACTCTTTAAGCTACTACTAGTTACCTTAATATGTTGCCCGGCTATGAAAAATAAATAAACAACATGTTTTGTATAGCCAAGTAAAAATAAAATACAGACATCTCCGAGCGGCTAGCTAGACTTAGCTCTTATTAACTATATCCCATTACTTTTAAAACCGATTAAAAGAAATCTAAGTCCCACAGAAAAACTGAAAAAAAAAACAATACATTTTTTAAAGAACACTCCATTTTTAAAAAAAGATTATTTTTTATCATAAAGAGTTTTTATAGCCTTTGTTATGTTTTTACAAACGTAACCAAACACTAAATTTCCTTCTCTCAATTCTTCCAACAAAAAAAAGTTCCCAGAAGTTGATCATATCAAAGATCATGAAAAACTAAAAAAATGCTGTTCGCATTATTTCTGGTCGAACCAGATAGATTTTACAGCCTCCCAAATCTATATAATAATCTTACAATAGAAAATTGGAACAACCAATAAGGTTTTTCATAAAAAAACTTGCAGTTGTTTTACAACTGCAAGTTTGTTTGTTTGATGTTTCTTTTAATAGGTGCAAAATATAATATGAAAAAACTAATTTAAATCTTGAAATTAAATATTTTTATATCTTACAACAAACTCTCTGTAGATGATATCAAAATATAAAATGTACATATATTAGGAAATGGTAAGGTATAAAACAATTTGTCGCAAACAATATATTTTGATAGGAACGAATAACACTGTATCAATTTAATATAATTTTATTTTTATATACCAAAATGTCTTATGTAGAAAACCATAAAGATCGGCGCTATAAACGAAAGCTGTTCGACAATTAAATAAATAAGATCTAAAACCAGCTTTTTAACCTTCAGAATATGTTCTCCGTCTTAACAAAAAATATTCCAAAATCCGAATTTCAATAAACTAAATTACGAGAAAACAAAACACCGAAAACGAAAAGGTAAACTGAAAAGGCGTTTGGCAGAAAGAATTATTGAGGTGGGTGTGTTCGATGCTACCTGTGCGTAGGAGTGCCGTGCTGATTACAAAAATTGTATATGGCGGGCGCCAGAGTGTTTTCAAATCCCACTTTAATATTAAACTGATGTTGTTTGAATATCGAACGTTATAGAACAGAATGAGAATTTTCAGATTTTCTTGTTAGAACATGAAAACATTATAAGCTTTTTTATTTTTAGGTTGTACCACAAAGAGATTCAAATTTCTTCCTGATGCATATAAAATGTTGACATTAATTGTGAGCGTCAATGAAAACTATTATGAAACGTATTTTTTCATTTATCTAAAATTGGTACATTGCTTGTGACGTTTCACTGCCACCTACCATGATAGGGCGATACACTGAATAAAAACACGATTTTAATTATTAATAAATTTAATGTTATTATTTTTAAAAATAAAGCTTTTGTATAAACACATGTGATAATGGTGAGGTTTATTTTATTTATTATTTTTAAAAAAAATCGGTATACCTCATTTTTTGGTATTCTCTTTGACAATTATTTATTTAATTTGTTTTTATTTGATTTAATCCTTTAGTCCTATAATCAAAACGCCATAACAGCGTTGAAATCTGGTTTAAATCCGCAATATAGATTGTCTGTTGTAATTTAAGTTTTCACATTATAACATTACAAATATGGCAAAAATCGGAACTTCTTTTGTAACGACTTCCTCCACAAACAGATTTTTGTATATGCATGTATAACTATTTAGTAATAAATTTATGCCTAATATGAAGGGTGAAAAGAAAATTACTACAAATATTTTAACAAGTAAAAGTACAAGTAATTTAAAGCAAAAAAGCCTTATATATCATAGAGTCAACACTCAAAGGCTGTCTAGATATTTTAAAACTTACAGTTCCTTTAAAAAGGCGGAAACATTGCAATTTTACTCTTTGAATGCTGCACAAATAGACATTTTGAAAACTAGTTTGGTTAATTAAAAAAACAATGCTTTTGTATACTTATATTATAGCAAACTAATTAAAAACACTTACAATTTTTTTAGTTTTACACCACTTACACATTACGAAGCGCCCGAATAAAAAGGTACAAATAAAATAGTTTTTTATTAAACAACGTAATGTCGCCGGACTGTACGTTTTGAAATAAAGGTCATTGAGTGGTTAAATATTTTTTAAAATACTGCCACTATTTTAAACAAGAACTTTCCCGTGTTAAAACATTTATAATATTCTTCTTTGTAATGTACTTCACTTTGCTGGATACAGAGAAAGTTTTATTACGAGCCAAGTTCTGTTAAAAAGCTTTTTTTTACCTATTTTTACTCTTTTACGTTTTCTAAAGAAAAAAATATATAGCAATGTATATCTGTACTTAATATGCTATGGTTTTATGTTGCTTGTGAAGCTGAAAGTTATCGTTCTCTTAAATAGTCTTTTTGAGCACCCGCAAGAATTTATGCCAATAAAACTATTTGATTCATATATCATACATTCATTTTTATTACTAATAAACTTTTTTAACTTCATCTTTTAACTATAACATACATACACACATTCATTTACATACCATACCTGCGCAAATAAAACCACTGCTTATATTTCAGTCCACCATATTTATTTCGATTTTAATTATTATTTTTATTATTACTTTTACTTTTCAAAACATTTATTATTTTGCTTACATAAAAAAGTTTAATTCGAGGAAATCGAATTTTACCGAATTTTCAAACATTCTAATATGCCGCCATTTTGTTACGCCAGCGTTTGTTAACACCAAAATTTTGTTTTAATTCTGATTTTTTTAACATTTCATTTGGGCACCATTTTATTCCGCTATATTGGATTTTTACCAAAATGTTATTTTATCGTCATATAACCCTTAATTTTTGGCTCAAATTTGAAGTAAATCGAATAAGTAGTTATTGAGCTATGCCGCTTACAAAAAGACCGACGGAAATGATCGAACATGTCTTTCCAGGGACCCTAAACGCAAGAATTTGCAAAAACCTAGGTGGGCGATTTCTTCACAATTACAATACATCCCTCTTACGAATGAAGTTATAATCGTAGTAAAAAGTAAAGCTTTTCTCATGAGGTCAGATACATACATGCACCACCTTTGCACATTGCAACCACTTTAAACTATTTGTCTACATACGAAGTTTCTTTAATTGCCCATTTGGTTTACAACAAAGCATAAAACTAACAAAATATTACACTTAAGAGCTATTAAACAACAAAATACTTAATTGTTATGTAATAGAACCGTAAATACACTGTATTTTATCTACGCTATTAATGCTTTAACATCTCTCGAACTATAAAATTGACCTTGTTGTATTTCACATAAACATATCTGGTTTGAATTGCGATTTAGATGTGTGTATAAACACAATCTTGGTAAGAGTCAAGCAGCAAAATGGATAGTTGCGATCAGATTATATTACGGCACGAGCAGTGTAAAAAGATATTTCAAAACGTTAGCCAAGGAAAACAAGTTTTTGAACTATCTGCCTAAAAACTGCTCATTTTCAAGCAAATAAATCGGTGCAAAAAGTGGAAACCGGTTAGAATGTTGAATTTTTAATCTAAAACGCATACTGTGCACGTTTAAATTTTTTAGTACCTGAGTACCCCAAGTAGACACCGATTAAAATTATATGAAATATAACTAACTTTTTACTGCTTAGACTCACAATTTTAATTTGTGCTTTATAAGCTAAAATAATAAAAATACTTTAGGTTTGTCATTCTTTAAAAACTTATTCTGAACATCGAATACAAAATACAGGTCATATTTTAAATATTCGATAGATAAAATTCTTACAAAGTATAACAGTATACTGTATCTTAGCTAACCGTGATTGGAACTATACGCCTTCGAATCTCTCCAATCCCGCTAGTCCAGTAAGCCATACGCTTTAAAGAATGATTAGAGAGATTCTGATTCGGTTGACTTTGAGTCCTCCGTCAGTTATTTAACATGAGGAAGGATCACGAGAGAAACAAAAGAGGTTATATTTGCGATACAAAGCTAGTTGTTGAAAACGAAGGCACAAAAATTTACTGGAGTATCACGATCTTTATAGAAAAAACCGAAACATCCAATAAACCCGTTAAAGAAATAACAAAGAGGCATATATAGTTGACATTGCGTTTCCACCAACCATCATGTAACAAACAACAATATTGGGTACGTATCACATTGTACACCATTGTCTGCTATACGATCTGTTCTCCTGGTTGTAGCAAAGACATTATACTCTGAGTCATCCCAACTATGTATAGTATTCTGTACAGTTGCAATCCATCGAAAGATTTATTTATGTATAATTGGGTCCATAGAGAGTTAATTTGAATAAGTTATAATGGATTGTCTATTCGAAGTATAATCGTCTTGTGTTATAGAAAGGAATCTAGCGTTCATTAAGCTGTAAAGCAACGTCTACCTATTTTTTTAGTTTGTTAAAGCTTCTACTTATGCTGACGCCACACATGAAGCATTCGGTGAAAAGCGAGCGTTTAATCGTTAGTCGGCGATTTCTTACTAGTGTCGATAGGTTACTATAGCAATTATTCCGTTGTTTTCCCGCTTGATGTCGGTACTTTGTACTTGCAGTTACACAGATCGATCGTGTACAAGAGTCTTTGATCGTCTACAACCGACTAAAAATATAGCAAATGATATCAACGTCCTTCCAGATTCTCCATCGTATGTGACTTTGTCAATTCTATATTTTTCGAGTTTTCGATAGGTGTCGAGCGCTGATTGGCTAATACGCTGTACCTAATGCTGCCACCAAGGCAAAACGTATTTCTAATCGAAGGTAGTGGAGTAATTTGTCCATATTCGAAAATAAATTATTTTGTCTGGGTCAGGATCAGTAAGGGGTCCATAAGAGTGATTCAAGTTGGACCTTCACTATAACTACTTACAGATCTCCATCCATTGTAAAAAATAGACAGAATCAGAATTGAGGTTTGTTTAAAGTTTAGGATTAAAGATGTGTAGCTTTGAGCTCATCCGAACTGCAACATTAAAATTCTACTTAAATGCTAATTACTGCTATCGTATTTTTCTATAGAAGTTTCGATTTTAGAAATTAAAAAAACTAGATTTGAGTAAAAAGTTTTAATAGAAGGTATGTAAGCAGGTTGTGTTGGGTAAATTTTTTCTAACATTTTTAGCTAAATCTCTTTTTCATTTTGATCTTCCTTTTTCACCCTTCGATGGTCTACGAACAGGAAGACGTTTGCTGCCTCTTGTTACGCCAGGTCTTCTTCTAGCGACAGAGGTATCGCAGCACCACCTCAATGCCTTAATGCAAGTACTCAGAAAAGTATCCAATTACTTTTAGTTTTTTACAAGGTCCAATTTTCTCGAACGACGTGTGATTTTTCTGTACCGAATTTACTGTGTTCTTCTGTCAAAGTTATTATTAAATTTTCAAAGTCATCGTCGCTTGCATTTGTTCCAGTTGCATTTTCCAAAATGCTCACTTATTGCCGTTGCAATGTTACTGCAGAAAGCATCATGTCATCATGAAAAAACATGGTCGAAGGGATGCTCCACTGCCGCTCGTTGTTCGAACAAGAGAAGCGTAAAACTTCCTTGCCTAAGCTTTTTGTCCAAGGCCATTGCAAATCTTTCTAATATGCAGTTGGAGCTCACACTAACCTGCAAACAATTTTTTTAAAGCGTTTTCTGAAGTGCACAGCAACCTACTCACTTGAGATTATGTCTGCCCACAATACATGCGTTTCGTCAGATTTACTAACAAGTTTATTTTTGAAGCTAACTGGCAACTTCAAGTTGCTCACAGTGAAATAACACGAACGTGCAACTGGTTAAACGTATTGCCATAACCTATACAACAATTGGAAATGCTAATGCGAGTTGCTTAACTTGTAATAACAAAATACACGCGATTATCAACGTCGGTCGGTACAAAAGATACACCGTATTAGCAATATCAATGGGCGCTCGACTTTAAACGCCCACAGCTAATCCGTTGTACGTTTTGCCTTAATGGTGCGGGTATTAGGTACAGCGTATTAGCAATAGCCAATCAGCGCTCGACTTTAGACGCCTATTGCTAATCCGTTGTACGTTTTGCTTAAATGCGTTCCGGGCTCTCCGTCGTATTTGACTTTATCAATTCTATTTCTCGAGTTTCCGCCTCTGGAATTTCTGCGTAAAATTGAGTCCATAGCCTATTGATAGAACAAAGTTGCAATCAAACAGATTTACGAAACACTTCTACCGAAGTTTAGACTCAAAGCCACCGAAAAAAAAAACGATTTCGTTTTAAAAATAATACGGAATAGAAAAAAATGCTTTGTTTGCATTTCTTCGATCATGGTTAATTGCAAATTAATTTATCAAGTATGTAAATGTAATTTCTGTTCTGCGCAGCATGCTCTGTTCGATACGTTCCTGACAAACAAGGTATATACCCTCCAATAAACATATGGTACAAGTGTGCTCGCTCGATTTTTTACTAGCGTGGATGGGTTACTATAGCAGTTATTTGATATTCGTTACTTTCCGGATTGAAGTTGGTATTTTGGACCCAGTTAAAACAGACAACAAGTGTGTTGGCGAATAAGTGTGTAAAGTGTACAAGAGTGCTAGCTCGATTTCCATGCCAGTGAGGATGTGTTACTATAGCAGCTATTCGGTATTCGTTGAAGTCTATTTTGAACCGAGACAAAGCAGAAAATAAATCTGTTGCCAAATAAACGCGTGTATGTACAAGTAGCATACTTGAGCATTTTTCTGTTGCATAAAGTGTAGCAGTGACAACACGAGTGACGCATGAGATAGTCGCATAGGCTGTGTTAAAGATTGCTACATGAGGAGAGGCGGCAGACGTCGAAATGCAAAACATATTTGAGTTCAATCGACAGATGATGATTCTAAAGATTTAGTAGACTTTCTTATTGTGATTAAAGAAAAAATCTATTCAGGTTGTCTTTGAAAAATAGACGTAAATTAAAAGAAAGACAACAGACGCCCAATCTGCTCGTGGAAAAATGAGAGAAGTGGGAAGTTTGTGCGGCGGTTTCCAAATAATTTAATGAATTATTTTTATCTTGTTACTTGTTAGAATAAATTGCAACTAATTAATACAGGTCGAAATCCAAGTCCTGTTATTCCTTTATATTTAAAAATGGATATGCTATTTATTTAAAAAGAATAAACGGGAATATTTAAATATAAACATGTTTGCCTTTATCAAATAGCAAAAATAACATTATTACATAAAAATACGTTGTAAACATGTACCTCCTTGCGGACCGTCAATTATTTTAATTAGTTTTGGTTTTAAAATTTCGAATATAATTAGCGTATTTTTGACAAGTGATCATTTGGATTATTAATGATATGTATAGGTTAATTTGTTAAAAAACTAGTTTTTCAAATTATTTATTATCGAAGTACAATTTGTAATGATATGTTAGTCAATAATAAGCATACTAAATATATTGTCAATTAGCTATTTATATCGTCGGAAGTATTTTTGGAGCAACAACAATGTATTGTGATCCGATTAATCTGAGTCGCAATAACAGTACCTGATTGCGGTAAGTAATTTTAGTATCATCAATAACAAAATCTAAAAATCAGTAAATTCATCTTTCCCAACAAGTTCCCACGACGTTATGTATATATGCATATAATTATTTGATTATAACTTCATACAAATTCCTATAATAAACTTTAATTTACTTCAATTTTTTTGCGGTTCATTCGCCAAGTAATTTCTTAATAATGATTTGTGAGTCCGTCATTTTGTTCCGCCAAAATGTTACAGTTCCGTCTCGATTTGATCCATGATTTTTGACCAAAATTCGTCAATCAAATAAGTAAGTAGTTTTTAAGCTATGGCAAGCACAGACAGAATGACAGACCGACATAATTGATAAAATGTTTTTCGAACTCTAGGGACTAGGACTGAAATATGAGAATTTGCAAAAATCTCGGAGAAATTCTGCAAATTCTCTTACGAGGGAAGTAAAAAGACTAATAATTAAATAAATACAGAGAGATTTACCTAAAACTATTATTTAAAAGTTAGGTTAGGTTAAAATGGGTTACCGTATAGGAACGATGATATAGATATGATCACACACCCATTATGTTTCTATTATACAGAAAGAATCAGACAGATTCATAAAATCACCACATCAATCGTACTCGTCTAGAAATATTTTAAATCGTATTTTTAGGCTCCTGGAAATTAAAACGCATGTTTTAGAGAGACAAATAGGATTGCTACTTATAGGTCGAACGTCGTCGCAGACTGGCAACCCTGGCCGTTAAATTCCGTGAGTGTTGTTGGATAGAGATGTCTATACCCCTTCCGCAATGAAACTATGGGCAGATTTTATCTGGGGTGAGCGCGTCGCAGTTTGAACTACACTGCTGGGTGCAAAAGAACTGGTGGTAGCCGTTTTAAATGAGACTTTTTTACTCGAGAGGGTGGCTAGATAGATTTGTCTTCGGTCCCTAGTCAAACTAAGCGCGACCCTGGTCAAGGTAAATGGGGGTGAGGTTGGAACGGAGTACACTTTAAACCTATTAATTAATCCTATCTAAATACCTGGATCGAGGCAGTCAGGAAGCCGCCTACATTGATACCTAAGTTTTTTTATATTTTCACTAAAAACGATATCCATTTTAGAGGACTCTCCCTTCACCCCTTAGATGACGCTGGGTGGCTGGGTAGAGGGCATCGTCACCGCTGCTACCCTCAGTCAGTCGTTGCAGGAAAATCAGGCTAGTTGGCTTCCTGGATAGAAAAAGCAGCAACTTGCTTACAACATTGCTCTTTATTTTTTGTCATGCAAAAAAAAGTTGTTGACAAACTTCTAGGGTCGAAATGAAGTTAGAGTATTGCGGTTGTGCTCACTGGATCGCTATCTCGTCGAAGACAGTGTTGATCTGAACGACTGATTAACAAGTAAGATGAATTGCGCTTTTTAAATGAAATATTCAAAATAAATAATTGACCATGATCGCATTGCACCCTAACACAACCCTAAAACTTAGACCAACAGCTTACATACCGTTTGTAAGTCTCCTTTTATTACTTTACCCGTTTTATTGAATTGTTGAATGTATCGGTCTACAGTTGCTCTTTATATTAAATCATTTTATGATTTTACAAAATCTTTTAACTTAAACTTCAAATTTACTATATAATAATTTAACTAATAATAATTTATTCATAATAATAATAATAACAATCACAACCAATTCATAATGCTAATTACGACTCTTAAATACATTACACTATAATATACCATAAGCCTTTCAGTTTTCCCATGCATATACATGCACATTAGATATACATGACATTATGACAGATATAGACATATATTAGATACACATGACAGTCTCATGGCATATATAAATGTACAGGGTGTCCCATTTTCGTAGGTTTTACGGGGTTTCCAGCTTATGAGTAGAGATAGAGAGATGCGGTTTTCGCGACACTGTGCTACTTTTCGATGAAACTAAAGAGGCCGCAAACAGATTTGCCCTAACCATTTTAGTTTCCGTGCTACAGGGTGATTTTGAAAATTTGTCATTTTCGGACACCCCCTGTAACTCAGCTATCGTACAATATATTTAAAATGTTTCAACTGGTATTTATAGATTTTTTCACGTAGAATTCAGTGGCATACTCAGATTTTTGCTGAGAGTCATAGTTTTTGACATATTGGCATAACCTACTATTTTTTAAATGGGAGACCCTATATATTATTTTTTCATCTTATTCTTCGTGTCGAGAGCTTTTCAAAAACATACCATAAGTCATATTTATTTTCATAAATAATATGAAAAAATGCATTTTTCTTTAAACGGATTTATGGCATAGCAGATCAATCGAAATAAGAGAAGGTGGCTGTGGTAGCCATGGCAACGCCAACAAAAATATGATCAGGCAGCCATTACTGCTGTCATTTTTGGCATTATTGCGTTTAAATTTTTCTTGACGTCTATTATAATTATTGTTTTTAATATGGCTCAGAATCAAAAATTTGAATATTTTGAGAAATATGATATGAACGCGTGTTTTATATTGTCTAATGAAGATGCAGATCAGGCGGCAGAGCTTTATCTGAACAGGTTAGTTCTTTTTTATCTTCCTGCATTTTGACTTTATTGGTTCGCTTTATTTTATCTTAGATATCCCGAGAGAAGACAACCAGAAAAAAGAATTTTTCAAAAAATTAAAAATAATCTTTGCCAATATGGATCTTTTAACAAGCCTCGATCGCGAACTTACAATAAAGACAACGAAGAATCTGAGGTCAACGTTTTAGCCCTCGTTCAGACAGCTCCTGAAACATCTTGCAGGAAAATAGACGAAGAGGCGGGTGTACCGAAAACCAAAGTGCAGAAAATTTTGAAAAAGCACAAATTCAAACCCTATAAATACAAACTTGTGCATCATCTGCATCCTGGTGATGCAGAGCGCAGATTGGAGTTCTGCAATTGGTTTATAAATATGAAGGCAGAAGATATCGATTTTGAAAAAAAGATTATTTGGTCAGACGAGGAACATTTTACTAGTTCAGGGATTTTAAATAGACACAACACGCGATTTTGGAGTGAAGAAAACAACCATGTTATTTTTCCTAGGGAGCGTCAAGGCAGATTTGGATTCAATGTCTCCTGTTTTATTTTCAACCGAAAAATAGTTTACCAAATATATGAAGGAAATCTGAATTCGATTGGTTACGTGCGAATCCTAGAAGACGCATTAGGAATTTTGGATGATGTTCCCTTGGCTCAACTAAATAGGATTTATTTCCAGCAAGACGGAGCTCCAGCCCACAATGCCAGAATAAGTCAAAACTGGCTTAACGACCATTTTCCTGGAAGATGGATAGGAACACACGGACCTGTTCGATGGCCACCACGATCCCCTGACCTCTCAGTTTTAGATTTCTTTTTGTGGGGTTATTTAGAAAACAAGGTTTATGTAAGGCGATACGAAAACTTAGAACAACTAAGAATGGCCACCGAAAACGCTTTTGCAGAGTTACAAAGACAGTCATTTACAATAGAAAATGCATTAAAAAGAATTTTTAAAGTTTGTCACACTTGTAGGACACATAATGGTCTACAATTTGAACAATATTTGTAGTTTTAACGAAATTATAATTATTACCTTTTACCTACTTCCTAATTTTTTCTGATGCTGTTACTTTGTTATTTCGTTAATAAATATTTGTTAACTTTTTCCATGGCTCCACAGCCACCTTCTCTTATTTCGATTGATCTGCTATGCCATAAATCCGTTTAAAGAAAAATGCATTTTTTCATGTTATTTATGAAAATAAATATGACTTATGGTATGTTTTTGAAAAGCTCTCGACACGAAGAATAAGATGAAAAAATAACATATAGGGTGTCCCATTTAAAAAATAGTAGGTTATGCCAATATGTCAAAAACTATGACTCTCAGCAAAAATCTGAGTACGCCACTGAATTCTACGTGAAAAAATCTATAAATACCAGTTGAAACATTTTAAATATATTTTACAATAGCTGAGTTACAGGGGGTGTCCGAAAATAACAAATTTTCAAAATCACCCTGTAGCACGGAAACTAACATGGTTAGGGCAAATCTGTTTGCGGCCTCTTTAGTTTCATCGAAAAGTAGCACGGTGTCGCGAAAACCGCATCTCTCTATCTCTACTCATAAGCTGGAAACCCCGTAAAACCTACGAAAATGGGACACCCTGTACACATTCTTTTTTTTTTAGGAGAGCCTAGATGTTGGTTAAACCACATCTGTATGCACTCAGTCCAGATAGTTTTGATTGCACTAATTTATAGAGTTCTGCGGGCTATTAAATCACCTATGCTTAGTTACATATTGCCATTTAGATGGTCCCATATATAGACATATACATACATTCAATATTTATAAATTGACTTATGTGAGCACATTAGCAACAATAGAGGGGGTAGCATTGTGAGAAAAATTCACAACAGAGCTGTGAAACTGCCAAGATGTGAGAAGATAATTGTTTACTTCTTTTGTTAAATATCTTTATATTGTTTATGGTTTTTATATCATTAGGGAGCAAATTGAAAAATTTGGGTGCTAAATAATCTAGAAAACGTAAATTTATTGTTCGATTATTCACAGGTATAACAAGGTTGTTGTTTGTAATTTGGCGGGTTAAGTAAGTATGTTTTATGTAATTCTGTAATTGTTTGTTTTTGTAAATATAAGAACATGCTTGCTGTACATACAGAAAGCCTAGGTCACCAATTTCCTGACTGAATAACAAATTAGTGGGATAGAGTCTATTTTTGTTATAAATTATTCTCAAGATGTAATTATGTGCTATTTTTTGTGGATTTAAATTCGATTTATAAGCCCCACCCCATGCAATCAGTCCATACCGGAGCAAAGATTCAACCAGTGATTTATATATCTGAGTTAATAGTTTAGTGCCATGAAATTCCCGTAGTATATAAAACTTATATATTAAATTACGTATTTTAGATGTTAAGTATTTCACGTAATCCGTCCATTTGAGGTGTTGATCGAGAACAATACCCAGATATTTTTTGTTTTGGTTACTGCAAGAATCTCCATAGGGCTGCTATTGTTACAACGTATTCTATTAAAAGTGGGTCTATTTACATTTGAAATGGAAAAGGGTATACAATTTGTTTTCTTTATATTTAAAGACAGTCGATGGAGATCCAGCCAGTTTTTAACTTCATCAAGCCCATTTATAGCTCTCTTTTTGTCTGGTCCCATGAAGCACTCGAAAATACAAGTACCGTATCATCAGCATATGATATGGTCTTACCATTTATGTGTAAGTTTAGTAATGAATTTATATATGTAATAAAAAGGATTGGGCCCAGAATTGTACCTTGTGGAACACCCATTTTTATCTTCAAAGAAGAACTCAGTTAATTGTTTATTCTTACAGACTGCTCTCTGTCCTTTAAGTAACTTTCAAAAACCCTCAACACCACACCCCTAACGCCGTAATGACTCAAAATATTAGTAAGTTGGTCATGCGGCACAGTGTCGAAGGCCTTTGACAGATCAAGAAAAATTGCTAGGCATTTTTCATTATTATTTAATTTAGTCATTATTTCAGAGGTCAGGCAATATAGCGCATTTGCTGTACTATGCTTTTCTCTGAAACCATATTGGTTTTCATGTAATATTTCAAATGTTCTATAGAATTTAATCAACCTGTCTTTCAGGCATTTTTCAAAAATTTTTGCAATATTGTTAATAAGACTGATGGGTCGGAAATTCTCAATGTGCCTCATGGAACCAGACTTATGTATAGGTATAATAACTGAGTGCTTAAAATGTTTTGGTATATTGCCTGATTTAAAAATTAAATTTATAATATGAACTAATGGTATTGAAATTTCTGACTTAACTAGTTTAATAAGTTTGGTAGGAATGTGATCAGGTCCTGGGGCACAATCATTTTTTAGGGACAGTATCTGATTAGTAATTTCATTTATGGAGACTGGAGTAAGGAACATTGAGGCATTGTTACTTTTTATCTGAAATTCTCTATTTGGAACGTTTATTTGTTTTGCCATTTCTATGGCAATATTTGTAAAATATCTATTGGAATAATTAGCCATGTCTACGTCATTTTTAATAGTTATATTGTTATTGTTATTGACAATAGAAAATGAATGGTTTAGTTTTTTATTGTTTGTATTTGTAGCATCTTTAATAATATCATACAATTTTTTTATGTTGTTTTTATTATATTCAATTTGGTTTTTGTAAAATTTGTATTTTTGGACTTTTATCAATTTATTAAGAAAATTTCTATAGGTTTTGTATTCATTATGCAAAATTGGAGAGTAATTTTTAGTAGCCTTTTTTTCAGCTTGTCACGGTATTTTATTGAATTTATAAGTCCTTCTGTTACCCATTCTTTAATTTTTTTAGGTTTACTTTTCATGTTCTGTATGTCTGGTACATTCATTTTTTATTTTTATAAATTGATGCATAAACTTATTAGTAGCTTCATTTGAATTTGTGCAACTCACTACCTCATCCCAGTTTTGGGATGCTATTTTTTCTTTGAATTTATTAAAGTCTATAATGCTATAGCTTTGCTTTTGTGATTGTGGGTCTATGCTATTTTTTAATTTATCATTTTCAATGTTTATAGATATCATGATTGGTAAATGATCTGTTATATCACTATTTAACCTAAAAGATTGTATTTTAAGATTTTGACTAATAAACATATGATCTATACAAGAAGAAGTGTTATTTGTTATTCTTGTAGGCGAGTTTATGTATGAAAGAAAACCATTTCTTCCCATTACTGAGAGATATTCATTAGTTATATTATCTTCATTGTTATTTATATTTATATTTATATCCCCTGTAAGAATCTCAAAAGAATTTAGATTTTGTTGCTCAAAGAAAGCCTCCAAGTCCTCAATGAAAAGGAGTTCAGAAATAGGTGGTGGCTTATAAATCGAAGTTATGCCAAAAGTGATATCTTTAATGTTGACTACAATTCTGCTAATATTTGTACCAGACTTGTTTAGTTTCATGTGTTTTACATCTGCATTTATTTCTGATTTAATAAATGTAATGATCCCATCGTTTCTGCCCTTGTCCCCATTGTTGTAAAATGTACCGTATCCTCTAATGTAATAAAGTTCACCTGTAATTTGAAAGCATTCACTTAAGATTATAATATCACATGCTTGAAGATGGAATTGTTCATACAATAAAAGAAATTGGTCAAAATTTTTATTTATGCTTCGTATATTAAGGTGAAGCACATTTAATAGTTTACCGTTTAGTGGAAACTGTGTTCTCAAAAAATTAGGTTCTATTAGTATAAGTAAATTTATAGTTCATGTGTATACAATGTTCCTATTATTTAGAAACAATACATATAACAATCACTGCAAAATGCCTTTTAGTTCTGGAGATTTTGGAAAAACTAAATACACTTTTTAGACATTTTCTTATAAAAAATTTAATATCGTATTTTTTTTTTATAAAGACTCTCAGAAGAAATACACTTTGGGTAGGTTTATTAAATATAAATAAAGTAAACATTATGTAAAAACAAATAACTATTGGCTGTTAAAAATTTTAATAAGTATTTAAATTGGAATTGTTCTGCTTCAGTACGTGTAAGTATTTGAATTCACTTTCTAATTTTGAACAAAACTTCAACATTTGGGAGCAGATTAGAATTCAAACAATTTTGAAGAAATCCCTAAGTAATGATCTCTGTGCTGTAATATTGTAGTCATTGGCGTAGATAATTAATATCTCTAAGGAAATAATTCTGGTCAGAACCACGTTTTACATCTTTAGGATTGTTGCCAGCAGGTAAGTATTCGCTTGAGGTTAAGTCGATCTAAGGGACCGAACAACTGAAGAATCGACTGCTGTTTTGATAGCCCCTGAAATGTTCGTTCACCCTGATTCCCATTCCTGTGCCAAAACAAAAAAATGCCAGTTACTCCATAGAAGAACAATATATGTGCATACTTACATATAATGAAATTATGAGAAAAGTTTCAATAATATCAGGTAAAATATATATAAATTCCATTCAAACCTGCCAATAGACCTAATGACCATACCTTACCAAAAATATTGAGATAAGTATCGTTCTTACTGCCACAGACTTAATGATTCTTATTTTTGTTATTCAATTGTTTTATGTTTTTACAAAATCTTATATGTACTATTAAGTTGATAGTACATGTGTATAGAATGTTCCTATTATTTAGAAACAATACATAACAATTACTGCTAAGGTCAAACACATATGTCGTTTAAAAATAGATAGAACCATATACAACCCGTATCTGCATATATTTAATTTTAGCGGCATAGCATCAAATATAGTCAAATCTAATCAAGGAAACAAACTAGGCATTTTGGAATCGCGAAAACCTTTTAATTTATTATCTCGTCGGTAAATCGAATCTATTTCGGGTTGAATTTCGCAACCGGTATGTCGGTTTTCATCCATGTTGGTCGTAATTGGTGCGTTGGGTGACGTCAGCTACACGGTAACAATTCTCCGAGATCACGAGACATGCCATTATATGAGACCAGATTTTTGTTTTCCGACAAAGAGATTTTACATTTAGAATAAAAGTAGTCCAACTTTTGGAACGAAAATTTAAAACGAATTTCAAAAATTTTCAGACTTACTTTTTTGCACAATAGCACATTACTATGGGGAAAAAATAAAGAAAAATTGTTGTGTCATAAATTTTAAGAAACATAAGTTTGGATTTTTCGACGTTTCAAAGCCTCTAAAAACGAAAAATATATTATTTTTTATGATGACGTTTGTGCATGCCTACATGTGTGAGGGATGTGCCATAAGAGACAAAATGTTTCTATTGATTCAAGCATATGTTATAGAACATATTTTTTTCTAACAGGTTTTTTTAATAGATACGTAATAACCCAGCGATACTTACCTCAGCAAGAAGAGGTCTAAAACCCCCCTTTAGAGCCTGAGTCTAAAGTTTAAGTATTAAATGTTTGCAAGTCTATTTCAAATATTTGCATTTATATCGTTAAGATCCGAAAGCATATTTCACTTGGTAACCCTTCCCATTATCATTATAGCAACGCCAGCAACGTTCCAAAAAGAAAGTTTTATAATTAAAAACATTTTTTCAGACCCTCATTTTTCCCATTCAAGATATGCAGGGTGTCCCTGCAAATGGTTCCCCATTTTTGCGGCTAATATTTCAAAAAGTACATCGGCTAAAAAGATTCGGTTTTCGGCATAATTTTCTCCTCAGTCATAAATTATTTTCATGTGTGCTATTTTTCTTCGATTCATGTTATAAGTACCCCAAAAAAAGAGTAGTGTTTTTTGCTCCTTAAATCTTAATTAATTTAAAGACCACACCTGCTGTGTTCTGCCGTAGATACATTGTATCTATCTTTATTTTCTTTAGTATTCCATTTTCGCTCTCCCGGGTTCCTTTAACCGCGGTTTAATTAATGTTTCCTGTCCCATACAAAAGGAAGCTGTAGAATCTATACCACCTCGTACTATTTGACGTAATTCTACTGATTGTGATGGGTTGCGGGATTTCTACTATTTCTTTCATCTCCAGGATCCTTCCGAAATTTGTTCACAAACAAGTGTCCTATGACAAGCGTATTTCTCCTAAAAGCTGCTCATGCACAGCCTGCTCCCAAAAAGAGATCCAACATTCTTTCCTCAATTTACAGATCCATATCTCTAGTAACAATTATGAGTAAAGCAAGGAAGAAGTATATCAATACTGATGTTTTAAATTATCTTGAAAGGTATAAACTTATCCATGACAGGCAATACGACTTTCGCGACCAAATGTCCACAGTACAGCATGTTCGTAACCGACAACTGAGATAAGTCCATCGAATTCCAGGAAGAAGTCCAAATTATTGCCCTCGAAATATCCAAAGCATTTGATCAAGTCTGACATGACACACTTTTTAACAAACTACTTGTCTATAGCCTTCCTACAAAACTTTGTACTTTGATTGATAGTTTTATTTCTGAGAGACGTATTTCTGTAGTTGTTGATGGCCATTCATCTGACTTTCACAAAATCAACGTAGGCGTTTCACAGGATTCAGTGTTTCTTCTTCCTGTATTTTATGCCGACGATAGTACTCTCCACTCCAACAGACAATTTCCCAAACTTGTTTCCAAGACTGAAATTGATAATAGGCGTAAAGAAATGACTGTATCCCAAACCGAGGACCCCATTAAAATTGTAGAATGGAGAGCAAAGAACCATGTCCAGTTTAACGTCACTATGACACAATCATGTTTACTATTTCACAAATTATCTTCCAATACATACACTATTCACATGAATAATCAAATGCTTAAAGCGAAATATTCCTTTAGCTTAACTGATATTATTTCTAGTCATTACTGCTAGAGAGACACGAGCATTGACCTAAATGCATCCCTTCACGGTCAAACTGCAAAGATCAAGAACCTCCTACTTTGTTCGCTCCTTTATTCCCAAATTCTAAAAAGATGTTTTATTTTCATTCATTTATCGGGACATTTAAATAATAATCTTTAAGATTAACACGCAATCAAAATTCTATTAAAATCTCTTTTTTATGAAGGCTAAGGATAGTCATACAAGATATTGAATGTGATGCCCGTTTTGTTCGATATATTTATGATTATTTTTAGATGCTCAAAACGTCTTGTTTAATACCTTGAATAACATTTATAATACTCCTTTTCAGGTCGTCTACTGATCGGCGAAGATGATAACAGCATCATCTGCCTTTAACGAAGCCCTTTCGATAAAAATCTGAAATTGTTAGGTCAAGGGAGCGGGGGGGAGGCTGTCTTAGGTAATACGCCCTATCCAAATTTTTGGTCAACCGATATTTTCTCTATCAGCGAAAAGTGAGCCGGAGCTCCATCTTCTTGAAAATATACGTTACATTCAATGCCATCTTGATCCGGTTGGGGATAGAATAATTGCTCTAATATGTCACTATAATTTACACTAGTCACTGTTCGCTCGACAAAAAATCGGCCATAATTTTTTTGGCCGGAAGTACCACATCAAATGTTTTCTTTCGAACTATATCTTAAAACTCGTTAAAACTCTAAGATTTTCATATTTCCCTAAATTCGGCAATAACTATGCCTATATGCTTCATCTGGCATTATAAGTATTGTGCTTGGTTGGGTTCTAAATGAATCCAATAACGTCTCACACAGCAAAAGTCTTTTCTACAAATCTAATTCATGGAGTTTCTTGAAAGGTTTGAATTTTGTATGGCATTATTTTTAAAACTTTTAAACATCGCTTTGCCTCACTTTTGAAGACATTGACAGCAGCTGTTATTTCGGAAATTCAGGTGTTGCTATCCCCTCGTAAGAGTCTGTGGAAGTAATCTGGGTCATTTTCTCGTTATTTTTTTATTTTCGTGAACCCATGTTCCACAAAGTTTTGATAAAATTCTTTTATTGGATGCTTACAAAGTTCCTTTGAAACCTATTTCGAAAATGTCGCCTTGCCGAAATTATCGACTTACTCTCCGCATAAAACAACACGGTTAGGGATTTCTTTACAGGATTAAAAATCATTCTAACTGTCATATTTGTATATCTATTTTTAAGCAACGAAGAAAAATTAGCTTATGCCATTGTTGTTTTCAATGCCTGAACATAGGTATCACATTCAACATGTTTATTTCTTGCGTAATAAAGAAAATTCGAAAAGATTTCCGTTGCCTTTTAATCTTAAAGACTTCTTTTAATTCTTATTTAAAAGAGTTGCATTGATTCTTATTTAAATGTCCAATAAATTAATGAAAACTAAACATTTTCAGAGAGCAAACATTTTTGTCTCATCCTGTTGTTTGTAAATTTTCAATGATAGTGTAATGGGTTTGAGAAAGTAAAATACATAAACAATTTGTCTACTGCAGAACAGAACAACTAGTTATGTCTATCTACCGTTCCACCGTTGGGGATTTTAACAAATTTGTACATGTGTTTAGCAATATTTTGGATATAGTTTTTAATAAGAGAAGAACGATTATTGTAATGGGAGACTTTAACACTAAGTTTAATACCAGTGACAAGAGGACTCTGAATTTTACTGATCTAATAAGATCTTACAGTAATCCAGAGGAAAAGCCTGCCTGGATAACATTTTAACAAATATTAGGGCAACAGATTATTCATCTTTTACTTTTTATTGGGTTTTGTCCGACCATCGGGAAGTGGCTATTGAATTTAATGTAACATTACAAAAACAACATATTGTTTCACTTGTGTATCAGCGAGTAAAACATCGCGGTCTGATAACGCTTCATGAAATTTTATATGTTAGCTGGACATTTCTATTTGAAGATATAACTGTTGAAAGTAAGGCACAATTATTCATAGATGCAATAGCATTCCCAAAAAAAAACATTCGAAAATCTCAGAACTGTGGTGTCAATATTAACTTTTTCGATAATGATCTAAAAAATATGAGAGACACTTTAAATTTGATGTTTATGCGCAAAGGCTGTATTCGACTTCGGGATGATATTAAGAAATATAGAAAGAAGTATCGTGTAAAGTTACGCGAGGCTAAAATAAATGCCCATGATGACTATATCAGAAACTCGGGTAATCCAGCACAGGCCTCTTGGGAAATAGTTAATAGGTTTAGACAGGACAAAATTAAAATAATAATGTTAGTATACTGACCTCTGCCAACTTTAATGTATTTTTTACTAATATAACCTCTAGTTTAGTTGATAAACTTTCTCATATTCCAAATACGAGTAGCTCTTAGCTTCAAAAATTACCGTTATTGAACGTACCTCGGTTTGAATTTTGTAAATTGACATTTAATGAGGTTCGCGATATTATATTTGGCCTGAAAAATTCCCACAGTAAAGATTATTATGGTATTAATACTGAGATAATAAAAAGTATTGGAAACCTCCTCACATATCCTTTAACTAAATTATATAAATGCTGCCTTGCTAAAGGAACATTTCCTAATATTTTAAAAATATCTAGGGTCGTCCCAATTTACAAAAAGGGTAATCAGGATGATGTGACCAACCACAGTCCCATTTCCATTGTTCCTATGCTAAGCAAAATTTTTGAAAAAGCACTTAAAGCTAGAATTACTGCTCATTTCGAACAAAATAATTTTTTAAACAAACAACAGTTCGGATTTAGAAGTGGAATGTCTACAGCGATGGCAATAAATAAACTTATTTTTATCATCACCACAGCCTTTAACACCGGAAATCATCTTGCAGCCTTGTTTTGTGACTTAACCAGGGCATTTGACTGTGTCTCTCTTGATTTGCTTAAATATTACAACTCCAAAGTCTTAAATTAATTCAATCCTATCTCACAAATCGGTATCAAGTTGTAGATAATTATAATAGAACTGCAGCTGGGACCACTACTATTTATTATTTATATAAATGATTTGATGGTCTTTTATACCAGCACCGACTTTATCTTGTTTGCGGGCGACACCACAGCAACGAAAATTAGAAAGGATTCCTTTCAACTAGTTCAGGATATTGAGGAGTCACGCTTTCTAGCGGACACGCAGCAGCGACACATAAAATTCTTGCATTGCAGCGTAAAGCTATTCGTGTAATTGCAGGGTTATCTTACCAAGCTAACTCTAGGGATACATTTAGACAATTTAATATTATGACTTTGCCTTCATTATATATTTTTGAATCTCTCAAATACGTCAAAAATAATTCAGCTTCTTACACTACACTGAACGATGTGCATTCTTATAGAACCCGAAATTGAGGAATTTTTTTAATTGAATATCGTTGAATATATAAATCGAGATTTGCATTGAACAACTTTGCACCAATGTTGTTCAATAAACTTCCTAAAGAATTAAACAGTCTTCAAAAAAAGAAATTTTATGATGTAATAAAAAAGTTCCTCCTATCGATGGTATTTTATTCATTTGATGAATTTCTTGCACATAAATTTAAAAATGATACTTAGATTACTAAACAAAAATCTTTTTTGGCTTTTTCGCAACTGAATTAAAATATTTTAATTCAGTTGCGAAAAAGCCAAAAAAGATTATTATTTGTCAATCTAAACGCAACAAATAATCTGAACACATTTAAAAATAACTTAGATTAATGTTGGTTTGTATTGTGTAATATAGTATGTGTGTAGTCGCCTTCGACATAAGGGCAATGTGAATGACTTTATATTTTTTATTAATATATTTTTATATTTTAATCCATGTATTTTACTTTAGTTTAGTAATATTTTGACATGTTTAAAGATATCTATGTATTAACACCAATAAATAAATACAAATACAAATACAAATACCAGACAGGACAGAGAAATGTCACTCTTTTTTGAATCACTTGTAACCCGAATCGAACAAAAATAGAACATATGAAAAAAATGTATGAATTAGCAGATAATTATGTCAAAAACCGCATGTTTCCAGCTAACATACCTTATGATATACTAGCAACCAAAATGGGAAACTTTTCGCTGGGCATCCTCTGTATATATATAGTTTGTTTATCTTTATTCTAGGTGTTTGTGATATATTCTTATTTTTATGATATAACTTAGGTTACACAATAAACAAAATAACAGTATCACGGTAAAGGTAGCCTATAATCATTTGCAAATAACGTAACCTCAAGTTTTTATAAGGATGTCATTAAATAACATATTTGTCATGGTGATTAAAAAATATACCTGTATAATTGTGCGCACCTTAACCTTTTATTTGAATGACATCTAAATAAAACTGGTTTTCATTTAATTTATAAATGATTACGATAAGATACTTTTAACGTCATATTTTAATATTTTCATCGATCTAAAGTTATCAAAGAATTTATTAGCAATATTTCATTTCATTGAAAAATCTGTTATTATTTATATTTCCATTTCATTTTATACATTTGCAGTTCAATAAGTGGAGGGGTTCAGAGAGGGTACTTATGTTATCGGTACCGCTTTAACTACTTAGGACCTTTGCCTTTACCAAGAAGATAAGGTCAAAATGCTTATTTTTAAACACTTTTCTTATTAACATAATTATTTGGGACAAAGAATTAGGTTTTCTAACGCTTGTTGACTTAAACACTTACCAAGCAGGGAAACTCCCCGACTGATAAAAATTGCTGCAATATCTTACTAAGATACTATTTGTAATGTATTTTAGTTAAACTTTTTAACTTTCATTTTCATGTAACTACTACCTTATTATCTAAATGCTTAATTAATTAATTTATTTTTATTAATAGTAAATGTGAGCTAGCACAAACTAAAATTGAATGCTCCTGTGTGAATCATTCAATTCAAAATCACTAAGCAGTATGAGTAGAATTTCTTTTTGAAATATAATAGAGTTTTGTTAAGTGAACACTCTTTCCAATAAAGCTCAAGGAACAAATTATGGGGTTCTCAAACGAGACAATGTAACAATTTAGCTTCATTCCGAGCAACTTCTTCAGGTACAGAGTAATTGGCCATTTAGGAATAAGGTATCTTTTTCATCATCACGTAACAATATTCAAGCTTGTATGAAAGAAAATGCCTGTGCACATAAAAATGATGTTAAGCACTGCAGTTATTTAAATTAACTTAAAATAGAAAATGATTTGCTTAAAATGGCAAAAAACATGTGTAGTTAGATCCAAATGTGGTAAAACTATGCATTATCTGTAGACATGTTTAAGTATTATTGTTCAGTAGTTTGCAGTAGATAAAATAAACGACATGTTTGCTTGATTAGACCATGTATCCATTTACAATTGTTATTTAAGTACGGGGTGCTTTATTACACTTTAATTTGGTAATTATGTCGCAACTACGACTTTGTAAATTGTTAAGTTGTTGTATTAATTCATTTTAGTGATTTTTCACATCTCTCAAAAATTTTATAACAAAATCTAAGCAGATATTATAAACCAACTAGTTTTGTCAGTATTTGGTTGCATTTATATTACAGAATATTCCAATTTTTAAATATATAGGAAAAATAAGCTCATAATAATAATTCTATAATGACTAATCTAAATAAAACCACAACTCCAGAAATAGGAAGAATATAGAAACAATAATCCCCCTCCAAACAGAACAACCTTACGTCCCCTCAATGTTGCCGAATGGAACCGTAAAAGCAAATTAATAAGAACCCTGGAAAATATATAGGCGACATAGAAACCTCTGATTAAAACCAAATTCAAACAACCAACCAGTGCAATATTCTTAATAAAGAGGTTATAGGGGTAACTCAAAAACGTCGACAATCCAACGTTTTATTACCAGATGAAGAAAAAAAGCATGGGTTTTCTTTTTCATTTAAGTTTATCAGAAAGGGAATATTTTTACATATTTTTCCTTTTCTATTAAAAGGTTTATCCTTTTGCTAATTGAAAAACTGTGCACTTTCCAATATTCTACTATAAAATTTAGATACTTTTTATTTTACTTTTTTTGTTTTTCACGTTCGCTAGACCAATAAAATTTTTGTCAGTGACTCACATTGCTTTGTCAGATGCAGATATAATGTGATTTATGCAGCAGCAAAATCTAATATTCAAATTCACTGCGATATAATCTTAATATTATTCTGCAATATGGGAGAAGTCAACAGCAGGTAGTGGTTATATCCTGAGGTGTAACGTTGCCTGGTATTGGTAGAGAACCAAGAGTAGTCAAATTTATATTTTATACAATACCAAAGAAGAATTCCAGTTTCAATTAAAATAATGAAATTTTGAAGAGACTTTTTTTAACAGACATTTTCGCCTCACCAACGGGATATTATCTTCTCTTTCATAATAATACAATAGCTTTGTGCTAGCTTCCCGCTTGCGCTTTAAAAAGTTTATTCAATTTTCGTTTTTTATAAAATATATTATATAATAAAGTATTGATACCACGGCTGTGGGTAGAGAGCTTTAAAGTGTAAATGCCAGTTTCAAAATTGGCAAATATTAACCACTGGTGGCACACGGTGCTATGTGCGACGACCATACCTTTTATTCAATACCACGCGAACACTTTAGAGCTCTCATCAAAAGCTTGAAATAATAAATAATAGGAAGACATGTGAGACGATATAAAAAAAGTTCAAAGACTGGAAAATAAGAACTTATTTAAGATATTAATAGACAAGTGAAACTTCGTTGAAGTTTGTCAACTATAATTTTAAAATTACGCCTAAAAAATATACAATAAAAAGTGGCAGCCCGCTGAAGCTCAACGGTGTGAATATTTACACAAATTACTTACAAATAGAAACAACAATCCGCCTCAAGACAGGAACAATTTTACGTTCCCTCATTGTTGCTGAATGGAACTTTAAAAGCAAAAACGTAGAAAATATGTTGCGATAAACAAGCCACTGAATAAAACCTAATTCAAACAACGAATGCAAGGATATTAATTAAGAGGTAGAGTAACCCAAAAACGCGTCGACTTATTATCCGATGAAGAAAAAGAATGTGTTTTTCATTCATTAAGTTTATTGGCAGTATTTCTACATATTTCTCTTTTGATATAATGATAATGCCATTGGTATTTCTCGATTTACTTTTTGAAGTACGTTGAGAACAAATGAATACTAATTTTCAAGTCTTTTTGAAAACATTTTCAATATCAATTAAAAAAATGTGGTTTTGATGAAACTTCTTAGACAAACAAATTTTTTTATAAAAAATAAATCACTTAAAAAAAATTACTAAAAAGTAAAAAATAATAATATTGAAATTTGATTTACGAAGTTGGCGTCAAGCTGATTCTTATTTAGTTAATTAAAAACAGACATTTATATAATGAGTGTCTATAAGCACATATACCCCGTTAAATAGGCACAGGCTTTATTACATTGATACCAACTTCATAAATCAAAGTTTTAACATGGAATAAAATATTATTCGATAACAACAAATCTCCTTGTATATCAGGATACAATATTGCAGGCTTTGGAGAAAGGCTATTCAGTGATTCAATATACACTGATTTCTCGAAGGCCTTCGATAGGGTAGACCATAAGATACTGTTAAAGAAACTAGGCAATTATGGATTGGGAGGTAAGCTCATGGACTGGCTGAATTCATACTTAATCAACAGAAGGCAAATAATTAAAGTAAACAATTCATTTTTCTCCCATCCATACTTGGCTACATCTGGTGTCCCACAAGGGGCTCATCTTGCACCACTGTTATTTAATTTGTTTATTAACGATGCAGTTAACTGTTTTGAGCACAGCGAAGTATTGCTTTATGCTGACGATTTAAAGATATTTAGTTGTATAAACTGTCTAGATTCGGCACTGTGGTTGCAGGATGATCTCCTGAGATTTGAAGTATGGTGTAGGGAAAATAGAATGAGCTTAAACATTAAGAAGTGTAAATATATCCAATTTACCAGGAGCGTGTCACCAACTGTGAACACTTACTCTCTTGATGGTAATGAAATTGAATCTGTTAAGGTAATTCGTGATCTGGGTGTCTTGTTTGACCACAAACTGACTTATGTTGAGCATATTGATCTGTGTTGTAATAAGGCTCTTAAAATGTTAGGGTTTATTAAGAGACACACTCAAGATTTTAACAATCTGAATGCACTGAAAATGCTCTACATTGGCTTAGTTAGAAGTCACTTGGAGAGTAGTGTTTGTGTTTGGTGTCCATATGTCGCAATACATGTAAACCGGATTGAGCGCGTCCAAAATAAGTTCCTACGATATATAGCTTTTAAACTTAAGATTCCACTTGAAAATGTCAATTATGAAGATCTACGAACGCTAACAGGATTAACTACTTTGTCGCACCGTAGGAATAATTTTGACAAACTCTTTGTTTACAAAGTCATAACTGGTGTGATAAATAGTCCGGAATTGCTTGCGAGGTTTGGAATTCACGTTCCTGCTCGCTCGTTAAGATGCACCACTACTTTGGCCCTGGAACACCATCGTACTTTGTATGGTCAGAATTCCAGTGTGAATAGGATGAAGGCCAATGCAAATAGCATTGAGCTAGATATATTTAATTGTTCTTTGTATTGTTTAAAACGGACGTTGTAATATTTTTAATTTGTAAAAGTGCAGTCATTGTGTATGTTTAGTGTTTTTAAGTATTTTAGTCTCTTGACATGGTTATTTTAATACATACATGTTTTTTAAATAAGTGATAGTTCAATGTTATTGAATTATATATAGTTCTGTTTTGACATTGTTTATAATATTTTGTATTTTTTCTTTTTAGTAATGTATAACGAAAGTATGATTGGGCAAGTCCCGTAATAAATAAAATAAATAAATAAATTATTTTTTACTTTATAGTGCTTTTTTGAATTTGGTTCTATTTTTTTTATAAAAATTTTTATTTCACCCTTTTTAGTTCTATTAATATAAAGTTTTAAAATTTAAAGCCTAAACTTAGCTACTGGGTCCATTGCATATGAAATTTTGCCAATTATAATTATAAAAATTGTCAAAATTTAAAAAGATGAGTAAAATTAAGCTTCGTGTCATTAAAAACAACGAAAACTCGTATGAAACACAATACTAATATGCATAAATTTTCTTCTTGATGATATGATGAACGCAATACATACTGGCTCCGGCGCCCGTTGAAATAATTGAAAATGACGACATTCCGCAATTTTTAAAATTTTTGAAATAGGCTTGCTATGGGACCACTCCGGTAATATCCTGAATAATATAATAAATTGGTCAAACCATACAGGAAAGTGCATAAGGCCAAATTCAAATTGATAACTTTATCCTTTTTTGAAGTCAGTTAAAAATGGAACATTTTCACCTCATTACCGGATATTATCTTATTTATCTCATATAGCAACCCTGTGCTAGCTTCCTACTAGCGTCTTAAATAATTTATTTAATCTTTGTTTTTAAAAAATATAATATATTATTATTATAATAAAAATAAATAATAAATAGTGATACACGTCTATAGTTAGAGAAAAAATTAAATTGATAAAGAAGGAGCTGCTGGCGAAACCGAACAAAAATAGATTTGTGTTATAAATATAGATTTCATAAGTCAAATTAAATTTATTTTAATCTAATCTATATATTTAAAAAACTAAGCGAGGTTTTTCAGCAAGTTCGTAAGAGTAAGAATTGTACTACATCAATTTACATGATTTTTTATTTGAAATAATCGTCTGGTTACTGAGACCTTTCAACACTATTTTTTGTATTGTTTTATGGCGTATTTTTTCTATAAAATCAATATCTTTTCCTTCAATAACATTTCAGGACTATGTTGTGAATACACCCCATATTCTTATAATTCTACTGGAAACTCATGGCGCTATCTAACCAAAAAGGCAGAACAACATCTGCCGGGCCAGCTAGTCGTTATTTATATGATACTTGTTTAAGGCTGCTGTCACACAGATCGATCAAGTACATGCGCGTTTTAACGTCTGTAACCAACTAGAGTAAAATAAAGCAAATTATGTGAACATTGTTACACATTGCTGATTGCAATCAACCGTCACATAGCATCAATCACGAGCGATAATGTTTATTTTTTAGTGGACGCTCCAAGGTTGTCATAACAACCGTGTACGATGGCATTTGACAATTTGTTAATTGCGCATTTCTAATGTTAATATCTAAAATATCACAAGGATAAAAATAATAATAATAATGAATCTAACTGCACGTTTTTGTAACTACTATTTTCATTATTGCTTATACTTGGGCTTTAAAAACTTTGAATGCTAATGCCAATTTTTTATAAAAACGTGCATTGTTAGTCGACCATACGACAGGTGATTTCTCGTGATATATCACGATTGAAGTCGATCCTGTGTGACTTCCACCATATACTAGGTACTAAAGCTTTATGGACTATTTAGAAAAAAATAGATAGCTTTAAAAAACACGTAGTAGTAGATGTAACATTTTGTAAGAGGTCGACATATAATTTACACTCCATTTCAGAAAAATGTTATGTAAGTGACGGTCTAGTTTCTAGTCGACTTAAAAATGGATAGTATTTTATAACAAAAGCATAGAATAAACAATATTCTGATACATACGTTTTCCCCTTCTGGATGACGTCAGTCTCAAAGGAAAAAAAAAATCCCACTTTACATAAGAAACCATACACCAAAAAAAAATATGATTAGAAAATGTAAATATTTATTTAAAACTATTCTTCTAAATTTCCCAGCAGCATTTGCACTGTTATTTTATTAAATATCTGATAAATTTTAATATTTGTATAACGACAATAAAAATACAAAGCCCATTCACCGTTGTGTTACTAAAAACCTTTTTCCTGTTAATAATATAAAATTGGTTAATCTCCTCCATAAATTAACTACCGCATAGCATATATTCAAATACAAACCTACCTTGTGTTCATGTGACAGGTTGAAAACAGTGACTTTGCAGCGTTCAAGTTAAGTTCTTGAATCGTAAAAATATAAATTACTGTGAGATGTATCTTAAGGATTTAAGTTATGTTGGTACATACAAATATGCTTTAAATAAGGACAAATAATGGCAATAATGATCTTATTATTTTCGTAAATATATACTATTATATTATATTTTATATATATTACTCTAATATTATTACCCTCATATAGCTAAATATTATTTATTTAATACATTATAAATGTTATTAAAGAATATTACCCTCATATAGCTTGTGCCATCTAGAAAAGAACTTTTTTATTTCTGGACACTGAGATTTTTGTAGATCTTGCCATTTCAGTGTCTCTAGATATCGAAAAACCGGTTTTTCCCATTTTCGTCGGTTTGTCTGTTTGCGGCATAGCTAAAAACTACTTAACCGGTTAACTTCAAATTTTGCTCAAAATCAAGGATCAACTAGAAAAGAACTGGTAACAATGATCCCGCCGATCTTTGTTGAATACGGAATTTTATTCTGCCAACCACGCCACGCCACTTAAATTTAATTCAGTAAGTAGTTTTTTACACCGATTTTGTAAATATTGCGTTAGGAAGCCATTTTGTTCTACCCTTGGGATCTGTACCAAAATTTTATCAATTCATTTTTAGTTCATACTTGATCTTTGTATGTAATTTGAAGTCAATTGAATAAGTAGTTTTTTTCACAGTTTTTTAGGACGCCATTTTGTTCCATTATATTAGAATTTTACCAAATTATTGCCAGTTTACCAAAATTTTTTTTTAACCGTAAAAATATAAAAAAATTATGTTAATTGGATGAGTAGTTTTGTCGCTATGCCAAGAACAGACAGGCCGACAGAAATGTTTTTCGTTATCTACGGACCCCGAAGAACGAAGATCTGAAAAAATCTGTGAATTTGTTTTTTTTACAATTACAATACTTTCTTCTTACGAGGGACATAAAACAGGAAAGAGTTTCACACTTATAGTAGAACAAAAATATATTGAAAAGTTTCCTGGTTTATTCCACAGCCTGGTCAAAAATAAAAGGTTGAAAAAACAATAGCAAGTTGTTCACTTAAATGCATTTTATTTGTGCAAAGCATGGTTTTATGCAAAGAAGTTTTCAAAACTGTAATTAACTAGGTCAACCTAACTAAAATCAAAGGTCAACTAAAAAAATCACCTTTCCACCTTTCCATTTAAAAAGCAAACAAGTGTATTTACACTTCTTTATTTGGCGAATTTAAATGTCAAAAAAAAACGTAAGATCATTGCTTAATTTCGAATATTTTTTTAACACTGAAAATGCGACATTAAATGTTTCGTGAAAACCAATACAAGTTCCTTACCTATTCCGCTATAAAAATGTTTGAGGTTTCACCCACTACCTGTACATTATGCAGGCTGATTCATTAAGAACAGCCTCCGGTCATAATTTGTAGGCAAACCGGCCAAGAAAAATAACTGGAAATTATTTTCAAGTTCGAAAAAGGCCGCTAGAGGGCGTAACAGCAACTCAAAAATGAAAATGCCGATTTTCTTTTGAATTTTTCTAATTAAAGTTAAACGAAAATATAGGCATTGTATTCTCTAGGCAATTATGCAACTTCTTGCTATTTGGAATTTTTTGCTATTTTCAATAATAAAGTGGTGGGGGAAGGTCAAACTTTTTTCTTTCAAACATTTATTTCTGTTTTGGATGAACCGATTACATTGAACTTGGTGCCAGAAAAAAGCGCCTTTTTTGTTCTTCCCGTAGAGCTATTAACTGTATCGTAATGATTCTATTACTGGTCACTAGATGGCGTTTTTCGTAATTCTTCAAATAATACGGATTTTCTCAAAAAAACTGGAATAGTATGATACGACTTTTTTGTCATAATTTAAACTACCGTTATAAAAGGTATCGAATAGTGACAACAATCAAGGTCTGTATTTAATTAAAAAAGTGGTTAATGGTCGCCCGAATCCGAAACGTCGCATTGTAAACTAACCTTACCAATTTGCAGAGGAGAAAAAGTGACAATCATGAAAAAAAAATTATTTTCATCTGTCATTTCAACTAAGCCCACCATTACAGAAAAACCAAAAAAGTTATTTTTTGTTTTTTTTTATTTTTTCTGAAATTGTAGGCTTAGTTGAAATTACTTCATCTTTGTCACTTTTTCTCCTCCACACATTGGTGAGGTTAGTTTTTCAAACCGACGTTTCGGATTCGGGCGACCAACAACATCTTTTTCAATTTAAATACGGACTTAGAATTTTTATTCACTATTCGATACCTTTCATAATCTTAAATTAAAGTATTACAAAAAAGTCATATTACATCATTTGATTTTTCTGAGAAAACCAGTATTATTTGAAGAATTACGAAAAAAACGCCATCTAGTGACCACTAATACAATCTTTTCGGTACAGTTAATAGCTCTAGGTGAAGAGCAAAAAACCAAGTTCAATTTAATTGGTTCATCCAAAACGGAGATGTAAACATTTGAAAAAAACAAGTTTGACCCTCCCCTACTACTTTATTATTGAAAATTGAAAAATGAAGAATGCGATGCTTATATTTTCGATAAACCCTAATTAGGAAAATTCAAGAGAAAATCGGCACTTTCAGTTGCTATTACGCCCCCCTAGCGACCATTTCTCGAACGTGAAAATAATTTTCAGTTATTTCTTATGACCGATTTATCCATAAATATTTTTTCCCATAATTGTGTGATCAACGGTTACCGAGTTATGGCCGGAGACCATCCTTAATGGATCACCCTGTGTAATACAATTGCATCAAATACAATAAAAACAAAGGTCTATAGCATGGGTAATTACGTAAGATATATAGGACCACTGAAAAGATGCCATAACTTATCTGAAATGTTTAGTTCCACATGAATATTTTCCCTTGATTCATGTGTGATATATGTGTGTCCTTATAGATTTTTCTTTTCGTATTATATAATAATTCATGTTTTCGCACTTTTTCAAATAATAGCTCCTCCATTTTTCTTAAAGCACCTCTTCAAACCGAATGAAATAACATACAGGATAATAAAGTTAAAAAAAAGGATTTTCTTTAGTAATTCCGAAACAGTAAGCACTATTTGATTAAGATTTGTAGTATTCAACAGTTTTTATTTCAACCATGGGCATAATGATTTTAAAAAATATATTAACTTGATTGTTTAGCGCAAGTAAAAATAAACAATATTTATTATCTAGGACAAGTAAAAAACACTCAATACACACGTATCACAAAATGCCTCTTAGCTTTTTGTGATACGACAATAACACTTTCGAGAAAAGAAACAAAATTTGATGCACGCCTCTGGCATCCCTGGTTTAGTTTTACTTGGAGTCAGAGTTGCTCAAAACTCTACTAAAGTGATTCCTTGGATCATTTTAAGAATAAAAGTTTTAATAAACATATGTCCTACATTTGAGATACAAGGTGTTAAAGTTAAAAAAAATTACCAGTAACATTTTTAGAGGCTTACACAGGCATAATATTATTGTGTATTTTTTTCTACTAATGGTACCTCTGGGGGGAGGAGGTTGTTTAAGAATGTATAGAATGTTCATACGTAGGGCACATTTTGAATTATAAAAATGCATTTTGAATTATATAAAAAACAATTTTTATTCCAGTTATTGCAAAATTTCACCGCGTGCTTGTTAATAAATTCAATAATTTTCCTCTTGGTCCGAAAAGAAGGGAGAGGAAAATCAATGGCTATAAATCAATTTATTTCGAAAACTATTACGTGTACAAAAAATCTATATACACTTTTTATAGGTAATGATGTGCATTATATTTTTAGTTAAACAATGTTGTTCTTTCTGCGATATTTTGAAAAATGTTGGACAAAAACCGCTTTTTTTTTCTGTTTGCCCATTTTTTTTGTGATCCAGACGGCCTACGTATGAGCACTGAGCACTGTGTATTCTTAAACAGTACTTCAAAATTAGTGTACAGTATTTTCCACGTTCCCAACCCCCTGATTACTGAACTACTACAAAATCTGTAATTCCATTTTTTCTGTTTTTTGTTAAGTGATCAAGAAAGATCATATTTAGAATAAAGTAAGAATTGAAATGCCTTCAATTCTTCAATTCTCTTTATTTCTAGTTTAAATGGAGTTTTTATATACCCTTTGCTCTCTGCTCAGATTTTATTACAGTATAAAACAAATAGAATTTGATTATACAGAAAAATATTAAGAAGATTTTCTTAACAATTTATAGTTTGTTTTATAATTATATTTAAAAATTCCAATACAAAAATTGCATTCTATTTTAGATGCATTTTTTGGATTGGCTTGGTCCCAAATTTTATGAATGATGGGCCTGTGGGGGTTAGAATACCAGCTATGCATATATAATACCTTATTCGGTTTCAAAATTGCCACAAAAAGAGGAATCTTTGTCAAAAACACATCTTCTATGGATATGGAGAGTTTTAGCCAATCAGCAATGGGTAGGGCACCTAAAGGTGCACCCTTTCCATACTAACATCTATTTCATAGTCTCCTAAAAATATTACGGATACTTTTGAAAGAGATTGTCTGTGTATTGCAATAGCCAAAATACCTTCCATTACACTCTATAACTTTCGTAAACACGCCCGTGCTTGGTACAAAGCGAACCAAAGAAGTAAATATCAGGCATGCGTTAACACAAAAATATTAAATCGTCCTCGATTTCGAAATGTGTCACTGCTGACATTGCTTTTTCTAAGAATGGATTTCTAAAAAGGTCGATTATTTTAAAACCGCTTACACACCCTGTCATCAATTCTCGTTACTCTCGTAATCTGAAATTTTAGACACCCGGTGTTAACAGGAAAGTGTAATAAATTTAACAGAAGTTTAAACATGTCATTTTAAGTATCTTTTTTTTACAAAACCATATATTTCAGAAATAATTTACATTTCAATACTTACACACTAGCTAGAAGTGAGAAACAATATGTGAAACTTATTGTTTTGCCAATATAATTTAAAAGGGAAATTTTTTTATTTAGAGAATAATTGAAACCTTCCCACTTAATCTTTTCATATCTTTTTTGTCTAACAGTATTTTCAAATTTAGATGACCTTCCTACGATCACAGTTGAAGTACACCAAAGATTACACAAAAAATAACCAAGTGTTTTGTTCAGTGTTATTACGGTATTTAACTTCAAACAAGTTCATGATATTTTCATATGAATTCAAATTTTTTTTCTATTATATTATTCACCCAATTCCAAATAACACTTGCTTCTCCACACTTCTTGCTTCGATGTAAAATTGTATCATCTATGAGACTTTTCACATAATGACTGTGTAACTTTTATGTAACAGGGTCGACGTTATTGATAACTTTAAAACTGATGTTCTCCATTTTCTTGGAATGTGTATGTTGTTTTATGTAGACTATATATGCTCCAATTAAGCGGTGGTAATTTATTTTTTCTATCCATATATATATATATATATATATATATATATATATATATATATATATATATATATATATATATATATATATATATATATATATATATATATATATATATGTATATATATACATATGTGTTGATTTTTACTCCTTCACGGATGGAAAAATACAATGTGATTTCATTCCGGGTATACATCCGTTCACTACTGTCGTTCTGAAAAGAACAGTTTTGCTGACGTTTCGCCAAAATCACATCCGGCATTTTCGAAGTTTTCTTTCTCGCGTCCGAATAGAGACTGAAAGAAAGCTTCGAAAACGCCAAATGTGATTTTGGCGAAACGTCAGCAAAACTGTTCTTTTCAGAACGACAGTAGTGAACGGATGTACACCCGGAATGAAAACATATATATATATATATTTATATATATATATATATATATATATATATATATATATATATATATATGTATATATATCGTTAAAAGTTACTTTTTCAAACGGTAACCCCCAATTTTTATAATTTTATCTTATTTAGCTCCTAAAATAAGGGTGACTTTATATCAGATTGTCTATTCCAAAAAGTTGTAGTTTTCGAAATGTTGACAATTTAACATTTTTTTTTATTGTAAAAACGCCATGCGGCTTCTGAGTTTTGTTACTAGTTGGTCATGACGGGGAGGCGTGGCTAAAACAAAACCAATTGAGTATTATAGAAACGTCATATTTATAATTGTGTCAGCCGATACTCGGTGGAAATCCATAATAATATGACGTAAAATGTAAAAAACAAACACTATTTTTTACAAATACTTCCACTATATTTAATTTAACAACGTGACATGTTTCACTACACAGTAGCTTCTTCGGACGTTACATCTCGAATGCACAAACTTACAAGTTAAGGTGATATTTATATAACTAAGTATAATACAATCATTTGGAAATTTTAATGCCTTAAAAAAGGTTTGGGAATTTTTACGTAGTAGCAATAAAATAAAAAGAAATTACCTAAAATTATTAGAACATATTTAACAAGTGTGAATTATTGAGATCTACCTGATCGTTTAGCAAGCAATTTGAATGTTTGAGTTTATTTATTTCTAGAGACTCGAGTATATTCAATTTATGACCCTTATTTTCTAGGTGTAAAATATTAAAATTTTTATTAAAAGTATGACTGCTCTCAATTAAATGGTTTGAATAATTAGATTCGGTTTTCCCTTTAATAAAACATTTATAATGCTCCTTTTTTCTTTTTAATTTTTGGATACCTTGGAAAACAAGATTAACAAGCACCCCCTTTTCAAACATTTTATATACTGGCATAGATATGTTGATGATGTTTTAACATGTTTTACGGGAACTGAACGTCAATTAAATAGTTTCCTTGATTATATCAATAGCTTTCATCCTAATATAAAATTCACAATTGAACTAGAAGCAAATAACAGCATAAACTTTCTAGGTTTAACTATTAAAAAAATAAACAATAAACTTGATTTTTCGGTATATCATAAAGAAACACATACAGATACTACTATACACAATTCCTCATGTCACCCAATTCAACATAAAATTAGCGGCTTTCCAGAGTATGATTCACAGACTTATCTCATTACCTTTAAATAAAACTAATTATCAGACCGAGTTAAACATCATTAAGCAGATAGCAGTTAACAATGGATATTCATTAAACATTATTGATAAAATATTACAAAAAAACTTATATAAAAAAGCTATATCTATGATATATCTTAATATTAATGAAAAAACTAATCCGTACAAAGTTATATCCTATATAGTTAATTCTAGCTCTAAAATAGGTGCATTTTTAAATAGTTTAGATATTAGAATAGCGTATAAAACAAATAATTCTTTAAGCAGATATATCCAAAATAATAAAACTAAGTCTGATAAACTAGAACAATCAGGTGTATACGAACTAAACTGTGGAGATTGTGACAAAACATATATAGGTCAAACAGGCAGACATTTCGGTAAAAGAAAAGAGGAGCATTATAAATGTTTTATTAAAGGGAAAACCGAATCTAATTATTCAAACCATTTAATTGAGAGCGGTCATACTTTTAATAAAAATTTTAAAATTTTACACCTAGAAAATAAGGGTCATAAATTGAATATACTCGAGTCTCTAGAAATAAATAAACTCAAATATTCAAATTGCTTGCTAAACGATCAGGTAGATCTCAATAATTCACCCTTGTTAAATATGTTCTAATAATTTTAGGTAATTTCTTTTTATTTTATTGCTAGTACGTAAAAATTCCCAGACCTTTTTAAGGCATTAAAATTTCCAAATGGTTGTATTATACTTAGTTATATAAATATCACCTTAACTTGTAAGCTTGTGCATTCGAGATGTAACGTCCGAAGAAGCTACTGTGTAGTGAAATATGTCACGTTGTTAAATTAAATATAGTGGAAGTGTTTGTAAAAAATAGTGTTTGTTTTCTACATTTTACATCATATTAACGTCATATTTGTTGTCGTTTGACAATTACCTACTAAAGCAATTAATTTTATAAGTAATTATAATTATTGAATTCATAATGATGTCGGGGCGATTAAAATATACACACGCGGATTATTTGAATTTGTTTAATATCTACGTGGAATGTAACAAAGTTTTATCCAGAAGATGCCAGATATTTGCTGATAGATATCCAGATAAACAGAAACCTCATCGAAGAGTGTTAAACAAATGTTGGAAAACTTTTGGACAACATAATCTGGACCGATGAAGCAAAATTTGCGAAAAATGGCCTTCGTAACACACAATTCCCATTTTTGGAGTAATTTAAATCCTTATGCAGTAAGGAATGATGGAATAGTAAAACTACATTTTTATAAAGAACATTTTAATGGTAAGTTGTTATTATTAATACAATGCTTGTTTAAAATTATGTGTATAAACTTTTGTAGGAGAAAGATGTCTGAATATTCTAGAAGACTTAGCCAATGAATATTTAAGTAATTTACATTTGGCAGAACACAGTAAAATTTTCTAACACGATGGCGCCCCACCACACAGAACCGTTCCAGTTACCAACTTTTTACAAGCCACATTTTATGACAAGTGGATTGTCAACTATGGACCTTTCCTGTGGCCTCCTCGTTCTCTCGATCTGACTGTCTTAGACCATCTTATATAGGAAACGATAAACGATCGTTTATTTTAATTCAGTGACAACGATGGAGGCCTGTATGGCAAGGGTAAGGGACGCGTTGGAAAGTTTATCTCCTTATTCAATTAGAGTGGCTATTCGGAGATGCGATAAATGTTTGCAAATTCAAGGTGGAAATTTTCAACATTTATTGAATAAAAAAGGTTTTGTTCTTTCGTAAGTCAAGACTATTACGAACTTTTATGCCAAAATTTTTCAAATTTTCCAATATTTATTAAATGCTGTTTGGTGACGGTTTCTGTTTATCTGGATATCGATCAGAAAATATGTGGCATGTTCTTGTTAAAACTTTTTTACATTCTCCATAGATAATAAACAAATTCAAATAATCTTCGTGTTTGTTAAATTGTCAATATTTCGAAAACTACAACTTCTTAGAATAGACAATATTATACACCCTTATTTTAAGTGCTAAATAAGATAAAGTTTTAAAAATTGGGGATATTGACAGTTATGTTTAGACCTGCAAACGTCATTTTGGACATAAAATCGAAAATATCTCAAAAATGGTTGAACTTAAATAAACTTAATAATAAAATATACCTAGAATTTTCATCCATCCATCCCAGACTATAGTAAATTCAAATCGTTATTTGCTTATACTATTAGTGTTTATAAGAAAGTATAAACAGTTTATTTAAACAAGCCTATTAAACTTGAACTTGGGATAGGAAACTGCAGATAAATATGAGTGGGAATCACGGTATCGACACTTGAGCTGGTCTTAACAATAGAGCTAAGAAAGTACCTCCTTCTGGGAAAAGCCCTCTAGCACTCTCCAAAATACTACCCTTAACTCATAAAGGCAGAAAATAATCATCTAAAGCCATATCGGCTCTTTGGGGTTAAACGTTCAGTATTGGAGAGACCATAGTAGAGGCTTGGTTTTTTCGAGTGAAGAGAATGCGCACCTTGCTATGGTAATTGTATAATATAACCTGGACAATATAACCCGCACCTGATGTTTTTAAAACTGCGTTTTATTGCTACTATCTGAGTATAGGCTTACCCCTCTGAAAACTACTCACACCGAGCCATAGACGTGGCAATATATATATATATATATATATATATATATATATATATATATATATATATGTATATATAAGAATTGTATATTTTTAGATTTTTTTTCTTGGGATATGATTCAAGTGGTACAGGGTAATGAAAACTATTTCATTTTCTTGAAAATAAAAATATATATATAAGATGTAGATTCTGGTGTAATAATATTTAAAAATTATAATAATAAAAGAAACTTTATGAGTTTTACTTACTTTTGGTTTCAGGAGATTGCATAGCACAATTAGGTAATTGCTAATAAGTACATAGTACATTTAAATATTGTTGACATACATATAGGTAAAATAGTCGGACGATTCACAAATATATTGAAATAATATAATATATATATATATATATATATATATATATATATATATATATATATTCTATGTAATATTATTCATTATCAAATTTTGTTTTCTACGTCGTCGATCTGTCTTAAACTTTCTTTTTTATAATCTAACTCTATGAATCGTATCTCACAACAAAATTTTTTCTTTTACTAAAACTAGATGGTGTGTCATTCGAACCACCATATTTAAAAAGCACACCTTCCTAATGAGATCTAGGTTTCTTAGGATATTTTGACAAATTATAATTTGCAAATTTTTAATTACTTTTTCCCTATGATCAAATTAAGAACATTTCCTGAAGTTTTTCTGTTAATATTAAACCTAAAATATTAATTTTTTCTGTAATTGAAAAATTATTTACGTAGCTTCTAAGATTATTTCTGTTTCGATCTCCTAAGAGTAATAATTCTGATTTGCAAAAATTAAGTTTTGCATTAAAACCTTTTTCATAAATATTTATAACTTTTTCAACTTCTTTTATGTCTTTAAAATCCCTACACAGAAGTGCAACGTTATCTGCATATGCATTAACTTTATGCATATTCTGATTAAATGAATACCTTGCATTGAAAAGTTTAAAAGACGTTTTAGGCTAATACTAAATAAATTCACCCCTGCCTAATTGAAATTTAGATTTTAAAATTTTATTACCGGAAATAAATCTGTTTATTAAAAATTTTGACTCTTGCCATATATTTTCTTGAATAAGTTAATTATAGTGTCACAGAAACTCATTTTCTTGATAACTCGCAATAGATAATCAGAGTTCACACGGTCAAATACTTGATTAATTATGACTTAGAATACCAGCAAATTCATTTTTATTATTATAATTTATTTTATATTATATAGAGATATTATGTATATATTTAAGATACTAAACCAACATTTTCAGCAAGTTCGTGTGAGAATTGTATTGCACCGATTTATATGAGTTTTACTTCACTCGTAAAAAGGAAGTATTGCAACCGCGAAAAAAATCACTTTCCGAGATTTTTTCAGATCTTCACGTTTCAGGGTACCTAGATGACGAAATACATGTTTTCTCAATTCCGTCCGTCTGTCTGTCTGTTCGCGGCGTAGCTAAAAACTACTTACCCGATTGACTTGAAATTTTGTTCAAAAATCAAAATATTTAAAAATTTAGCTTGAAAAAACTGCTTAATGGTTTGATTTCAAATTGGGTGCCATAACTAACTGTGGTACTAATTTAAGGTGACCCAACAAAATAGCGGACAAATAAAATGTTTGTAATCGTGAAAAAGTTACCCTTTCACTTTTACACATCTTTACATTTTAGCGTCGCTAGATGCTAACAAATATGTTTTATCAACTCCGTCGGTCCGTATGTCGGGCTTTTTGTCTGTCTGTCTGTGTCATATGGGGATGGCCTGGTAGGATTTTGATAAAAATCCAATATGGCGAAACAAAATGGTGACTTAGTGAAATACTAAAAACAAAATATTATTACAAAACTACTTATCAAATTTATCTCAAATTTTGCAAAAACATCAAGTATTATATTGGAAGCAACTGGTAACATTTTGGTACGAATCCAAGATGAAGGAACAAAATGGCGGTTTAATAAAATTTATAAAAATTCAGCCTGAAAAATTGATTAATAGCTTGATTTTAAATTGTGTGTGATATCTAATTGTGGTATAGGGATAGTAGATAGATAGTAGTAAAATCGTTGTACTAATTCAAGATGACCGAACAAAATGGAGGCCAAATAATATTTATATGCGTGAAAAAGTCATCATATGATTCTCCTTTTACACATCTTTACGTTTTAACGTCGCTAAATGCAAAAAAAAATTGTTTTATCAACTCCGTCTGTCCGCGTCGGTCGATCTTCTGTCTGTCTGTTAGTTCGCGGCAGACTACTTACTTCAAATTTTGGTCAAAATTTAAGGGTCATATGGAAACAGCCTGGTAAGATTTTGGTAATAATCCAATATGGCGAAACAAATGGCGGCCTAGTGAACCAATTTATCTTAAATTTTGCAAAAAACATAAAGTGTTATATTGTAATATTTTGGTACGAATCCAGGATGGAGGAACAAAATGGCGGCTTAATAAAATATTTAAACATTCAGCCTGAATAACTATTTAATGAATTGATTTCAAATTGTGTGCCATAGTTAATTGTGGTATCGGGGTCAACTAGTAAAATTGTGGTACTAATTCAAGATAACGGAACAAAATGACGGCCAAATAAAATGTTTCTAATCGTGAAAACAATCACCCTCTCAGGTTTTATATATCTTCACGTTTTAGCGTCCCTAAATGCCAAATAATATGTTTCATCAATTCCGTTGGCCCGTCTGTCGGTCTATCTGTCAGTTCGCGACATAGGATTAACCCGATTGACTTCAAATTTTGATAAAACATTAAGAGTCATATGGGGATGATCTAGTAATATTATGGTAAAAATCGAGTACGTATAGCAAAAACAAAATGGCGGCCTAGTGAAATGTTAAGAAAAAATATTATGATAAAGTCTTGTCGAATTTATTTCAAATTTTGCATAAACATCAACTGGAAAAATTGTGGTACGAATCCAAGATGGAGACATAAAACAAAAAACAAGAAACTACTTAATGATTTCAAATTGTGTGCCATAACTAATTGTGGTATAGTGCTCAAGTAGTAAAACTAGTTACTAACTCAAGATTGCGGAACAAAATTGCGGCCAAATAAAAATGTTGTGATCGTGAAAAATTCACTTAATTCACTAGATTTTACATATATTCACGTTTTACCGTCCCCAGATGCTAAAACACGTTTTATCAACTCCGTCGGACCGTCTGTCGGTCTGTCTGTCAGTTCGTGACATAGCTTAAATACTACTTACCCCATTGACTTCAAATTTCGACCAAAGATTAAGGGTATACGACGATGACCTGATAATATTTTGGTACAAATCCAATATGGCTGAACAATGTTAAAACAATTTTGTTAGAGTGGCGTATTATTTGGAGTTAAGATCCAGTAAAAAAAAGTCTTTTTTTTTTTTAAATTGTCGACGTTTCGAAACCTAATTTGTGCATCCTCAGGACAAATATATAGATCCTACTATCCCGCAGGAAACTCATATTATCAGTGTTTACCTACTCCGTTGCTACGTAGTTATTTCCTAGATATTAAGTTTCTAAATGGTTTTCGTTAGCAAACGTCTTATTGTTATGTTACAGTGGTGTATTATTTGGGGTTCGGGTCCAGCAAAAAAACAAAAGTCTATTTTTAAATAGTCGACGTTTCGCAACTTTATTGTTGCATCCTCAGAACACATAGTTTCTATATCCTGAACCCCATATTACCAGTCTTTAACTATTCCGTTGGTGCGTAGATATTTCCTAGATATTATGTTTCTATGGTTTTCGTTAACGATCCTCTTGTGGTTATGTTAGAGTAGTGTATTATTTCGGCGTAGGGTCCAGTAAAGAAACAAAAGACTTTTAAATTGTCGACGTTTCTCAACTTTATTGCTGCATCCTCGCGACACATAGATTCTATATCCTGCATGAAACCCATATTATCAGTCTTTATTTACTCCGTTGGTTCGCAGATATTTCCCATATATTAAGTTTCTAAATGGTTTTCGCTAACGATTTTCTTATTGTTAGAGTGGTGTATTATTTGGGGTTAGGAAATATCTGCAGACCAACGGAGTAGGTATAGACTGATAATATGGGTTTCATGTACAAAATAGCGGCCCAATAAAATTTTTAAATGTAAAAAAATCTTGTTCAATTGATTTTATAGAAAAATTAGATGCGAAAATGACACAAACTGGTACGAATTCAAGAAATTTACCGATTTTTTTTAAACGATTGTCTGGTGACCGAGACCTTATAAAACTATTTTTTGTATTGTGAATTTATCAGGGTCACTGATTAATCACGATTCTGCTCAAACCGCTTGACGTAAAATACCGCAGAAGGGGTTTTACAAAACTCAATCCGCTTGACGTAAAAAGCTGAATTTTGGCATACAGGTTGATTGTCAGATGTGGAGGTTCAATAAGAAGGGATTTTTTTTAAAATAAAATTTCAAGGAGATGAAACCGCTTTTTCAAAAAAACGCAGGTATATTTTATTTTATTTTTTCCAAGTTTCCAAAAAATGAGAAATAATTTATAAACAAAAATCTCCCAAGCCCCTGTTGACAAAAATTAAAATAAAATGCAACAAAAAACGTGGTTTATAACGAAGTATTTAATTAAGGCGGTTTAACTACCTCTTTATATCCCTTTCGTTGTGGCCATACGCGAACGAAGTAGCGGGTACACGCTAGTAAATTACAAAAATATCTCTTAAGAATATTAAATAGTTAAAAATTGAGTTATTGTTTCCACAAGTTTACCATTTATCTTTATCATTTTTTAGTTCCATTAGATCAAATAAACTGTATTTTTCATTAACCTGATCCTTGTTTCTATCGTTAAAATTTATATTTTTTGTTTTAAACAAAATATATTTTTAATATCCCTAAATTCCAAAATATTATTTTGACCTGTATCTAGCCCGTTCTTAGCCTCTTATTTCAGACTATAATACACATTTAATGTATCCCTTTGTTCTACCGCCCTGTTAATTTCTGCAGCTTTAAATACGGCTCCTGCAGAAGAGTACCATGTGACATAATCGAAAGCAATTCTTCTTGTAGGCCGTTTTGCACCTGCAGAAATGATATATTTCTGCTGTTCAACATAATAGGGTTTACCAAATTTTGGGGTTCGTCAATAATTTAGTCGATTTCATAATTATCTGCAACCTGCGTATTATCACAAAAGCTTGCTGATTATTAACCACATCGTTGTTTTTAGTTACTATGATCTCAGAATACGTTTTTTTCTGTTTCAGTGCATTTGGTCTTTTTATCGCTAAAATTTTATTTATGGGCTTTTTGGGATAATCTCTTCGCTCGTTCTCCGGGCCATTACATACACGTTCTGATTTGGTTTTCGTATACGACCAAGGAGGAATATCCATTCACTTCATATATGGCTGGATTGGTTTTGTCACAGTCATTAATACAGAGCTAATACCATTTTCCCCTAAATAAACTTCTTCTCATGATCATTTTTTATTTCTAATATTTTGACGGTACCATAATTTGACAACAAAACCTTTAATTTAACATTGTTTAGTTCTAGAGGTAGATCATATATTCTCTTTCGTATTTTTAAGTACAATATCAATTTTGTGTAAACCTTATATATATATATATATATATATATATATATATATATATATATATATATATATATATATATATATATATATATATATATATATGTATATATATATATATATATATATATATATATATATATATATATATATATATATATATATATATATATAATACATTCTATGTGATCTATCGTAAAACCGAACGCATTTTTATCCACGGACGTAGTTTCAGTTGATTTGGTTTTTTTTCACCGTTTTAAAGTGTGAAACAAGTGTATGTACGTACACCCATCGTTGTAAACAGTTGTTTTTTTGTCTGCTTATGTGACAGTGTTTTTTTTTTATGAATTTTGAAACAAGACTAAAAGTATCTAGGTTCGGATTTATGGTTGTGCGCTTACTTACCCTGTCTTGCGAATGAGGAAGAATTTTCCTGTAGACCACTAATCATTCTGCTCTGGTTATATTCAACATGACAAAATTTTGAGCGCATTTTGTAAAGCTTTAACACATGTTCCAAACTATCGATAAATTGGGCAATCATAGTTCAACAAACTTTAACTTAGCAGTCTATTATATAAAAAGCATACGTTATGACATTGTTAGTAGTTCATATTATTACTTACTAACAATGGTAACTTTTGCTATTTTTAAAAAGATGGTATTAAACTCCATTTCAAACTACACATATATAGATATTTCACCAAAACAAGAGCGCAGGAGGTAGGGACAGTTTTAATGTCCCATTTAACCACAGCTGATTAGTAAAACGGTAGTAAGCTACTTAAGTGGCGTTGCAAAAGGTGGTGGCGTTGACATCGGCAAAGATTTCCAGCTTTCTGTATTTGTTGTTCCGATAATATAAAGTCTAAAAATGACTAAGTTTATTTTACTTGTGGGTCCATATGCATTCTAAAACATTCGAAGAGATATTTGCAAATTTGTAGGGCCACGTCGTCGGGTCAATAAGTCTGCTTTTTTTATCCGGATGTCATCCAAAGCTGACCGCTCCGTCATCTTGAAAAAGCAACGATTTTCAAAATTAAAAAAAAAAAGATTCTTTTTTCGAAAGTCGATTTGACCAAATTTTTCGATCTCGGCCAAAAAATATAAAGTTATGTCTAGTAGAAAAAAGATAGAGCTTTTTATAGTTTTTGTTCCAGATGGTTCCGATACGTCCGCGTCGAAGCAAAACTGATCAAAATAAATTCGTGCATGCTATATTTAATTTTCCTAAAATTCGACCTTCTCACCGATCGAACTAAATTTTATACCTATCTATGTTTAAAAATTATAAAAATACAGACATTTGATTTAGGAATTGTTAATAAAATAATAAAAATTATGGACTATTTTGTGATTTTTTTTTTGAAGACCGAGAATCCAGAAGTGTAATTTCGGTTTCGCGAACTGGCACAACTAGAATATATCGGATTATTTTGACAGGGTTGTGTTAAGTTGGGCTTACTTATGAAAATAATTTTGGCTTATTATTGAACTATTATAATCTTTATATTTCATGTTGAATAAGTTTTAGTTTTTTGAATTGATATGTACATATAATATTTACAAATTATCCCGCAGAAACATTGCCTTTCAAAATTTGCCCCAAGTAGATAAAAATCCAACCATTAGTTTAGCTATCCTAATTGTATTTTCCTAAACATTTCATGCTTTTTGCGATTATGCTGCTGTCCTCCGCCCTCTTTTACAGTTTGTAATTGTGGTCAACATGCCACAGTCTCACTTTACTTATGTGATAGTTTACAGTCATTTGGAGTATAAATATTCCGATAATTATTTTTAATAAAATTAATTCGTACTTCGTGAAAGCAACTGATCCGTTTGTTATTACCAACCAGCCCAGTTTATTTTAGAAGATCTTGACTGGTCACAGAAAGCTCAATTAAAGTCTAGAATGTTTAACGGAGTGTCATATTTGACAGCGAGTTCCTAGATTTCTATAACCAGCTTTTTAAATCCGAACGCTCGGTTAAATATTCTAAACAGCAATTTAATTTTGTGCAACCATCTGTTTATCCTGTGATTCTTGGGAGTTTGTATTAGGCAGTCCAACAAAACAGCTGCTTGTCCTACGACAGCTATTTGACCAATATTGTGGGACTTATCAAACCAATATTTAAGCCTCATTGGCTAAATGCGTTTTTTTGTCCTACGACAACCCAAAAATGACATGATAGTGACAGATCGTTGGAGTGCCTAATAGATACAATAGTTTATCGGACAATTGAAGTTTTGGAGGTTAATAAAAAAATTCGCCCAATATAAGCCCAATCTTAAGTGGCATGGCAACATACTAACTATATATTTTCAATTTACACAAATTGTATACTCACAAGGACTTTTTGTTGATCTTGTCAGATTTAAAGATTAGGAAATTATGTAAAATACCTAAATCATATAGTTGATTTTTATGAGAACATATGAAAGAAGGGTTTTGCATTTGACTAGTCAAAAACTTAATTGACTTAAATTTTACTTTAAACCAAAATAACTTTTTCCTAGTGGAAAATATATTAATAATCTTTGCTCTTAAGAATTGAATGAAGGTTAAATATTATTAAAATCTTAAAATATAACCAGTTATTAAAAAAAGGTTTATTTTACATCAATATCCTTTATTAAAAAATGAAGTAAACGAACTAATCTACAAATTAAAAAAAATGAACACTCAAAACAAAAACAAACATAATTATTACTCTAGATGCAACCCACAATACATTTTCGACTTAATATTTAACACCACCCGCCACTTAACACGTAACTAAGAGCTTTATGGTTTTTTAGACATTTTTAAAATTTATCTATTGTAAATATATTTTCAGGCTAATATAGTTTGTGAATTTTAAAATATCCGTTCATTGTTTATTTAAAATAACGATACTTGTTTGCTAAATAAATTACAATTAAACAAAGGAGAGCGGCCATGTTTGGCAAAAGCATCATATTCTATACTATAATATAAAAACTATGATTTATTTACTAAGGATTTAATTTATTTTCAAATTGGCTGTAACTTATTGATGTTTTTCATAACAATTTAAATAGTTCGACGCAATAAAATCGCCCGTTAAATCATTATAAAATTCCAAATGGCAGGTAATTATTAGCTATTAAATTTGCTGTTCTATGTTAAATTGATCACGTAGACAAGCAATGAAATCAATTTTCAGGAGGAATAGTTTAGTTTTTAATAAACCTTGATAGGAGACGACACAAGTCTCGTGCAATGGATACTTTTCGGTACCAGCATTATCTTAATTAATATAAATTCATGACGCTTGTTCAAAATTATTTTAAAAGATACACCTAAGGAAACCGAAAAACATTTGTAAACAAGTACCACTGTTTGCCAAACACTTTAACGCCTAACTCAACTATAACAAAAGCTGCAGGGGCATAATCGAGGGCTGTCTTTTTATATTAACAGACAAAATTACAGAAAGTAAATAACCTTCCAGTAGTCGCAGGTGGTTTAAGACATCCGACAGCAACCAACTTAATTGTAATTGACTTCACGTTTTAGATACACTTGAATATTTCTGCTACTTTCCAATAAGCATTTACATAAGCCATAATGTTGAAGATGTTAGTATTGATAATATTATTAAAGAGACGAAAAGCGAGGTCCTGAATGGAAAGTCAGCTATGAACACTGTTGAAAAAGGATGAAGTTTTGGAGGATGTTCTAACCAGAAATGGTAGGCTCAGTGGTCTTTATTTGTAAACTGGGATGGAAACAGTGAACGAAAAAATCTTCAAAAAATGCAAGAAGTTCGCATTATATCCGATGTGTGTCTTTTTGGTAATATTGCTAATAATTATTTCTGAAAAAAAGTCTGTATAATCAAGAAGAGCTGCGAAACCATCTGCCTTGAACTGCTAAATGTGTATACTTAATAATATTATTTTGGACTAATTTATATTAGACTACTGTATAGCGATTCATCTCGTGTATTCTAACAAATATAGTAGAAGTATTTATAAATAATACTATTTATTTTTATATTTTTCTTAATACTACTTATCAAAACTTCATACCAAATTCTATTATTAAAAAAGTAAGTGGATAAATATGAAGTTTTTTGAACTGAGGGAAATTCTTAGACAAAATTATACCAAGAATTTTAATAATCTCTAATATATTAGTTAGTTAGTTACAGTAAATAGTTCTCCTTAATATTTTGTATAGTACATTTTAGCCTAAGTACAGAAGCATATCTTGGCATGGATGAAATAAGATTATTCATAATCTCTTGATTAATACAAGAACACAATGTGTGCCCCAAAAAATGTCTTAAAATGTATATTATATTTGGCTCTTTTTCCATATTCCCAAAGCTTTGCTTTGGTCGGGGGATTGGGATGGCCACTTGATAATTTATTTTTTCTTCTAACCGGTCGTTCAATAATTCTAAATAATCCTTAGGGTTGTTATCTTGCTGAAATTAGTATTGTAAAATATCATTTTTTTCTGCATGTGGCATATTAATATTCTTTAATATATCCCTATCCATAACAAGAACCACTTTGCCTGAAGTAATTAATCAAACTCCAAAAACTACTCTTTACCATTAATGAGTTACCACCATGTTTTACGGCTGGAAAGATATGCTTATTAACTTCAAGTAAACTATTCCATTGATACGCTATCTAGCTGTGGTATTCTCAAAGGAAATCCAATTGGGCACCTACGTTCATGTTTGCTAAATATCACTTTATAATTGACCTGTCACTTATTTCAGGGAACCCAGACTTTTAATTTTAATGGAAATCTAATTATGAGCTTCTCAGTATTTCTTAAGATCTTAATGGGATCGCAGAGTATTTTTTTTATGGAAATTCAAGTATTCTGAGCTTTTTCATGATTCGTCATATAATAGATATATGGAGCGAAATTTCTGTTTGTTGTACATTAACATTGTTTTGCCCCAAACAAAAAATTACTGAAAATCTATTTTCAAATTAACAGCGAATTCATAAAACGTTCTGTTGAAAAAAAAACACAAATACTAATTTCTGTTTCAACATTTCACATTCATGGTAAAATTTTCAGCGATGCTTTTAAAAATAAAATGTCGAAATGACAAACAACTATGCGAAGATAAAATTTCTTGCTATAATTATGATCAATAAAGGTATAGACTATGTTATTGGGTAGGAAGTAAATGAATTATAGGAAAATTTAAAAATGTATAGGGCGTTATACACACAATCTTAACCAATTATAATAAAATGTTTTAAACAAATATAAATTTATGTTTAGAATATAATATAGATAAGGCCCTATATATTATTTTTAACCTATTCTATAAAAATGAAATACTTTTAAAAGCCTAACCTAAACTTACAGAATTCAATAATATATACACACATGTATGTACAGAGTGGTTCACGTAGGTGACCCCTCTATCCGATCTTAGAATCTATACGCCCTACGAAAAAAAGTTAAATAAAAAATATGTTCAATTTTCGTGTATATTATTACGTTTTTATTTGTATAGGTTATTTTGTTTTTCGTGGGTAGATATTAGATATCTTATTTTAAATGGGACATTCTGTATATAATTTCAATTTTAAATACTGCATATAATTCTAAGATTTTCTTTTTTGGTTAATACATGTATACAAATACAATACAAAATCTGTCAAAAATTCTGATATAAATGTATTAACCAAAACTGAAAATCTTAAAATTATATGCAGAATCTAAAAATAGAAATATATATAGGATGTCCCATTTAAAATAAGAAGATTAATATCTGGCCTGGAACAACAAAATACTACAAAATAATAAAAATAAAAACATAATATACAGGAGAATTAAATATATTTTTTATTTAACTTTTTTCGTAGGCCCGTATAGATTCTAAGATCGGATAGAGCCACCCTGTACATACATGTGTGTAGATATTACCTAGGCAGTTATTGCCTTTTTGTCCTATCTAATATCTTATATGTTTTGTTAAGTTCAAAAGCAGAAAGTACACAACGCCACAACTGTCTCATAGTGCGTATTTCCAACAAGAATTATATTACTTTATTATTTAATTATTAATTATTTACTTTTCACCCATTTTTTCTAAAAACTGATCCCACTACATCAAAATACAAATCATCAGAACCAGATTGCAGACTGACAACAAATAAGTTTTATTATGTTTTAAAAGTATTTCTGAGAATTCAATATATTGCTCTACTTTATATTTATTCTTTATAGTTATTTTAAAGTGTATAATTAAAATCAAATCCTGGTTTTAGAAGTAACGCTGTTCCATCAACACCACCAATGTTTTAGTTGAGGCATCTGCGATGTTGTAGCCATTTATACTAGCAATCTATATTTCCTCTTCGGTCACCCAATGCTAAACTTTTATCCAACAGGAATGCTTTCAACTGAAGTTTTTGTGCTTCTTAGAAACTGCATGTTTTCTCTGAACACTGATAGGTGGGCTTCATTGCTATACCTTGCATTGTTGTTTGTTGACTTATTGCTATACCTGCATTTCGCGGTTGGTTTTGAGTTGAATATTCACAAAATGGTCAAGTTGTACACCATTTGGCCAAAGTGCTGAATCTATGAGCCTCACGATTCTCTTTGGGTATCCACAGATTAAAGGGGTGCTTACCATGATTGTTATTTTTTGCCTTCATGTCTTCGCAAATATAGTCTTTATTGGTTTCATAAAGAAATTCAAGATATCAGTAGGTTCTCTTAGTCTATATAACCAGATAACACCCAGCATTTTTGGTCCTACCTGAAGCAGATCTGGTTTTTTCTCACTTGGGCGTTTTAAGGGAGTTAGACGATTTAATTTTTGAGATTGATTTACCTTATTTCTTTCTCTATTTATAGTAAACATAGTACATTTTACGGTAATGTTCGAACGTTGCCACTGTAACCTTTACTGGTAATGGAGTAGTTGGTACCACTGCTAACATCGGTCCAGTCATCTGTTTTTTCGGAACAGATGGAGGTGATTTTTCTTTACGTCAGTTGGAATAGGAGGAATTGTATATATTATTACATAATTTTATATTTAATTTTCGTATTGTCGAACTGTCTCATCGAGAAGGTTGCACTGCTCCTATTCCAACTGACATAAAGAAAAATCACAGTTTAACAGTGGAACCAACTACTCTATCAAAGCCTTCTATAAAAAACACGTAGGATCGAATTAAGTACCCCTTTCTTTTTGAGGTCGGTTAAAAACAATATTTTTTAGCAGTATGTTGTGACTGTATTTTCCTCTGTTCAGTCAGAATTTCTGTTGTAAACTTCAGATTTGTCCCTGGCATTCCCAGATATATCATTGGTGGTGCGTCTTAGGATCACACTAAGAGCCACGAATCTTTTCATACGACTTATTAAATTCATTGTGTATGGATATTTTAATGACTTGTACTATTGTTTATTTGAAATATTCTTTCGAGGCATTTCTATAGTCAACAATGTAACGTGAATATTCACAGTTACGCGTTTTTTTATTCCAGTCACCAAGAAATCAACTTTCCCATATGCATGCAGCTCCCTAATGAAACGGATAAAGGATCAACTAACTGCATAAAATATAGATCGCAACCAATCCTAATTGCTTATTTTGATTATATTATCAAAGTAAATATGCCGTTTAAGACAATGAAAACTATGAAATATTAATATTCAAAGAAAAAAATTATTATTAAAATATATGGAAAGTGACAGATCACTAAAATTATCCAATAGTTTTTTCATATGTACGAAGATATTTCGAGTAAGTACATAATTTATTGTCACATATTGTCTAATTTATTGTATGTGCTATGTACGTCATGTTTTCTTTTTTTTTTCGATTGATCTTTTTGAGTCATAGCCGTGACACTTGGTACATAGTACACATCTTCATTTATTCATACCAATGCGCGAATTTTCCCATGATATTTGTAATTTTTAATAGCGATATACGTAGTATAAAATATTGGTTAATGACAATAAATTATCGGAACTGTAAAATCGCGTCTTTGTTTAGAGAAAAACCGCTAACAACTCACGGCATTGTACCTTCCCGTGGCCAATGTTCATTTGTTAGCGCCTCATTTATGTTTCCTAATAAAAATGGACGTGACACAATTACTCATGTTTATTTCAATAATTAGGAACGCAAATTAGCAGAAGTTGATTGCCATATTCGGGTCATGTTAAAATGACATTATTTCGATCGTGTATCATTCAAATTTGCAAGGTACTTTGGAAATATCTCTTGGACAATGCTCGAAATCTAAGTGAATACAAAAAATGTCTAAAGCAATATTTCTAGAAGATTTTCTGTAATGCTCATACTAAAATTCTACTATAAAAGATAAGTTAGGCAATAATTAAACCTACCGGCATTTAAAATCGCCCTTTTTTTCACTTTAAAACATAACTCTAAATAAAGAGGTGAGTGATTACTAGGTTACTAGAGTTTTACACCCTTTTTTTAACTGAACCAACAATGGACAAGAGTGTGCGTAAGTCAAGTGTAGCATTTAGTTTATTAGGATACATATACCTAGCACGGCACTGCTACAAAATGTCGTACTTGAAACTGGCTTTATTTTTTTTTACTGCAGTTCTCCTATTGATTATAAAAACAATAATAATAAGTAACCGAAGTCAAACGATTATGTTTTTTGTTTGTTCCGGCCGTCCGGACTGAAATCTTTATAACAAAACTAAAACAGACTTAAGAAACATTAAAACGTAGAAAGTAATTATTTATTCCATCTTGGAAATTTGACTTAGTCTCTATTTACTGTTTTTAATAGTTTGACGTCGACTTTTTAAATGGAATTTCCAAGATAAAGTAATCATTTTTTTATTTCTTAGTGTTTTTTTTTAAGTCAGTTTTTTAGTTTTATTTATAAAAGATTTTATTGAAAAGGTCAGGTTCAAAGTTTTCTAATAAAATATACAAGTACTCGGGTCCATTGCACTAAAAATTTTGCTAGAATCAATACATATTTAAAGAGAATCAAAAATACAAGTTGGCAAAAATTACAATACTTAGTAGAATTCAACTTAAATGTCCGTAAAAACTACGAAAACCATATGAAATAGGATATTTTGGATACTATTTTCTTTTCAATTTCATCCCTTCTCCCACCACAAAATAAATGTTATGTACCCATAATAAATTCATTTAACATTATCATTAATTAGGGATAAAAATTTCCTACCGAAATAACCTGACGAACGCCTCCCCAGAAGTCGAGGGCTATCTCTAGATATGACCAAATTATATTTTTTTAGTAATTACAGTTCATACAGAAAACTCTAATGCAATATATCAAGGCATTTCCAAGTTATCGTGGAAACTCTCTCGGAGAAAAAGATTCAGATTGATCCATTAAGACTTACAATAACCGAAATATCCTATAAAATAAAACAGATCACAGATCTACCCCCTAGGTCGGGGGATGTACGGCACACCCAAACTACTTTTTTGATTAATTATACTTCATAAATAAAATTGAAAGCATTTTAAAGTTATCGAGGAAACCCTGTTACAGAAAAGATTTTTGCCAGAAGACAAGAAGTAAAAAAATTATTTTGTAGGAATTAACTGGTAAAAATTTGGTACGAATCCAAGACGGCGCCGGGAGCGGAGCAAAAGAGCTGTTTAGTAAAATATTTAAAAATTCAGTCTGAAAAACTAGGTAATAGACTGAATTCAAATTGTGTGCCAAAAATAATTGTGGTATACAGATGAACTAGTAAAACTGTGGTACTAATTTAAGGTGGCGGATCAAAATGGCGGCTAAATAACATATTTGTAATCGTGACAAAAACGCTCCCACAGGTTTTTACATTTTTTTTTTACTCTTCACGTTTTAGGGTTCCTAGATGCCAAAAAAATATGTTTTATCTCTTCCGTCGGCCCGCCTGTCTCTCAGTTCCCGGCATCGCTTAAAAATTACTTATCAGAGTGACTTCAAATTTTACCTAGTAATATTTTGCTAAAAGTTCAATGTGACGCAATAAGATGGGGCGGCCTAGTGAAACGTTAAAAAGTTATTACTGAAAAAGTAATTATCCAATTTATCTTAAATTTTGCATAAAAATCAAGTGTTATATAGGAATGAACTGGGAACATTTTGGTATAAATATAAGATAGCAAAACAAATTGGCGACCTAATAAAATATTTAAAAAATCAGCCTGAAAACACTACTTTCTACAATCACTACCACTTCACTATTCATAATAAAAGGAAAGATTCATAACGAGGGATGTTTCGGGTAAAGGAAATTTACCGATTTTGTATTCAGGGTTATACAGCAATAACCTAGCCAGTTATCTTGAAACACATAATCAAAAACAGCCACGCTTGCCAATATTTTACTAACATTCAATTCAATATTCGGTACCTCTAGGTGGATTCGCACCGAGTTAGGACTAGGTTCGCCAATCAATCCATCGCTAAAGCCATACTTAATAGAAATATGACGATATCGTCGTATACATTTAAGATTGCCCGTCAAATAAAAAATCAGTACCCCTAGGTTGATCCGCACCGGGTTAGCACCAACTTCGCCAACAAATATTACGGGCGCTGACACTATACAGGCGCAACCTGTTTATATTATGCAGGCGCAACAAATTGTGCTTCCTGCGCAATTTACGATATATTTTTTATCGACCAATAAAAAATATTAATATATTAAGTAGTGTCATTTGGCAACATTAATGCAAAACGTGAATAAAATATTACAAACTGATACTGTGCAGGTGCAAGAATTTGATTTACGACTAATTTGTTCTTGGACTAGTTTGGTTTTCGGGTAATGTGTTTTTTGACCCATTAGTTTTTCGGCTAATTGTCTTCGTCGACCTCATCTTCGTCCAGTTGACGTAGATCTGCTCATTAAGATGGGACCACCGGCATTACCCTGAACACTTCCTGAAAAATTCGTTAAAATTCGTCAAAACTTCATCAAGTAAAAAAAAAGTAAAAGAATCCCTGCTTGAACCGATCATACTGAAATAAAGCAACAGCTAATTAGTTAAATAAATTATCAACCTTATCCCTAGAAACTGATTTGAGTAAATCTCGCAAGAAATGACCTGAGATTTTATATAAACAAGTTTATAAAAAAGCGTTCATGAATACTTTTACAATGAAATCTTTTTAATTTTGGTAATTTATTCAATATACTTTTTATAGTCTATTCTAAGCAGTCGGTTTTTTTTATTGCTTTGACATACTCTACATCGAAAACCGCTCGGGCGATTTTCTTTAAGAAATAAAAGCCAAAATTTATTATACTGATTATAAAAATATTTAGAAAAAATTAAACCGCCCTTAAAAAAAGCAATAAATAGAAAAAATATATTTTATTCCATTGGACTTGATTTAAGGTCATTGCACCATTGCAATACCTCCATATCTAGCGTTGTAGCACAAATAGTCATGGAAGACCTTGAAACAAAAGTTTTAAATAATCTAAATTTCGACATACCTGTTTATAATTCTATTAAATAAAACGCAAAGTCTTGGTCTTGATCAATCATATATTTTAAAAAACCTAAGATGACACGCCTTTCGCTCTTTGAGCATTATCGGACCTTAACACATTTAAAACAACAAATCCAGGTACATAATAAGAATAGAATACAAAACAACAATCACACGTTAAATCTTAGGCGTACAACATAATAATTTATTACAAAATCTTAAAAAAAAATAAATTTATTACACGTAAGTAGTTTTTTTCGTGAAAGTTTAGCTTCAAACTTTAAACTCAGTTTTGTACTTTTTTGTATTATGGTATTGTAACAGTTTAATTTTGTTATAAGTGCATTTCATTTAATAGTTTAATTTTGTTATAAGTGCATTTCATTGTATGATTAATTTAATATTATAATCTACTACTTTAGTATTAAGTTTAGTGATTAATATGTACGCCTTGTTGGTTTGATTTACTTAGATATTAGTAGTTTTCTTATTAGAAGCGGTTACATTGTTCATATTTAAGCGAAATATAAATTCAACACCTTTTGCAGCAAATTTCGGTACACACAGTGTCACCTCTCGATAAGTAGTTAATTTTGTACCTATATCTGAACTCAAGTTATAAAGAAATAATTTTCAGTAAATGGTATAAGTTTAGCGTTCGTTCATAGATGTCGCAAAAAAAAATCAGTTCAAATATAATTGTTGGATTTATTTAATTTTGCCGAATTTAATAATTATATACTGTATAAGAAAAAACTTCAAATAGCACTTTAGACAAACTATTTATTTCCCATATATTTTACAGAGTAGATATAAATTAAATTTTATTAATTTTGAAAACCTGTTTTCGAGTCCTTTATACAAGTCTTGGGATTTTCGTTTTCTTTGGCTAGATATGCTGCATTTTTAAATTCGAGCGTGTATTTTGTATAACTCTTCTGTCGCTGTAAAAAAAAAAAAAAACAAATCATTAGTATCCCAATAAATTCTTTGATTAAAGTCGATATTATGTATTAATATTGAACTGTAAATACTTGTATTAAAAAAAAAGGTTGCCTTGATAAATATTTCTTTTCAGATATACATAGGATTATTTTTAGACTATAGATACTATATATACACCACTTCATACTTTCTCTTAAAATCTACATTTTATTATTCGTGTTCCCTTTTGCTGTGAATATGTAACATATAAAGGTATTTTCATTTAAGTTAGACATAAATAAACCAAAGGTATTTCTCGATTCAATATTAATATTCTTACCTTTTTTTTCCTGAGACTATATAAACTACAGCCTTCTTATAATTTCTATCAATGTTTGATGTTCCAAAATTCAGATCGACTTTTGTTTTGTCCATAGTTGCATAATTACTTGGAGCCTAATATAAACTGAAATTTCGTTACGTCTGCGTCTGATGCATTTCCTAAAATAGTTAATAATTGTGTGAATAAATTCCTATTTTATGGTTAAATAATGAGTTTATACAGTTGGGAAAATTCTATTAAATTAAACTCAACTTACGTTTCATTTTTATGACATTTAACTACTCCTGCATTAGCACATCATTTTTTTTTTGACTCTTTGGTACTCTACTCCGGACTAATATTTGACTTTTCTGAGTGGTCCTTTTCCATTAGTACTAGAGTAATTAATTAAATATTATTTGTTTATTTACATTTCCATTTCGCCTTGGCGTTGCTTTTAAATTTCAGGTTAGTTGTTTCTGTCAATGTTATTATTGCATCGTCTCGGAACTTTTCGGATCTATTCGGCTAAGACTTCCATATTAACTTATTCTCGGAACCCTCCATCCGGTACTTCCTCATATCCAGAGCGCAGGCTTCTTTTTCGCTGTTGCCAAGTGTATTCCTGCATTATTTCCTGTATCTTTCTCAACCAATGGAGAGTCGTTTTTCTTGTCTAACATGTTAATCATATCCTTGTTTTATTCCGTCTATGTGCTCTTTTGGCAAGGTTGTTAGCACCTGACATATTCTAGCCAATGGTATTCCGCCACCTTAGTTAACCAAAGTTCTAGATGGAAAGGAAGCTGGGGGAACACATTTTTCACTTTTCTGGTCACCTGCAGATAAACCACAGGTCTTCAGCGCGGGTCTGAGAAAATAATCTAGGAAAATCTTGGAAATCCGTTAGCGGGATTTTTCCTCAACACCGCATTAGTTTTTCGGGCACATTATAGTTTGCACTGTGAGTGTTATTCTTCGTGCTAGAAAATCTCTCTAAGAGAGGATTTGAGCTGAAGATTGGAACAGACCGCCATTTTACATGCCCTTGTACTTGGCACGTGAAACCACTTTTTGACTAGAACTGAGTGACCCTATTGGATAGGGTTCAAGTCAGGGGCCAACTGTAAGTCACAGTCCTAATTTCAACTCAGGGGCTAATTACAACTGCAAGTCACAGACAATTTCAAGTCACGGGCTTAACTTCAAGACTCGGGACTAATCCCATGTCACGGGCCTAGTTTGAAGTTAGGAGCGTCTCAGAACTTCCAGGTGCTGCTGGATTTGGTGACACCTATTGTTTACATTTTATTTTTTTTTCCTTCTTTTATACCGTAACTGATAATAGATTTTTTTTTACTATATTTGTGTTTTATTTAGCTCACTCTTTTTCTTTTAAAGTATCAAGAGGAAGCAAGTGCCGCAAAGATCAAGGGGCTTTCCAATTTAAGCCGTTCTAAATTGGTGGCGCTCATTTTTTTTTTTCTCTGTGTTTTTTTTTGATTTCTTAATTTTTCCCACGCCCTACTCTCCGGGTTAATTGAGCTAGGGCATCTACATTGCACGCTCTGTTGACCACGAGCTGTAATCTTGATACCTTTTTGTGAATTTATAATAAAACAGTAATAATAATTATTAAATAAGAGCGTAGCAATCTTGTACCTTGGTTTTAAGAAAAATCCAGGGTTACAATTTGGCGCCCAAACGTGTAGGGCCCTTTTGAAATTCTTTTACTTTCTTTTACTGATTTGCTTTTGCTGCTCTTTTTGCTTTTATTTTTTTTTTTGAACTTTTGAACTTAATGATTTTTTTTTCTGTAAATTGCGTTGTTTTTCCCTGTGAGCTAAATAGACACTTTTTTGTTTACTAACCCTATTAATTTAATTTTTTTGCTTTATCGCTGATATTTGGTATTTATGCATATTTGATTATTTGAGTGATATTTGCGTATTTGATTTAGTTTTATATTTGAATGGTTATTTGCCTTTAGTAAGTGTTTATGATTATTGACTTAGATTACAATTTTTTTGGCTTATTGCTCTATTTTTTTTGCTTTGATATATTTGTTATCTCTTTTGCTTTTCGTGATATTTATTGTTTTGATCTTGCGTTTCTTTTGTTAATATTGTCACGATGGATTATAATATGCAAATCGGCTACCTAAAAAAAGACATGTTAATCTATGAACTGTCGGTTCGTGGAATTCCAGCCGATGATAGTAAAACTGTGGACGAGTTACGTTCTGCCTTACGACCTGTTTTCAATCTTGAGAAAAAGGGCAAATTATTGACTTATCCTGCTTATAAACTAGATTTTAATGAAGAACGCGAGTATATAACAAAAACCTTAAAAGAATTACAAGGTTCAATCACCACAATCTCTGGTGAAAATGCTAAAAATACTTTTGATAGGATTCAAACGCGGTTAGTTCATCTTTTAAACCGTGTAGATCGCATCCCTGTAGGAAAATTAAATGAGGAATCGATAAAAGATCGAGCGTCTTTAATGGGCGAAATCCTCAGTACTCTAGACAAACTAGAGCAAACATCAAAAAGCGATCCTACCTTAAGTAAAATCTTTAGTAAATTTCAAATATCTGACTCTGATTCGGATTCGTCTGAGTCCTCTGGTACAAGTGCCACTTCTAATAAAAATAAAGCGTCAGTATCATCGCGTAAGCAGTCTACGCCAAAGCATAAGCCTTCAGCTGTTTTCACTCACCCCTCTAGTACAAAAACTCAAAGAGTTGAAAAGTGGGGTCTTAAATTTACAGGTGACACTAAACATCTATCTGTTTATAATTTTTTGGAACGTGTCTCTGAATTGCGTATTGCTCGTGGTATTTCAGAAAAGAAATTGTTTGAGTCAGCTATTGATTTATTTTCGGGTCGCGCATTAAACTGGTTCCGCGCTAATTGCTCACGTTTTACTGATTGGAAAAGTTTATCAGATTTACTTTGCAGGCATTTTGAACCCCCCGATTATCGTTCTCGGTTGCTTAAAGAAATTTTAGATAGAACTCAGGATCCGTCTGAAAGCATAGTAGATTATTTGTCAAGTATGAGTGCTTTGTTTAGGCGTTATGGTGGTATGTCGGAAGACGTTCAATTAGATATTATCTCTCGAAATTTATCTCCTTTTTATACTACTCAACTTAATGTGGTTAACTCTTTAGAGGAACTCGAGACAGAGTGTCTTAAACTGGAAGCTAAGAAATATCGTGCTGATCATTATGTTCCACCTTCTAGAAAACGCCATAATCTGGTTGAACCAGATTTTGCTTTCATAGCTTCTGGCGATTATTCTCCATATAATCCTGTAGCATATGTTGCTTCTGATTCATCCACCTCAACAGCAACTCCACTTCCCTATACAAATAGTACCCCTGTTGTCGAGGTTATTCAACAGCCTCCAATTGTTCCCCCAGCCAATCGACCTTCTATCACTTGTTGGAATTGTAAGGCAACTGGCCATGTGAGTCGCCAATGCCCCCAAGATCGTAAAGTTTATTGTTATCGCTGTGGTAAAGCTGACGTTACAGTCAGATCTTGTCCCAAATGTTCAATTTCGGAAACGGTTTCCGGGAGAGTCGATAGGTCGTAAGATGTCTCCCACTTCAAATATTCAATCGACCAACGACACTTTTCTCAATCAGCACATTTTAGATTTTATTATTTCTCACGCTCATGGTGATGAACGCCCTTATTTAGAAATTTTTGTCTTAGGTCATCCTATTTTAGGTTTATTGGATTCAGGCGCTTCTCGCACTATTGTTGGACAGTCTGGCTATAAAGTCTTACAGAATTTGGGTTTAAAAATCGTTAAACAGGAAACTAGATGCACCGTAGCTAATGGCAGCAGTTGCGTCAGTAGTGGGTTTGTTCAAACTCCTGTAACCTTGTTAGATAAAACTCGTATGGTTGATATTTTGGTCATTCCTGAGCTTTCGCACCAACTCATTTTGGGTATTGATTTTTGGAAGGCCATGAAGATCGTTCCAGATTTAAGGAAAGATGTTTGGCACTTCGCCAGTGATATAGGTTCTTCAGAGATTTGCTCCGTCGTGGATGGCACTACACTGTCCCCAGATGATAAAACTGCTCTGGATGCATTGGTCAAGGAGAAAATCTCATTGATGGGTTCCGATCTTGGCTGTTGTAAAGTAGCTGAGCATATCATTGAACTTGAGCCCGGTACTAGGCCTATTAAACAAAGGTACTATCCTGTTTCTCCTTTTAAGCAGAACATTATTGACCAAGAAGTTGACGAAATGCTAAAACTTGGTGTCATAGAACCTTCGAAAAGTCCGTGGTCCAGCCCCGTGTGTTTAGTCAGGAAAAAGGACGACAGCTACAGATTTTGCATCGACTTAATGAAAAGACGAAGAAAGATTCCTATCCAATTCTTTATATTTCAGCCATTTTAGATCGGCTCCGAGATGCACGATTTATTAGTTCCATCGACATTAAGTCTGCCTTCTGGCAGGTCCCTCTTAGTGAGTCTTCTCGAGAACTTACCGCCTTCACTGTCCCTGGCAGAAACCTTTATCAGTTTCGCCGCATGCCTAACTGCATGGGCTAACTAATGCGCCAGCTACCTGGCAACGTATTGTGGACCGAGTTCTGGGAGTTGACTTAGAAAATAACGTCATGGTCTATTTGGACGACATAATAATTATTTCGAAGACATTTCAAGAACATTTGAGAATCTTGAGTCTTATTTTTGACAGATTGAGGGAAGCTGGTCTAGTGGTGTCTCGGAAAAAGTGTAATTTCTGTAAACCTGAACTAAAGTATCTTGGATACATCGTGGATGCTCGAGGACTGAGACCAGATCCAGAAAAGATACAGGCAATAGTGAATATACCACCCCCTCGTAATATCACCGAAATTCGCAGGTTTGTTGGGACTGCTTCATGGTACAGACGTTTGGTACCCAATTTTTCAACTGTATTAGCCCCTATCAGTCGGCTTACTAAGAAAAATGTTAAATGGGAATGGACAACTGATTGTCAACAGTCTTTTAACACCATAAAAGAAGCTCTTGTTACAGCTCCAGTTCTTACCTGTCCCGATTTCAATAGAACTTTTACTCTCCAGACAGATGCTTCATTCTTTGGCTTGGGTGCTGTTTTAACTCAACAGTTTGACGACCAAACAGGAGATGAAGCTAACCGTTACTGAAAAGGAGTGTCTTGCCGTTATTTGGAGTGTCGAAAAACTTAGGCATTATTTGGAAGGTGTTCATTTTAGAGTCATAACAGATCATCATTCGTTATTGTGGTTGCATAACCTTAAAGATCCACAAGGTCGTCTTGCCCGTTGGGCTCTCGGCCTTCAACCTTATGACTTTCAACTAATACACCGCAAAGGTAAAAAACATATAGTACCTGATTTTCTTTCACGTTCTGTCCCAGTTAGTACTGATACAGTCGCTAGTGTCAATGAGATCGAATCATCTTTAGATTTTTCTAGAACATCAGACAAATGGTACCGTGGAATGTTGGCGAGGTTAGAGGATCACCCTGAAAAATATCCTTGTTGGCGAGTGGAAAATGGCAATTTGTATAAATTTGTCAAGTCAGCTAATCCTAACTTTCCAGATCATTCTAGTTGTTGGAAGATCGTCGTTCCCAAAGATAGGCGAAAGGAAGTGTTCCATCGTTGCCATGATAACCCAGCTGCGGGTCATGTTGGAATTTTTAAGACATTTTGGAAGGTAGCCGAAAGGTTTCATTGGCCAAAAATGAGGGCCGATGTGGCTAAGTATGTTCGCTCTTGTAGAATTTGTGCTCAGAACAAAATAGAGCAAAAACGTCCGGCAGGTTTAATGGGTAATCGTCCTGAAATCAAAGAGCCTTGGCAGTCTATCAGCCTTGACTACATTGGGCCATTGCCTCGTTCAAAACAAGGCAATACACACATTTTAGTAGTGACAGACTATTTCAGCAAGTTTGTCGAACTTTTTCCTTGCAGATCCGCTACCGCTAAGTCCTTGATTAAATTTGTTGAAGATCGAATTTTCCTCGTCTATGGAGCTCCTCAATTTCTAACTTGCGACAATGGGGCTCAAATGAAATCTAAAGAATTCCAATCTCTTTGTGACAAATATAAAGTTAAAATATTTTACACCGCATCGTATTACCCTAGAGCTGATCACACCGAGCGGGTTAATCGTGTTGTAAAAACCATGCTTCGTTCTTATGTACAACAAAATAATCACCGAACTTGGGAAGATAACCTATCTTCAATTGCTTGCGCTATTCGCACGTCTCGTCACGAAACAACAGGTTATACACCTTTTCTAGTTAATTTTGGTAGGGAACATAAACTCTTCGGTCAAGATTTTTCAGACAGCATTAATAGACCCGATACTGAAAACCAGGACTACGTTGGGAAAACGAGTTGAATCATTTCAACGGATGTTTCAAATAATTCGTAAAAAAATTGAAACCTCTCGGCTTAAAGGTAAACATCATTATAATTTGCGTAGACGTCCTGTTAGTTATACTATTGGCCAACAGGTTTGGCGTAAAAATAAAAGATTATCTGACGCCGCGAATTATTTTAGCGCTAAATTATCTCCCGAATTTATAGGTCCTTTTATTATTAAAAGAAAAACTGGAACTTGTACATATGAGCTCGCAGATGAATTTGGTGTAAGTAAAGGTATTTGGCACGTTCAAGATCTTAAACCGGTGCTAATCCAATCTGAATCCGATTGTCCATCTAACTAATTTAGAAAAATCAAAACAATATTTTTTTTTTATTCACCATATATTTTATATTGCGTATTATTATAGTTTGTATTTTTTTTTCCTTTTCTCTTTATAATTTTAAGTTTAGGGTTAGAAACACTGCAATTTTTTTGATAATGTAAGACTCGATCAGAAATTAATGCTTTTGATTCTTTTAAAATTCACCAATTTTGACTGTTTTCCCAGACTTGATTTATACCCCGATTGTGACTTTTTTAACATGGCGTGTCTGCTTTGTATACCAGGCCATTTCTTGCTATAGCAGTGAGCGGTACTACTGCTATTGTTATTTAGTTTCTGGACAAACTTATTTCTTAGAATAGGATAACATGTTTGTCTTTAGTGGTTTATTGAACAACTTTTCTTTTAATTTGTTTATCTTGTCAGTTTGTCAACCTTTGTTTTTAGGTTGTTTTGGCCTTAAAGGTCATCACCATGATTACATGGATCTCACAGCTTAGAAGTTACCTTTTTTCGTCCCTGTATTCTTCTTTGTGCCCTGCGGCCTGGGCCTAAGAATTTGGTCGCGGCGGGAAACTGTCAGTGGTAAAAGCCCACTAAATGTCCACACCGTTAAAAGCTTCGGCTTCCCATCAACCAAGATCATCGATGGGATATTTCTGGAATTTGTGCCCTGCGGCCCGGGCCTAAGAATTTGGTCGCGGCGGGAAACTGTCAGTGGTAAAAGCCCACTAAATGTCCACACCGTTAAAAGCTTCAGCTTCCCATCAACCAAGATCATCGATGGGATATTTCTGGGATTTGTGTCCCGAGGCCCGAGCTTTAGAATTCGGTCGCGGCGGGAAACTGTCAGTGGTAAAAGCCCACTAAATGTCCACACCGTTAAAAGCTTCGGCTTCCCATCAACCAAGATCATCGATGGGTTATTTTTTTGAATCTGATCGCGACGATGACGAGTTCCACTCCCTGATTTTGACTAATGTTTTGCTTTTATTATTGGCTTATGATTATTATTGGTTTAGCTTTTCTACCTTTTGGCTTTATTTTGGTGTAGCTATATTATTTTAGTTAATTGCCCCTAACTTTAGTTATGTTTTATTTTGCTAGTTACCGCTAGGATCGGTTTTCTTAGTAAATTTCCATATTATTTGGGATTTGATATATGCATTTTGTTGTTTCAGTATTCATTTTGCTAAGTTATTGCCGATAGGTCGGTTTTCTTAGCTAATTACCTTATTATTTGGGATTTAAGATATTGGAACTTATGCAAATTTGCATTTCGTAACTAAATTGTTGGAAGCTAAGCGACGCCAAACTTAGTTTTCTTTATTTTGATTATGGCATATATATTTATGCTAGTTACGTTTATTATTACCCGTTTAAGTTTTTTGGTTTTGATATTTTGGCTTTTGTATATTTTGGTTATACTAGATTTGACTTTTTGTGCTTGCGCAAGTTTGCACATCATGATTATGACTTTTGACCCTATTGTGACTTTTTTATTAAATTTTTTTAGTGCGGCCTTTTTTTTATAAAAGGCTGAGTGTTGTTGGGTGCTATCAAATTCTGATTTCGACGTTTTCTTGTGTGCTATTCAGTGCAGAAGGAGACAGATCACCTGGAAGGGCTAGTTAGAGGTGGCTGGTGTTTGGCCCCTGTCAGTCTCAATGAGCGGCCATAGAGCCCAGGGAGGATACCACCACGTGTCGGCTAGAATATGCAAAAAGTATAATGTGGATAGTTAATTGACATCTGGCCGTTATTACCTAACATCTTGTTCACATATTATCCCGTGTATATTTTCCTGAGCTCCAGTTGACCTATTAGAATTCAGCCAGTTGGTGGCAGTGACAACATTCGGAACACCCTAGTAGCTTTTTTGTTTAGTTTTTTGGTCTGCACGGTACATAGTCGCTGCGGCTAGTATATCTTTCAGCTTGGTCGAGCTATATCGAACTCCCTTTTGTTTGGTGGGACTTTTGGGTAACAACACTTTTTTTTATTTGTGAATTTAAATTAATATTTACGCTTTTTGTTTTTCCTGCCTCCTGGTTGCCTAGTCAGACAGAGTTGAAGAGTGACCTGAGGGTGTGCTCGATGCAAGCCAGTGAACGAGGTGCCCCACACTTATTTGGGTGTCACGCAACTCTGGCCACACTCCAATCCAACAACTTTATTGGAGTAGAAATTGTTTTGATCGCTCTTCTTGGGGAATTCCGAAACTCTGAAAGGCGAAGTGGCCAAGAATTTCTTATTTGTTTCGTTTCCTTTTGATTAAAATTTCTTAATTCTATTAGCGTTGTTATATCGATATTGGTACTGTTTTTGTACTTTGTAATCTGATCTATTACCTTTGTGGTTGAATAGGCAATTTGTCGCGATTCCCGTATATTTTTTTTGAGTTATGGTTGTTAGTTAATTATTTTTTTTATATATTAGTGTGCCATCAGTGTTTATTGGCGTTATGATTTGATTTAAGTGGTACCATTTCTAATTGGTTTAAATTAGTTTCTAAAGGAAGTTTTTTTTATTTTTCTCTTATACTAGTTTTCCTTCTTAGTCATTTCCTTCGTAGCTTATCTTACTCGACAGTTTTATAGGAGAGTAGCTGGTTTGAACATCTTTCTCAGTGAGCTTCGAAGCATAGTATGGCAAAAGACTGGGAAAATATATTTTATTTTACTTTACCTTTTATGGATATTATTTTTTTAATTTAGCTCTGATCGTCGGTCAACTTTTCTTATAAATTTCCCTCCTTTCCTTGGAGAGGGGGAGTTGTAACAGTTTAATTTTGTTATAAGTGCATTTCATTTAATAGTTTAATTTTGTTATAAGTGCATTTCATTGTATGATTAATTTAATATTATAATCTACTACTTTAGTATTAAGTTTAGTGATTAATATGTACGCCTTGTTGGTTTGATTTACTTAGATATTAGTAGTTTTCTTATTAGAAGCGGTTACATTGTTCATATTTAAGCGAAATATAAATTCAACACCTTTTGCAGCAAATTTCGGTACACACAGTGTCACCTCTCGATAAGTAGTTAATTTTGTACCTATATCTGAACTCAAGTTATAAAGAAATAATTTTCAGTAAATGGTATAAGTTTAGCGTTCGTTCATAGATGTCGCAAAAAAAATCAGTTCAAATATAATTGTTGGATTTATTTAATTTTGCCGAATTTAATAATTATATACTGTATAAGAAAAACTTCAAATAGCACTTTAGACAAACTATTTATTTCCCATATATTTTACAGAGTAGATATAAATTAAATTTTATTAATTTTGAAAACCTGTTTTCGAGTCCTTTATACAAGTCTTGGGATTTTCGTTTTCTTTGGCTAGATATGCTGCATTTTTAGATTCGAGCGTGTATTTTGTATAACTCTTCTGTCGCTGTAAAAAAAAACAAATCATTAGTATCCCAATAAATTCTTTGATATAAAGTCGATATAATGTATTAATATTGAACTGTAAATACTTGTATTAAAAAAAAAGGTTGCCTTGATAAATATTTCTTTTCAGATATACATAGGATTATTTTTAGACTATAGATACTATATATACACCACTTCATACTTTCTCTTCAAATCTACATTTTATTATTCGTGTTCCCTTTTGCTGTGAATATGTAACATATAACGGTATTTTCATTTAAGTTAGGCATAAATAAACCAAAGGTATTTCTCGATTCAATATTAATATTCTTACCTTTTTTTTCCTGAGACTATATAAACTACAGCCTTCTTATAATTTCTATCAATATTTGATGTTCCAAAATTCAGATCGACTTTTGTTTTGTCCATAGTTGCATAATTACTTGGAGCCTAATATAAACTGAAATTTCGTTACGTCTGCGTCTGATGCATTTTCTAAAATAGTTAATAATTGTGTGAATAAATTCCTATTTTATGGTTAAATAATGAGTTTATACAGATGGGAAAATTCTATTAAATTAAACTCAACTTACGTTTCATTTTTATGACATTTAACTACTCCTGCATTAGCACATCATTTTTTTTTTGACTCTTTGGTACTCTACTCCGGACTAATATTTGACTTTTCTGAATGGTCCTTTTCCATTAGTACTAGAGTAATTAATTAAATATTATTTGTTTATTTACATTTCCATTTCGCCTTGGCGTTGCTTTTAAATTTCAGGTTAGTTGTTTCTGTCAATGTTATTATTGCGTCGTCTCGGAACTTTTCGGATCTATTCGGCTAAGACTTCCATATTAACTTATTCTCGGAACCCTCCATTCGGTACAGGGTTCAAGTCAGGGGCCAACTGTAAGTCACAGTCCTAATTTCAACTCAGGGGCTAATTACAACTGCAAGTCACAGACAATTTCAAGTCACGGGCTTAACTTCAAGACTCGGGACTAATCCCATGTCACGGGCCTAGTTTGAAATTAGGAGCGTCTCAGAACTTCCAGGTGCTGCTGGATTTGGTGACACCTATTGTTTACATTTTATTTTTTTTTCCTTCTTTTATACCGTAGCTGATAATAGATTTTTTTTTACTATATTTGTGTTTTATTTAGCTCACTCTTTTTCTTTTAAAGTATCAAGAGGAAGCAAGTGCCGCAAAGATCAAGGGGCTTTCCAATTTAAGCCGTCCTAAATTGGTGGCGCTCATTTCTTTTTTTTTCTCTCTTTTTTTAAGATTTCTTAAGTTTTCCCACGCCCTACTCTCCGGGTTAATTGAGCTAGGGCATCTACATTGCACGCTCTGTTGACCACGAGCTGTAATCTTGATACCTTTTTGTGAATTTATAATAAAACAGTAATAATAATTATTAAATAAGAGCGTAGCAATCTTGTACCTTGGTTTTAAGAAAAATCCAGGGTTACAGTATTTATCAATAAAACTAATTTTTAGCAAACGACAGCAAGAAAAAAATCGAAAAAATAATTATTTTAAAGAACCGTAATCTGCTTAGACTTTAAAACACAAAATATAATAAGACTTTTTTCTCCTATCTATGCTCTTTCAGAAATCAGAATATTTTTTGCTTTTCCGAGAACTTAAACCGTGTAAGTAACAGAAGGCGTCCAATTGACATTTGCCTTAAAAAAGATTCAAAAATTAAAAAGAAAATACTTTCCAAATTTCGATCCAGCCCATTTTAAATGTGGTTCGAGAGAACGCAGAGAGGAACTTTTTCTGAGAATGTCAAATTATTATTTTCAAGGACACTCCGAAAAAAAATTGTTTTCATTAATAGAAGGAAAACAGAAAATGATACGAATATTTTCGTATCATTTTCGACTGAAACCTTTCGAGAGCCCCAAGTGTGCTATAAAGATGATCTAAATTTCAAAATTTTATCTGAAACCCACCAGGACAAGCTTCGCACGACAGAGCTTTTTGGTATGAAACTGAACTTCGGGCTATTAACAACCCCGAAAACCATATGAAACACAATATTTTCATAATATACACATCGCGCTATGACGCAGTGACAATATAAATGTTTTGTGCCAAGAATAAAGATATTTTGATATTTTTAGCATTCTCAGATTTACAATAACCGAAATAGTCTGACGATAAAATATACTGTATATACCTCAGGGTAAGTTGAAATTCCATTTTTTGATTAATTACACTTCATACACCAACTTTTATGGCAATATATTAGAGTATTTCAAATCTATTATAAAAACTCTAAGGTATAAGAAGATTGAAAATGGCGTCATTGCAACATTCGGATTGCATTTTTGGTTAGCTCTTCTTAAAACCATCCTGGAGTAATTGGTGTACGATGTATATATATACATACCTACATACATACATAAAAATACATATGGGCGAATTGATAACCTCTTCTTTTTTGAAGTCGGATAAAAAAATTTCCCCAATAGCTCGAGGCCATATCAAATTAAATTTTCAAGCGATTTAACCGGACCCATTTTTCAGTAAGATTCCTACGGGGCCCTTTATTCCACTAAAACTTTTATTTTACTACAAGCTGAACTGTCCTAGGATTTATCTCCGGCGTCGAATTACTCTGCTGGGACACTGACAAATCTCCCGGTGGGCTCTCAAAACTGTATTTGTTTTGTCTGCCTTCAACGGACTAGCATTATGATATTTAATATTGTTCTTTTTTTATATCTGTTAAACTTCTTTAATTTGTTGTTACAAGAAAATGTTATTTTTTATTCTTTGGAAACTAATTATTGCAATTAAGGCATAAAGGCCTTCTTTCTACTCTGAATGTCTTGTCACAACATTGCAATTCTTTAAAAGTTCAACATTTGTCTCTTTTATACGTAAGAGTCGTCATTGTTTTAAACAGATGTGCACAGTGGCGTACCGATAACGTTTGGGGCCTGATTCGAGAATTAAATAATTTGGAGCCCTCACTTCGGCGTGGGGGTAGTGAAGGTTTGTTGGTATGTTTTATTAAAACCACAAAAAAATCAACACTGCAGAATTATGTTTTGAAAATGTCTTTTGTGTGCTTTACTGCTTGCAAATTATTTGGTCAATTTTTGATAATTTTGTCTCTTTGTCAGGCTGTTTTCGATTAAAATTGTTTATTCAAGAAGTACATGCATATAGTTAGTTAATAATAATAGTTATTTATAAAACAATTACAACAAACAGCTAACTAAAAAAAGAAGTTGTTAAAATAATATAAAGTTTTGTACATAACCCTAACATTAAAATACTATATATAAATAACAATAATTAGTTCAAACACAACGAAAACAAATTGTTTTGGTTTTTGATTTAATAAAATTTTAATTTCTTCAAAATTTATGCCAGAATGGTTCCGTTCTTCTCTGGTAGGGTTATGATCGTGTAGGTCTCTGCCGTCAATGGCACATTAGATTATTTTCAAAATGTATAAGACCTCAAAGAACGATTGTACTTCGAATAGACAGTTTATCAGATACAATTAAATTAACCCATATTAACGGCTCGTGTCGCAGTTTAATTATATCGCAAGCAACAATATGTGATTTAGTGTTGCTAGCATCTACTTCATTTGAAATACAACAAATATAAGAATTATGCTTATCTATAAACGAATTCAACCAGCCTATCGGAAGCAGTCTATCGTCATCAGCGTAGCCGGGCGTTGTGCTACTCGGAAATCTGGCTAAGGAACGCAACTATACGGATTAAAATACAAAGTTGGGATCCATTTAGGGCTAAATATATTTTACATTTTTTATTCAAATTGCTATATGTCTTTGGTTAAATATAGAAGGCAATGTAAAAAAAACTGAAAGAGACAAAGCTGTCTGTACAGAACTCTGAGTATCTCAGCTCTGCAACCACTCTCACACATTTTCTTTGTGTAGCAAATACTTTATTTACTTATATATTTACTTATTTATTAACCGGTAACATTAGTAATAAAAAGATATAAAAAATTACATGATAAAAGTCCCTTAACCCAAGCTTAATAATACATAAAATAATCTAAAAAGCAAATACAGGCAAGAAAGAAGAACTATGAACAGGGGCAGAAATCCAGATTCGGGGGAGTGTCCCCAACACAGAACAGCATAGTTAAAATGTAAGTAACTAAAATATATCCATAGTAGGCCCTGATAAGCATACCATGAGTGACACAGTTTTGAATCATAAAGGTGTTTTTACATGTTTTTTTTTTGTAAATTGAGTAGTATGACCTCACATTTTAATTTCCTGTCTAAATATTTATACCAAGAAATTGACATGTTTAGTATTGCTACTGTTTGGGTTTTTGATTCATTTGTGTTTGGTTTATTTGAGTCAAACCACTTTTGCATATCACTGAATGCATCCCGAACACTAAGATCCAATTTATCCTAAATGTCAGATTTATTGATGGCTGTTGCATCGCCTGCGAATAGTAGGATCTTATTGATTATATGGATTGCATGGAAAGGGATGACAGCTTCTGTTGTCTCATGTTATTTCATAAATAGGTTTTTATTAGCTTTAAAAATTTTATAAATTTTGAAAACGACCTTTTGGCAGTTACAACATTAACTCGTATCGTTAAAGAAATTACGCTAGAGACGCTAAAGACTTCCAAAAACTGCTTATGGCAGATTAGTTGCGTATAACTCTAAAGTTGATCAAATCCATTATACTATTTATATCTTTAAAATATTTTCGTGGTATTTAGCTTGACCCATTTCAGATAGTTTCAGTGTTGCGGGCCCTTTGGAACGTGGGCCAACCCACGCAGCCCCTCTAGGTACGCAACTGAATGTGTTCCCTATATTTAAGAATCTCCATTTGTCTAATATATAAAATGATGCAAACCTTAAAAAAGTAAACTACAATTGCAACATACAGTTTTTTTATAAATTGTTGTTAACACAGAAAAATAATTATATGGTATTAGCCAGTTTTCTGGTGCGTTCTATTTCAACTAGTTCGATTACGTCTATTTCGCTTACCTTCGATATTTTTAAACAAATTGTCTAAAAAATTAAAGATGAATGAATTGACTTCGGATGTAATAATTTTAAATAGGTAGTTAGATTGCTGTTAGAGTAGTTATAACAGCTGACACTATTCTTTCCACAAGAGTATTTTTTAAAAACGCAATAGTAAGACCTTTAATGTCTTCTGTTAAATCTCTGTAGCTTTAAGAGGATATTGGAGTGATTTTAAATTCTTAATTTTGCTCCTGAACATAAAACACATGATATATGCAGTGTGAGAGGTCGATGTGTGTCACCTACAGAAATATCACTAGTCTAGCGAGCGAGTTGGATTTTCAGCCAAACACAAAATACAATTGTTGACCACCTTTAAAACCGGGTCGTCGTTTAGTAAAAAACTGTCGCGTTTTTGAAAGAAAGTTAAAATAATATGCATCTATTTGACTTTCCAATAATCTTAATGAAAAATAATACTTTTAGATTGAAGAGTTTTTGCTTCACCGGTAGTCGACGCGTTTTAGAATTACTCCAATATCCTCTTAAATACAGATATTATCATATATAGATTTTAAATCGAGAGCTTCTCAGATAATGTAAGTGTATATTTAAAAATTTTAAGAAACTGACATCACATTCAACAATAATAATATTAATAACAATAACAATAATATTAATAACAATAATAATAATATTAATGACAATAATAATAATAATTATCGTGATAACGATAATCACCATTCTTCAAATTTATTCAAAAAATATAAATGTAAATCATATTAGCTATTACTGAGAATTAAATTTAGCCAATAATGACTATTCGTATACTTACACTCAGTTTAGTTATTCCAATACTATTCCCAGGGGCGTGCGGTGAAATTTTAAGAAAGGGAAGGAATTTTTAAAAACTTACCTATTTGTAATGTAATTTGATTCTTCGATCATTTTTTGCAAAATCGTCAATGACGTCAACATAAAAACGTCGATGCTCCGACATATTTTGGAGAAGTTTATTTTCAATGGACAACAGCGATGTATGCGAAAGTCTCTCCCTCCCCGTTGAATTTCTCACGAAATTTTTTATACGTTTAAGTGTTGAGAAAATGCGTTCTACTGATGAACTTGTGGCAGGTATTGTCAATACTAATTCACACAATTTTGACACTTCGGTGTAGGCATCTTCCAGCTCCTTGTCTTTTAAAAATCTCCTTAGCGTTATTTTTTGCGATAATGTCATCAATTTCGTAGTTCAGATCGCAGTAACACTCGGTCGAAGAACTGGCCATAATGAACAAGAAGAGATTTAAACGCATCTTCTGGAAAAGTGTTTCCTTTAAATGCATCAAAATTGCAGATCTCGAGGAATTTAAAATCATTTAAATCGTTAAATCTATAGTTTATTTGTTGCTGAATTTGGTCGATTATTTCATAAAAGAGGCGTCTGTACGATGCTTGAACATCTCCGACCTTGTCTGTTCGAAGACGCTTGGCTTGTGGCTCTACATTTAAGGTCATCGTTTTCTCCCAAAATAGGTCAAAGTCATCTTTTTTTTGGCTTAACATGGACTTAAAATCATCCACTTTTTTTAGGCAAAAAGCAATATCATTTGTTTTCGTTTGTAATATATTAAAAATATTGTCCGAGTATGGAAATATTTCTGAAAATATGTTCAACAAATAATTAAAATTCAAATCTCGTTTCAAACAGTCCAAAAACCTCCTCGCACTATTTATTGCTTCTGAGTCCCACGTTTCATTATTTTTCATTTCACTGGGATAAAACTAAATTTAATTTATGAGCAAAACAATGGACAAACACAGCACTTGGGAAAGTTTCTCGAACTTTAGCTTGCAGACCCCCTAATTATCCTGCCATCACTGCAGCTCCATTATAGCTTTGAGCAACTAATTTTTTCTCTCCATTAATTTCTTTAGTAACGTTATAAACTACGGTATATAATGCATCTGCTGTACGATTTTCGGACACATTCTTAAACCCTAAAAATCGCTCTTGAATACTTCCGTCTATTTTAACGTAGCGTATTACTATAGATAATTGGCTAAAATTAGTGATATCAGTTGTTTCGTCCAGATAAATAGTAATGAACCGCGCCTCGCCAATCTCCTGCTTAATTCTTTTTAGAACAATGGTTGCAGTAGCAGAAATTAAATCATTCTGGATTCGATTCGACGTTCCGCGAAAAACGCTAGACTGCTCTAAATGATTTTTTAAGCAATCATCATATTTAGCCATTAAATTAAGTAAATCTTGAAAATTTCCTCTATTTGAAGGAACCCTTGTTTCGTCATGACCTCTAAATCCCAAAGCTGTCCGAGAAAACAAACAACATCGATAAGTCTTCTTAATATTTGCCTATTTTTATCGACTAGTTCATTGTGTTGGCGGTGACTAATTTCCAACTGTTTATTAAGTGTGTGTTCAATTCTGGTTTTGCCGAAGACTTTTTCTTTTATGACGGCGTGCAAATGCGCTTTGAACATAATGTGTCTTTTTACAGCTTTATAGAAATTGTTTAAATCGGAAAAACCAATTTTATTCCAGAGACCTTTTTCATTTTCAAAAAGTAAACATGGCCAACAAAATAATTTATTCATATTTTCACACCCTGTTAGCCATTTAAATTGTTCGTATTGTTTTTCCAGATAAAAATGTCTAATACAGTTTTTCATTTTTGTGGTTAAATTTTTCATAGGCGGTTTTGCCCTTCCTTTGGAAATTACTTGAAACTTACCAGCGAAGTTTGTTGTTGAAAATCCCTTTATTATTAAGACACACACTACACATTCACACACACTCTTCTTACTAAATTCTCCAACATTTTTAACGTTATTACCGACAACCGAAGTTGACGGTATTTGCATATCCACGTCCGTATTATTGTCTTCCATATCGCACCATGCACGACGCGACGTACGTCTCACACAACACACGGATAGCCGTTCAAACAAAGAAAGTTAAGTTTTACAACCCCGAAATTGACTTTTTAAAAAACAATTTATTTTTTTAAGAACCGAGCTACATGAATACAATCTTATAACTAACTTAACATTGTTTTGCAAAAACTATTTATATTATAATAATTGCTGATGTCGGCGTTCTAGTTCTGTGAAGTTACACCATATGGTCGAGGTTATGGAACTCATAACTCCTCCCGACCTAGAGACGAGCTTACGGAGGTAGCGAGCTTCAGATGACTATCTCTGAACTGGCTTGAGTGTTAGCTTCTTGGTATCTCGGGGTAGGTTTGGGCTTCTTAAATCTTGGGCTGATAATCCTCTTGTAGACAAAGTAACTGATTACTGTAAATATTATCATATACAGTAATAGCGTCCAAAAACTGAATTTGTGGAAGTATACTGGCTGATGAAGGGCTTCATTTAGTTTCTTGTTTTGAGCATCAAGGGCCGTTTGGATCCTTCTTGCTTCATTCAGATTTAAAGAACTCAATTCAAAGTTATTGAACTTCATTGGGTTGGATTCTTCATTTGCATGTTTCAAGTTTATTTGGGGAAGTTCGATATTTTTAAAGTGTATTTTGGGGTCTTGATAGGTTTTTAACAATACGTTGTTAATGTATATTTCGCAACTTGGGTTCATCTCAAGAATGTAGGTTCCTTTTAAAGGAATGTTGTCTTTATTTGTACCACATTGTTTTACTGCTACTACTTGGTTTGGTATTACTAACATCCATTCTTGCCTTTCTAATTTTTCAATTTTGATTTCTTGGACTTCAATTTTCATCTGATGGCACTGGGATATATTTTGGCTAAACTTCAGCATCTGTACTTCACAGGGAGGTTCTTTGTCGATGGGCGCTGGGTTTATTTCATGGCAAAGGTATTCTTCTGTACTGACTTCTTGGCATTGTTGATTGAATGAAGCAAACTTCAGCTCATTTAGGATGAGGTATTTTGATTGAGGGAGAATCATTTTAAAGTGATTTGACGAAGGGGTTGGTAAAGGATAAAGGTGGTACAGTATATAGTTGTTATTTTCTACAATAGGCATTTCTATTATAAAAATAATTTGATTCCTTTTAGAATAACTTTTGATTTGTAGTATTTTTTCAAAAATTAGAATATTTTCGAAATTTGGAAAAAACGGAAGTTTACCAGGTTTTATTTCGGTTGTTACAATTTGTATTTCGTTAAGAAGATCGTTGGGGTCTAAAATTGAGTTATGAAATGTGTTTAATTTGGAAAATGTTATTGCTATTTGTATTTTTTCTAAGATATCATAAATTTCTTGAAAAGATGTTGTTATTTGTGAAATTAGCATATGTATTAGAAAATAATGGTTATTTTCCATCTCTTTTGTTTTTAAATTTTTTAGAACTTCTTCAATTTGTAATGTGCGTGATTCTAAGATAAGATGGTTGTGTGTTAGGTTTTTAGAGATTTCTTGAAATAGTTTATTAGATTTTTGTACTATGGTTATTTGTTCTTGCATTGCCGATTTTAAGTTATTTTCGTTGGCGAATATTGAAGAGATAGTTTTGTCGTATTTTTCGGCATCTTCTTGATCAAGATTGCCTGTTAAAGATTTTATTATTGAACCTAAGCCATTTACGAGTTCTCTTTTTGTTCTGTTTTTAAATGCCAAAGGATTTATCTGCACTATTTGTGTTTTAATTTTATTTTCGAGGATAGAAGCTAAATTATAGGAGTTGTAGAATTCTTTTTTATATGTTGTTGTGTTTTTCAAAGAAGTTATTATTTTCTTAAAACTAGATTGTAGCAAAATATATTCATCTATTATAGGGGTGATATCATAAATTTGTACGAAGGACCAAAAATCGATTATATTTTGGGAGTTGCCAAGTTTGAGTGGTAATAGTCCGGGATTCTTGTCGAGGTTGTGGAAGGTCACTTCTGTGCTTGTGCTTTCGAAGAGCCTGCAACAACAGGGGTTTTTAATTCCTTTATGTGAATACTTTCGATCTTATTGTTTAATTTATTTTTCATTGAGACTTTATTGTTTTCTAATAATTCTAAAATTTCGAAAGGACCGAGAAATTTCTTTTCCTTTTTGTCTCGTCTGTTACTGTTTTTGTAAACAGTCTGTCCTACTTTAAACTGATGTTGCTTTGGTCCTAGAGTGTTACGTTTTTCTATAACTTTTTCTTTTTGAGTTTGTAAGGTATTTTTTATGTCGTCATAAAGGTGTTTTAGTTTATCGTTATGGTTAGATACATAATCTGCATAAAATGTTGTTTTTATTAAGTCGCATGGATCTCTAGAATTAGTGTGTCCGAATGTTATGTCGAAAGGGGTGTATTTAGTCGACGAATGTATAGAATTATTGTAGGCTATTAAGGCATATTTCATTAGTGTTTTTGAGTCTTCCTTTTTAAACCTTTCTCTTAAAATACGTAGGTGTTCTATGATTGTAGAGTGGAAACGTTCTACGGGTGAATTAGATTCATGGTGAAAGGGTGTAGTAAAATGAACATCTATTTTATGAGCTTTTAAAAGTTCTTGTACTGTGTTGTTTTTGAATTCAGGGCCATTGTCCATTATTATCCTTTCGGGTATACCGTAAAAGGAGAAATAATGTATTAGGGCTGTACAAATTTCTATAGAGGTTTTGCCGGAGATAGGCAAAGCTTGTCCTAATTTTGAAAAAGTATCTATAATGGTGAGAAACTCTTTGTTATCGAATTTAAAAACGTCAATGTGTAATAATTGGAATGGTTTGCCTACTGTTTCAGTAAGAACCAAAGGTACATAGGGTGGTTTACGTGAATATTTTGATGTTTGGCATATTTCGCATTCGTTAATATATTTAGTCACATCTGTTTTCATGGAAGGCCAGTAATAATTTCTTTTAAGTTTTTCGAAGGTTTCAGAAATACCACGGTGGTTACACTTGCCTTCGTGTTGGTATTTAATAAGAAGAGTGCGCTCTTCGACGTCTTTTATTGAATTTACTAATTTGGTACATTTTATTAACTTTAAGACTGTTGCATAAAAGTGTCTCATGTATATGTCGTTAAATTCGAGATACATGGAATCGTCATAGAAATATAAGTGGAAAGTTTTGTTGTCTGATGTGTACGTTTTTAGGAATTCTAGTATAAGTTTAGGATTACCTTTTCCGATTTTTACGTTCCAAATATTGTGTTTTTCAAAAGTGTCCCAAGTAACTTCTATTTTGTCATAGGGATTTTTTGAAATTATTATTTGATTAGGTTTATTATTTACAATTTCATCTAAGATTGAAATACCTTCGTTAATTGTTTTTCGATTACTGCTAGAGTGAGGTGTTTGTAAACTACACTCTGGTATTTGAGGTGTTTGTGGGTTTTGAGATGTTTGAGGTATTCGAGATGTTAGATGTATGTGAGGTGTTTGAGATGTTTGTGGTATTTGAAGTGTTTGAGGTATTTGAAGTGTTTGAGGTATTTGAGATATTTGAGGTGGACCTATTTGTATGTCTTGTAAAATTTTAATTTTATTTTCTTTAGTTTTTGGTGGTTCTAAATTTTGTAAAGTTGAAGTAATGTTGGTTAGTTCTAAGCTGTTTGGGTCAAACTGGTCTAAAAAGGTGTCTATATCTAGGTCTATATCACCGGGGTTATTTATTACGCTTTCATTTTCAATCGCATTGATACAGATTCGCGAGAGTGCGTCTGCGTTTGTATTTTGCTTGCCCTTTTTATAAATTATTTCGTAGTCATATTCTTCGAGTTTTAACCTCCATCTTACAAGTTTACTGTTTGGTTCTTTTAAGTTAAAGAGCCAGACTAAGGGGCGATGATCAGTGAAAATTTGGAATCTTCGACCAAATAAATAAGGGCGAAAATATTTACATGCCCATACTATAGCGAGCAATTCTTTCTCGATGGTAGAGTATTTTGTTTCAGAATCATTTAATGTTCTAGAGGCGTAAGCTACCGGTTTGTCGTTAGGTACATTGCCTTGTGATAATACTGCGCCTACAGCGAAGTTGCTAGCGTCGGTCGTGAGAATAAAGGGCTTTTCGAAGTCAGGATATTGAAGGATCGGTGCATTGATAAGCAATTGTTTACAGTGATTGAATGAATTGACAAAATCAGGGTTATGAACTATTTTTGAATTTTTTTTCAGGCAAAGGGTCATAGGTTTGGTAATTTTTGCAAAGTCCTTAACAAAGCGACTGTAGTAGCCTAATAAACCTAAAAATGATTTTATTTCTTTTTGGGTTTTTGGAATCGGGAAATTTTTTATAGCAGAAATTTTGTCAGGATTGGGTTTGACTCCTTCTGTGGTAACTACGTGACCTAAATATTGGACTTCTTTTCTTAGAAATTCGGACTTGTCCATTTGAATCTTAAAGTTTGACTCACGAAGTCTGCTGAAAACTTGTCTTAATCGAGTAATATGTTCCTGAAGTGAGGTACTAAAAATTACGATGTCGTCTAGATATACAAGACAAATTTCGTTTTGAAGACCACGCAATATATTGTCCATCACCCGTTGGAATGTTGATGGTGCGTTTTTTAGACCGAATGGCATTCTTTTGAATTCGTAATGTCCATTTTCGGTAGAGAAAGCTGTTTTCTGAACGTCCTCAGGATCCATCTCGATTTGATGAAATCCGTTTGCCAAATCTAAAGTTGTGAAGTATTGACTTCTGCCTAATTTGTCTAAGATGTCTGAAATATTAGGGAGGGGGTATTTATCATCAATAGAGCGTTCATTAAGGCGCCTATAGTCGATGACAAGCCTCCATTTACGTTTTCCAGAAGCATCTAACTTCTTTGGAACGATCCAGATGGGGCTGGACCAAGGGGAGACTGAATTTTGTATAATACCTTGTTCAAGCATCTTCGAAATTTGTTGTTTTACTTCTGTTCTGTGGATTTCGGGGTAACGATAACTTTTTGTGAAAATAGGTGACTCATCCTTTAAATTAATCTTATGCCGTATTTGATTAGTGAATGTTAAGGGGATTTTATCACAATAGAATATATCTCTATACTCTAAACATAAATTTCTTATTGCTTCTCGTTCTTCAGAGTTGCAATGGTCAAGGCGAAGATTTTTTAAATTAGATTTTAAAATGGAATCATGATAATCGGAAATATCTTGGTCAGTTTCCATTTTCTCAATAAAGTTAATGTGGCACATATCAATGGGTTCGATATCAAATGGTTCGGTAAAGTTTATTTTAACAGGAAAATCGCAAGAGTTGGTAACAGATGTTATAGCACAGTAATTTGAAACATTTACAAGAGCTTTAGGCATTTCGAGATTATTTTCAAATTTTGTATAATCTAAAATACCTATACCGTTTTCCATCTTTACTGGTACTTTTACAATTTGTTGCGTTCTCGCGGGTATATTTATATAGAAATTTTGAAATTTATTTTCGGTTTTCTTATTAGATTTTTCATAAATAATACAAATTTCAGCAAATGGGGTTTTTAATTTTCCCTCTTTTATGTTAATGCTGGCGTTTAATTGACTCAAAATATCTGCGCCTATTAAGCCATCATATTTTTGAGAAAAGTCGAATAAGTAATATTTGTGAAAGCCGTTTGTATTAAAAATAGTAAAAAATGGTATATTAGCAACTTCATCGTGGTTTGACATGGCATGTGCCGTTTGAATATTAAATGTTTCTTTTTTTATAAATTGTTTATAAAATTTATGCGCGATGTCAGGACTTATCAAACTTCTAGAACTACCTGTATCTATTAAAAAATAAGCGTTGATTTCGGGAATAAAAATATACGGAAGGTCTGATCTCATATTATTGAGAAATATTATGTCTGGTTGTTGTCCTGATGAGCGAGCGAAAAATTTTCCTCGTAATTGTTATTATTACAAGTAACCGCAGGTGAATATTCCGTCGAGTATGTGTCAGCATAATATGTGGGGTCATATGGGTATGGATATGTATTGTCCGCACCATAGTAATTTTGATTTATTTCATAATTATTTGAAGAATAATTTTGATTATCTTCATATGTCGGGAAATCTATAATTTCGGTATTTTCTTCAGGGTTTTCAATAAGGGCTGAAGGGTTAGTTATTTGCTGGGCGTATAATTCCTGAAAGGAAAATTTTGGTTTTGGTTTGTTTAGCACAGTGTTGCCTGAACTAGTGTCCATAGGCGTTACTTTATTTAATTCAGTTTGTCTTTGATTTCGAATTATTGCGCTTGATTTTGGAAATGAAGGGGGTTGGTTTTGTGGTTGCCTGTTATTAGAAAATGGGAATCTGAAATTTTGATTTTGAAATGGTTGTCCCTGTTGGAAAGGTCTGGGTGGAAAATTGTTTGCTGTTTGCATTGGCTGAAATGGTCTAGGAGCGAAATTATTGATCATGGGCATTGTTTGAAAAGGCCTAGGGGCGAAATTAGTAGGTGGTAATATGGGTCTAGGTAAAAATGAAAAATTTGGATGGGGATATGTATTTTGCGGTCTAGATTGAATATTTGAGTTTTGGTTTCTTATATTAGGCAAATTTGTGTTATATTGATTTTTAAAATTAGAATTTGTTGTATAATTTCTACCTGAACTAAACTGAATAAAATTTTCTTCTTCAGTTGTATATGCTAACGCTTCTTCGAGATTTTGCGGGTTTTTAAGCCTGACTACTAATTGCATGTGATAAGGAAGACCTGCTAAAAATGTTTTTAAGGCAAAATCATCATAATGTGCTATTTTAATTCTTTTTTCTGTGTTATCGACTATGAGAGTACTTAATTTTGCAAATAAAAGGCTTCTGGCATCTTGTATTCGCATGCCAAAATTTAAAGGTGATTCATTTTTTTGTGGCTTTATAGAAATCAAATCTTGTATAAGGCAATCAATGCCTCTTTGATCGGAAAATGTTAAATTTAATGTATTTTTTATTAAAACCCAAGAGTTGAGCTCTGATCTTGACCCAATTAAATCAGCTGCCCTACCTCGTAACTTACTTAATATGGTATCTAAAAGTATTACATTTATAGGGTCTTCAAGATTAGTAGAATTTTGAAAATTTTTTAATAAGTTTTCACATGAACAGATAAATCTTTGAAGCAATTTAGTATTACCGTCAAAAGGAGGAATGTTATCGGCTTGGTATCTCATAAGCGGAATATCGCGACTCATATTTTCGGTTGGTGTAGATGTTTCGAGATTTAAATTATTATCAAGAACTGTTAAAAAAGTATCGTCGTTCGAGCTTACGCTTAATTGAGATAAATTTGCAATTATATCGTCAATATCAGACATAAATTAAAAATACTACTTTATAGAAATAAAAATGCCTATTTAAAACTAGGAAAAGTGGGAAATTTTGTATAGGAAAATGAGCACTTACAATAATATTCCAGCGAAGATTAACTGCATGTTCTTCTTGGCTGCTTTTTCTAAACTACTGCCTAGAGGATCCGATGCGAGGTGTCCCAGGCGTCTTAATTCTAGGTTCCCAGAGGTTCGGTCGATGTTGGACTTCTCCCTGGTAGGTTCTTGGGGGCTGCAAACTTCTTTTTTTTCTTTTTTCTGGTTTTAGATCGACGAACTGTTGAAACAGACCGGATAAGCGATGTTTGTCTTTTCCGTTCGATCAAAATCCGTGCCCGACTGCGCCAGTTAAGTTTTACAACCCCGAAATTGACTTTTTAAAAAACAATTTATTTTTTTAAGAACCGAGCTACATGAATACAATCTTATAACTAACTTAACATTGTTTTGCAAAAACTATTTATATTATAATAATTGCTGATGTCGGCGTTCTAGTTCTGTGAAGTTACACCATATGGTCGAGGTTATGGAACTCATAACTAGAACCTACTCTAACGATAGCTTCCGCCCCCACTTAAAGCACGCGACTGAAATGCAAAAACTGCAAACAGCCGGTGGAAAGTTCAATAACCTCTGGCTCGATTCACAGGAAATCAAGCATACAGGACTTGGCTGCAGAGAAGCTAGCGGCCCGCATAGGTTCTATTCGATTTCTATTGTGGCTCGGTCGGAGTCAAGGCTGCATTTATTATGGGCTTGATAATTAAGATAATATTTTAGCATTTTTAATATAAACTAAATTAATGGTTTCTTATTTCAAAAATTACATTTTAGAAGATGTTTTGTAATTTTTTTTGGGGAAGCACTACTTCCCTTGCTTCCATGGACTGCACGCCCCTGACTATTCCCGCAATTAATGTGGTGTTGTAAATAACCATGAGTTATTATAAAGTTATCATTAAATTGACTTAAAAAAAATTGTATTACACAATCACATTTACATACAAAATGCTTTAATGTATGCATTACAGAATATTTTAGTCGGTATTATAAACTGAATTTATTATTCCTATAGCTTCATTTCGCTGCTCAATTTAGAAATTTCAATTTTAATGGAAATACACATATTAAACGTTTTGAGCTTTCCATGTTATAATCGAGAAAAAATGACTCTATGGCATGGTTTCAGATCTTCCTGTTTCAGGGTCTCTGGATGCCGAAAAATATGATGACCTACCAAAATATTGAAAAACTAGTGTAAAAAACTTCGTAATCAATTCACTCCAAATTTTTGTACAAAAATGAGTGACACGTAGGACGTGGTAGGATTTTGGTACGATTCCAATAATGTGGAACAAAATGGCAGTCTAACAAAATGTTTAAATAAAACGATGTAAAAACTACTTATTCACTTAAATTTTAATTTGGCACAAAAATTAAAATACATTTAATGTTAGGGATGAACTGGTAAAATTTTGATACGAATACAACTCGGCGTAATAAAATGGCTGCCTAAATAAAAAGTGAAAAAAATCAGTGTAGAAAACTCTGAATAAGGGGTTGATATCAAATTTTGTACTAAAATCCAACGTGACCTACAAATTAACTAGCAGAATTTTGGTATAAAACTACGTGGTAACCCAAAGTTACATTTTTTTAACCGTCCAACCAATATATTTTTACTTTTTTGGAGTCTAGGGTAAATTCTAGACATTTTTTATATAGTATACTATATCATTAAATTAATTTGTTTTGAAGAAATTTATATGAAAGGGTGGTTATGGTAGGATTTAATACATCTCGATTTTTGACTTTTTTTGACCTCAAGCGTGAATAATACAATTTTTCACAAAATTATACAAATTAGAATTGATTGTAAAGTCGCATTACTGCACTGTGCACTATTAACAACACAATTTGAAATTCCATTACATTTTATGCATGTGATTGTTGTTGTAGGTTAATATACGTTTGTTTTGTTTATTTCAATATATATTTTTTAAATTAGAATTGGTTTTTTTTTTGAAAATTACGAATAGGAATTGTAACATAATACCTAACAATATGAAGTTTTGTATTGTGCCTTTTAACCAGCGGGTACTATTACCAAAGAAAATGTTGTTATTTTTATTGATATGAGCAATTTTTATATAGATGGTTTGGTTGGTACAAGTCGGCGTGGAAAGGAATTAGGTGGATGGTACCGGGTTAGTACTAGGTTAGATGCCGGAACAAGATAGCGGTTAGGCAACATCATTAAAGCTAAAATATTTAGGATCAGTTTCACATTAAGTAGGTTATAAGCAACCAGGTTTGCACATATTGTGTGACAAGGGAAATAGAGCATTTATTTAGTTTTATTTTCGTTAGTCATTTTTTACTTATAATTAATAAAACTGCGGTTAGGTCAGGATCGGTTAGCTTTGCTGTAGGGAATGCGCGCGGTAGCGCACCCATAAAATCCTAAACTGTTGGTGGATATGTCCCGTTAGCGTTAGGTTAGAGCAGGTTTGACGATAAAACCATCATTAAAATTATGAATGGCGTAATTGACGAAAGCGATTTAGGGTTCTGTGATAGTTATCGTGTTAGGCTAATACCAGGTTTCTTAATAACACTATAGTTAAACAAAAGACCATTTTGTTCAAATTTAGAAATAGCACTTGCTGTATACTTGAAAATAATTAGGTAAGTTTGGCAACATTGTGTGATTAGTGAAATTTATTTTATTTGTAGAGTTTTGTGATTTTTTTTTAAATAAAAAATGCTTAGTTCACTTTTTTTTTGCTTAAAGGTAAAAAAATCGAGATGTTTTAAATCATACCAGACCCGAAAAGGTCTATTTCTGGTACTTTAACGCTCTGTAGAATCTAAACAGTTTAACGTAGGGCAAAATGCACTTTGCTACCTTAGTTTTGAAAGATCTGTCCCATGGTATTAATTTCCAGTTTAACCGGAAGTTGATATGAGTTGAAACTAAGAAAAGCAAAATGCAAATCATCATCATCTGTAAAACCGTATAGAAATTGCAAAAATAGGTATTTCCAGATGTCAATTACTCAAACCCAAATAAATTTACAGAAACAGTATATTACATAAAAAATGTCTAGAATAAACTTCACCCCAGAATCCTAAATTGTAACTTTGGGTTGTCACGCACTTTGTTAAACCCTGCATGGGAATAAATTAATTATTTAAAACACTCAGGCATTTATCTAACTTTCATACGAATATAATCAACCACCCTGTACATATTACTAAATAACTACGTGCAGAATTATATTGGGTCATACTTCACTTTTTTGTTAAAAGAAAGGATTCATAAAGAGAGGTTCGGCTAAAGTCAATTTACCGATTTTTTTAGAGTAGCCAAGAGGTATTTACTTGTGTATGCTGAAATAATAATCCATTACTACTTTGGAATAAAAATGGACACAAACATGTATTAAGAAAATGTCAGTACTTCGATATTTAAAATTTTAAAAGCTAGCTATGTCGGTTACAGTTTCAGGGTTCGGGAAAACAAACTTTCCCAACCATCTCGAAAGTTCTTATATATATGTTTAAATTACTTGTACAACCCTGTATATAAAACTTAATTAAAAACAATTTTTCAAACCTCTATGTAAGATCAAAATAACGTTCTAATTTTAAAGGAATTCCAACGCTATTCTTTGAAATTAATATTCAATCAATCCAGTTTCATAAACATAAAAACCGCATTCACGTTCCAAGAAGTTTCTTTTTATATATAGCTAAAAGCGGGGACATAATAAAGAAATAACTATTTTTTGACGATGGTGAAAACATGAGACGCACCACCGAAATTACTCAGCGCGTTGTCAACAGTTTTCATGTTTTCTTACTTTATTTATCCCATCTATAATAATTTTTCTTTATTCCTTTTTAACCGACTTCAAAAAATGAGGAGGTTCTTAATTCGACCTGTATGTATTTTTTTAAGCCTGTTTGCGCATATTGTCTATACGGTTTGGCCGATTTTGATGAGTTAAAAGCCATATTGTAGAAGACGTCTCTCTGGTGGTCCCGTTCCATGTACATTGATTTGAAATCCGTTTTGCAGTTTTTTTCTAATAATAATAATATTAAAAAAACACATATCGTAGGACGATAAAAGCAGCGAGTTTTATAATCCAATTTACATTTTTTTAAATACCCTTTTCCAAGTAAAGCATTGAGGTGTGTAATAGACATGCAACTCCATTTGCTAAAAGGTATCTCTTTTGTTATCCCTTTATGTAATTTTATGTATACAGGGTCACCATGAAAATGTGCAACATCAAAATCTAGTATTTTATTTGATATTTTCGAAAAATTCGGTATGAATAAAACGTTATTAACTACCCTCATTATAATTTTTCACAAACTTTCGGTACATCGATTACTTCGCGATGGTTGGATGACATTTTCAGAGGAGATTCAGGATATTGGCGGAATGGTCTCATAGCGAGTATATTAAAAAAATGTTAAAAATGGCGGAATGTCGGCCATTTTGTTGTTTTTTTTTTGTATATCGATTACTCCGCGATGGTTTCACCAATTTACATGAAATTTTTAAGGGACATTCAGGATATTGCCGGAGTGGTCCCATAGCAAGAATATTTCAAAAAAATGTTTAAAAAGTCCGAATAGCGCCATTTTGTTTCTTGCGCCAAGATATATTGCAAGAAGTTTTGTAATATTCTACTCTCGCGTCTGGAGTCTACGCGTTCACCATTATATCAGGAAAAATATTATGCAATGGAAGATTTTTTAAATCTGAATTCTACAATAAAACTTGTATAGATAAAAGTAAAAAGGATAAAATAAAAATTTTTATAAATAAATGAAACCGACAAAAAATGCACTAAAAAGTGAAAAATTATATTTTATTTCATCTTGCAAATTTTATTCCGTGAAGTCGGCGCTAAACTTATTCTTGAATCATAAAAATATAATCATGTTATTATTCAATTCGGTGTTTTGATGTCTAATACTAGGCGTATAAAGTATTACTGTCTTTATTAGTTTGGCGCCGACTTCACGGAGTAAAATTTTCAAGGTGGAATAAAATATTATTTTTCACTTTTTAGTGCATTTTTTGAAGTCGGTTTCATTTTTTTAGTGAGCCATATTTTTTTGGATTTCCCATAAGGCACCTTATTTCATCATAATTGTCCAGTAAGGTGGATTTATTATTTTTTTGGAAATGTAGTATTCAACTGAAAAGTTTTTTGTTTCTTCCTCTAAAATCGAGCTTTGTCAACTCAGTCCAACTGTAACATTGGTGTAGAAATTAAGCTGCAGAAAATATATTGTCAAAATTAGGTTTTGGCGGTTAAGCATATACCAAAAAAATCTAATTAAAATATAAAGTAAAAAGGAAGAATCGATGATATCACCGATTCGACCTGGATTGAAACTCCATGTTCACAGAGGATTTGCATGTTTTTTCCTATATCAGACAATGTAAAAATTTTGACAATACAAAATACTAATATAAAAACTTTGTATATTCCACTACTAAATAACAATGAGGAGGTTTAAACTAAATTTAGAAATTATATGCTGTTTCTAAGCTAAAAGAGATAAAGGTTTCATTACAATATTTAAAAATATCAAATTGTGTCATCTACTCACTAGTCAGGTTAAGCACAGGTTACAATAAAAAGAAAGAAACAAGACCGAGAACAAAAACATTTACAAATGTATGTCACATATCACTAAAAAGGGTGTAGTTTTCACAATGTTTGATTAGATCGCAAAAAGGGTTGAAAACTACACCCTAAATTAATTTAGTTAAGATTTATCCTCAGATTTATCAGTTTTATGTATTTTGTATATTTATTGACGTAATAAACTAGATTTATTAGAATTGTCCATTGGTATTAATAATTTTATAAAATCGTAAATATAAATTAAATATGAAAACTTCTAATTTACTAAATAAAATAAATAAATGAAAAATAGTTTACAAAAACTAAAAATAAAATAAAATAAAAATAAAAAATAATTAAAGATACCAAAATATAAATAGGTTTACAAAAAATAAAGATAAAAACTAAAAACCCGCAGTCTATGATCAAGTTAACAGCAAGTATAGATAGTGTGTTGCTCTCTTCTTTATAGCATTTACTTAGGTAAACATCTCAGTTTAGGTTCCATTGAGTAATTACCTATGTTTTTATTGTATATCGCAGAGTATTCTAAAAAAATTAAGAATCTTTGGTACTGAAGTTGAAGAAAGATTAAGTTCATAAAAAAAAATCGCCTTAACAGTTGAAGATAAAACAACGAGTTCAGTCATCAAGTTAGTTATTGATAAAATGAAATGCATGAAAATGAACTTATTAAAACTGCACTTCCGTGTTTGCTTTAATCACAATTTAAAGACTATAACAAGAATAAGCAAAAAACACTCTGGGAATGATTTTCAGAATTTGTGCTGAAAAAATCATACGAGGTATTAAGTCAGACCTGTCTAACACTAGATAAATATAAATAAATACTATTATTAAGGCCGCAATGAAAAATCAAAATGTTTTATTAAAAACAATACTTACTAAACCGAACTAACTACAATACAGCGTTTAATCATAATTTCACACATACTACTACTGAACAATAATAATCTTATATTTTATTTTATGTTATGAACAATAACACAAATAAAAATACATTTTAAAATTTGATTCGTTAGTGTCTTCGACCAGATTAATTATAAAGGGATTCATTTCATATTTGCCTCTCAGTTTCCCCATTCTGCAATTAAGTTTACTGTTTTCTTTATTGTGCACTTTTGCCATATTTGTGGACTAACGTTTTCAAGACCTCTAGACCACTTTGACATTACAGGTTCATCACAGCGCCATTTTGCCCAATATTATTATCATAATCAACATCCGAATAATATGGAGCATTATCAAGTACTATTACCGATGGTCGATTAAGATTGGATAGTAATATACAATTCTATTTTCATATTGTCATGGTAATCTGCAGATTTTGATTTACTCGGAAAATTTACTTTTACATAACCTTTTTGTCCATCGACACCCACTACTTTATGCCTTTTAACGCGAAAACAGCTGTTATCGCGTCCCGTGCGCTCACGTGTAATCATGCTCACCAAAGTTAGACTGTGATGTGTAACGTGATATCATGCTTAGACACACTACTGTTATAACTTATCATAAACAATGTTCTGCAACATCATTTTGTATGATTATTCTAGTAATTTCGTTATTCTTACTTGTTAATATTTGTTTTTAATAATGAAAAATGACTGCTCAACTAGTTCTACATATTGGGAAGAAGAAATGAAATATGTTGTTTTTATAACGTTCAATGAAGATAATATTATTACATTTATTCAGTAAATTGAATGTTTAACAATACTTTGTTGAGAAATCAACAACAACCGATTATTTCGAACCTGCTACTAGATACACTATTTAGTCAACCTAATTGTGGCAGATAATTAAAATATTTTAATAATTTGCACTGGTTCACATTTCACTATAAGATTTTTATATTAAGTAATGTTATATGTATATACTCGTATATATTCTTGAATTATAGAAATATATTGACAACCAAAAACAATATCAATTAACTGTTTGTATCTTCCTTTCAGATCACGCGTGAGGTTGGAGACGTGAGGTCATACGCATGAGGTGACTTATATACTAAAATGACAACGCGCATATTTTAGGCGTGACGTGAGTTTATGTGATAGCACGTCAAAACATGACAGTCTATTTCCGCCCTTAGAAATATCTTTGTGTTTGATTAACTTTTCTGTCTTCTTAACATATCCCGGCAAAACCTGCATAATGTAACGAGAGTTCTCGTACAAAGCAGAATCGATGCCGATTGATGGGGTTTTCCTCGATAGCTTAATTCGTAAGAGCATTGCGCCAGCAAGACAGAGGTTATGGGTTCAAATCTCACTCGACGGCTGTCTTTTTCTACTTTTCTTAACCTTTAATTTTAAAAAGGTACAAACATTTAGAATCCTTTTTTGTCCATTGGCTGATTTCTACTTACAACTACAAGATACTTTTTTTAATTTAGTTTCACTTATTCCAGTAGCCTCAGTTTACACGCTGACGAATTTTTAGCATTGACCACAAAGGTCCACCGTTATTCTTTCCTTTGGTAAAATAATTAAATATATTTGCAATTATTTCATGTGACGTCGAGGTATTCTAATCAGAGACAAAACACTAAATTTTCTACTAGAACGTTGCAAAGTTTTTCTTTGGCGTTTTGTTATAATAAATTGTTTCAGATACAAATATTATGAGTTTTGGCGTTGCATTCGAGATGAATCATTAGCAAATAATTTGTTAAGTGTGTTAAATTGTATGGATTATCTTTTGGGATATGTGTTTATTTTCTTCAAAAATATCTGGTAAAAAGTCAGGTAGCTAGTAAAATTTCTAGAAACAATGGTGACTAATTGTGTAGATTACGTTTGCAATAATAACCTGAATTGTAGTTCTTCTTGTAATAAAAATTGTACTTAAAGTAAAATGCATATTCTGTTGTACCTATATACTGCAGATATAATAGCGTTATAATTTATATTTAATGCCGCAAAAACAACAAAAGAAGTAAAGGATTTTTTTGCCTACATAGAAAGTGATGTACTTTTCTACTAAATATTTAAATTTCGATTTCGAATATACGTATAGTTACAAAAAAATACATCAAAATAATTACAAGAATATCATTTTATTAATATAACATAGCTCACCCAAGCTAAACATACTTAAAAATGTAATAAAAAGAAAACCTAGTGTGCGATTTATTCCACCGTTTTAATTTTTGTTAAAATAACTGCTAATAGGTGCTATTTTCTTTAAAAGTCTATTAAAAGGTGCAACCCTTAATTCAACATAGATATCAAGGCATAATTTATTTTCAGTTTGAGCATAAAATAATCTTCAAAAGCATAAAATATAAATAAATCGGCATTTATTACCACCTAACTCTATAAGATAGGGAGAGACCAAGATACCTTAACACTGTGGATTGCCTATTTAACGATTTGTTTCTGTTTTCGAGCATTAGGACGCCATTCTAGTTAGGTGGAGGTCACTGTCTGGATTAGAGACGTAAAAATAACGAATATACTGTATTTACTATATTCTTAAAATCCCTGAACCGATTTCAAAGGATTACAACTTTGTTCTTTTAAGCCATCGAGATATTGTATTCATATTGAGGAATAATCCTAACAAAAGCTAGCAAAATATGTTTGCCGGCGCTGAAGGCATTGTTTTTTGTATTATAGATAGACATATATATTTACATCTCAGATTAAAATATGTGGGTGTGTCAAAAAAATTAAAACAAAATATTTAGTTTGCAAATCGCAGCAAATTTAATGATTTAATTCCTAACCTGAGCATTGCGTGACAATACTTTATGCAGCCGTGTCCAATGTATTGCCATTTATTACTAATTTATATTCACATTTATTATTAGGGATAATATTTCACCGAAGCATGTGAAATATATCGTGTTGAAATCAGCTCAGTCATGCATTTATTTATCTGTTTGAAATATATGGGTTTTAATTAATCGTTGCCAATCCTGCTACATAAAAAAAATAAAATGGAAAAAATATTTTATTTATTTGATTTATAATTAAGTAATTTTTAGCGTGTTGCTTATCTTGAGCTCTAAGCTTATATATTTTATTTTTAAATAGAATTAATGAAAACTAAACCTTGCGTTTTTTACTACAAAATTGAATACTATCTATTTCGCATGTATTGTCACCACAGATAAAACCTTTTGGATCTTTTTTTAATCACCCATCCAACTCATTATGGTTTGGTTTACGATATTTTGTAGCTAGGTCCAATATATATATATATATATATATATATATATATATATATATATATATATATATATATATATATATATATATATATATATATATATATATATATATATATATATATATATATATATATATATAATTACTTCGAAAATATTTCTTGGGTCTAGGTTTATGCATTGAAACAATAGTGGTTATATTTCACTCGACGTTTCGCTTTTGATTAAAAGCATTTTCAAGAGCATTTATTTTAACTAAAACGAGAAAGAAAAAAAAAACAATATCAGTTCGATACAAACTGGTTTGTTAAAATTGCCGTTTTGTCAATTATAAAAACACTGATAAAGTAAAATTTCTTCAATTAATCCTAAAACATTTAGCAGTCGAACACTTTTCTAAAATGACTTTCAAAATTTTACACATTAAAAAATATTAAAAAACTTGTTTACATTATTGACGAAAAAAAAAACACAAAAACATTTGTACAATTTGGTTTAAAGCCGTTAATTAAAAATAGGTAACCTACCTTGGAAAACAGAGCTTCATTTTTAAATCTATTATATTTAAGGCACCTATAGTATCAGTATCATAATGTCTAGGTTGGTTTTGGGTGACATTACTTGATCTTAATAATTGTAAAATGATACTGATATACAAGAAACGGTACAAAGTGATGGCGATAAGACAAGAATTTTTTATTATTTTGTTAGTTTTTTTTAAGGATTGGAAGCTAATGTTATTATTTATACCAGGGTTACTATTTTCTACTTATGGTTAGAATATACGGGTGATGTTGATTGAGTACTATAGTTACGTTATTAAATTAAATTATAATAGATTTGACTTGTATATCAGTATCATTTTACAATTATTAAGATCAAGTAATGTCACCCAAAACCAACCTAGACATTATGATACTGATACTATAGGTGCCTTAAATATAATAGATTTAAAAATGAAGCTCTGTTTTCCAAGGTAGGTTACCTATTTTTAATTAACGGCTTTAAACCAAATTGTACAAATGTTTTTGTGTTTTTTTTTTTCGTCAATAATGTAAACAAGTTTTTTAATATTTTTTAATGTGTAAAATTGTGAAAGTCATTTTAGAAAAGTGTTCGACTGCTAAATGTTTTAGGATTAATTGAAGAAATTTTACTTTATCAGTGTTTTTATAATTGACAAAACGGCAATTTTAACAAACCAGTTTGTATCGAACTGATATTGTTTTTTTTTTCTTTCTCGTTTTAGTTGAAATTGAAAATGCTTTTAATCAAAAGCGAAACGTCGAGCGAAATATAACCACTATTGTTTCAATGCATAAACCTAGACCCAAGAAATATCTTCGAAGTAATTATAAATAAAAGGTTTAAGAAACAAATTATACATATTAGCAAGGGTTGAAGCTGCTATCCTCCACCAAGATGAATTTCTTCCAAGAAATTCAAGAAAATTATGGTCGATTTCAAATGAATAACCTAAAGTCAATATCTACATCACACACTAAACTAGCGAAACAGATGAACAGAAGAATATTTTTGTTAAGATGCAAAAGTTCTAACGTAATGCCAGGATTTTTACAGTTCAAATTACCTAATATTGAATTCTCAGGTACGTACCTTGGAAATAAATTCGCTGATATTATAAATAATACAAAATATAAAATTTTGAATTTAGTTATAACTGAAACCACCAAGAATATAAATAATTTAAATACGCTTATACAAGAAAAAATAAATTTAGTAAAAACTGATATACCTGAAAATACTATAAACAATTTTTTAAAATTTGAAAAAATCAGTTTTGAAAAAACTTTAATAACATAAAAAATAATAACATAAAAAAATTTAATAAACTAATTTCGCATATACCTAAAACAAACATCAAAATAAATACCGCTGAGTGGTTAGAAAATATTTCAGATACACAAATTCCAGATGACATAGCGGAGGTCCTGGCTTTGGGGAAAACATTTTCTTTACCTCTCATAAACGAACATACTCGGCCGTACTCAGAATACATCGCTTGTATAGAATCTGCAATTTATGACAAACCAGAACAAATAAAGGACAGTATTCGTGCTGATATTGTTAATGTTATGACTAATCATAAAACAAAGCTTCGCCATAAAAAAATAAAATCAAATAAGATGCAGAATCAAATACAAAAAAATCTAAACAAAGCGAAATAATTTGTTAAAACTAATCCACAAATAACTATTTTGCAGCCTGATAAAAGCAACAAAACGGTTGTTATGAATACAACAGAGTATGATAAAAAAATGAATGAACTCCTGAGCGACAAGAAAACATAAGAAATTAAAATCAGATTCTACAAATACCATTCAAAATAAAAATAACAACTTTATAAAAAAGTTAGTAAACAAAAAATACTTAACGATACTGAAGCAAAAAAATTAATAATTCATAATGCGGTACCGCCCAAACTGTACGGACTCCCCAAGTTACACAAACCAGGAATACCTTTACGTCCAATAGTATCATGTATTCAGTCACCATTTTATAACTTATCGAAATATTTATCTGAATGCTTATCCAACATAACAGGAAAAAACGATTTTTATATCAAGGATTCATTCTCCTTTAAAAAATTTATTGACACAGTAAAAATTCCAGAAAATTATAAACTGATTTCACTAGATGTTATTTCACTTTACACGAATATTCCAACCGAGCTTGTGACTGAAATCATTAAAAATAAATGGCATTTGTTAGAAGAATACACCAAACTGTCGTGCAATGACTTCATAGAAGCAATAAATTTAACCTTAAATAACAACTATTTTCAATACAAAAGTGACTTTTATCAACAAGTAGATGGTTGCGCCATGGGGTCCCCAATATCTTCCACCATTGCGCAGTTAGTAATGGAATATTTGGAAGAACATGTTTTAGATAAATTAGATTTTCATGTTGTTTTTTTCAAGCGTTTCGTTGATGATTGTCTATCAGCCGTACCTGCCAATAAAATCATAAACACTTTAAATGCATTCAATAACTTTCATCCAAAACTTCAATTTACATCCGAAATTGAACAAAATAATGAAATAAATTTTCTAGATTTAACCCTAGTTCGTAACAACAATAAAATTGATACAAAATGGTACACAAAAAAGACTTGGTCAGGCCGATACCTAAACTATAACTCGCATCACCCAAACAATCAAAAAAATAGTGTTATAATTGGCCTTACAGATCGCGCAATCGCTTTAACATCACCTAAATTTCGACCAGACGCATTAAAAAAAGTTGAAGAAACGTTGAAAAACAACATATTCCCCCTTAGTCTTATAAAACGCATTTTCAAAAACCGTACCTATAAATTTTACAATACAAATAAAAATAAAACAATTTCTACTGAAAATTACAGACACGTAGCCATACCATACACTAAAGACCTGTCAGAAAAAATTAAACATATATTGCTTAAACATAACATAATCGTAAGCCACAAGGCACAAAATTTATTAACACCCCTATACATCTCATTAAAAAGCGAAATACCCAAGAAAAAGAAATCTAATGTTGTTTATTCTGTGCGTGTATAAACTGTCAAAAAAAATACATTGGTATGACAACGCAATATTTAGAAAACCGTCTCAATGGTCACAAATACACAAAAAATGCTTCGACTGCTCTGCACAAGCACGAAAAAAATGAAAAAAATTAGTTTGGATTTGTAGAGACTGAAATTCTATGCCAGGAGTCAAACTATCATAAATTAGCTATAAAAGAGATGTTCCACATAAAGAAAGAACCAAACGCTGTGTCAACATAAATAATTTAAGTCAAATCTATTATAATTTAATTTAATAACGTAACTATAGTACTCAATCAACATCACCCGTATATTCTAACCATAAGTAGAAAATAGTAACCCTGCTATAAATAATAACATTAGCTTCCAATCCTTAAAAAAAACTAACAAAATAATAAAAAATTCTTGTCTTATCGCCATCACTTTGTGCCGTTTCTTGTATATCAGTATCATTTTACAATTATTAAGATCAAGTAATGTCACCCAAAACCAACCTAGACATTATGATACTGATACTATACGTGCCTTAAATATAATAGATTTAAAAATGAAGCTCTGTTTTCCAAGGTAGGTTACCTATTTTTAATTAACGGCTTTAAACCAAATTGTACAAATGTTTTTGTGTTTTTTTTTTCGTCAATAATGTAAACAAGTTTTTTAATATTTTTTAATGTGTAAAATTGTGAAAGTCATTTTAGAAAAGTGTTCGACTGCTAAATGTTTTAGGATTAATTGAAGAAATTTTACTTTATCAGTGTTTTTATAATTGACAAAACGGCAATTTTAACAAACCAGTTTGTATCGAACTGATATTGTTTTTTTTTTCTTTCTCGTTTTAGTTAAAATAAATGCTCTTGAAAATGCTTTTAATCAAAAGCGAAACGTCGAGCGAAATATAACCACTATTGTTTCAATGCATAAACCTAGACCCAAGAAATATTTTCGAAGTAATTATAAATAAAAGGTTTAAGAAACAATTATATATATATATATATATATATATATATATATATATATATATATATATATATATATATATATATATATATATATATATAGTCTGTATAAGTAAAGTATAAGTATATAAGTCTGTTATTATTGTATTTGACTAAATAAAGTGATATTAAAGTTAAGGACAATATCACGAGTCGATTAATATTTTTTAAAATATGGCCCAATGTTAAAAAATGTTTTAAATCCTTTTTTAAATGTCTCTTTATTTTTTCCTGCTACTTCTTCACATTTAATTTTTTAACATACTAAAGTAATCTTCTCAGAGAACCCTAGGCTGTTCTTTTTAGAGAAATTTTCCAGCTTTCTGGTTGAAATAGAATGTGTACTCAGAACGGAACTTTATTCGTAAAGAATCTTTTCATTTATTGAGAGAATAAAAGAAAATATAATTTGTATACGTACTTACATATTAATATACTTTTATGTAAATTACGTGCTGAAGGAAGGATTCATATAGTTCAGGGTGAATCCGATTTACCGATTTCTCTTATATTAATATTAATATTATTATTATTATTATTATTTCTTTTTTATAACATTATTTACGCTACGCAATAAAAATAGAGGATGTCATTTATTATTTTCTTCCATAAAAAGAAAGTATTTTCTCCGGGAAATTAAATTTTACCGAATATTTTATTATGTCACTATTTTATTTTGCTGTTTAGGACTTTTACTACAATTTTATCAGTTTATTCCTGTTTCGCTTTTGATTTTTGTGCGAAGTTTAAGGTCCATTTGATAAGTAGTTACTTAATGATTTTTTTACATTTGTGGGGTGCCATGTTGTTCCGCCATAATGGATTTTTTTTCTAAAATTGTACCATTCCATCCACATGTTCCTTGATTTTGACTAAAATTTGACGTCAATCGGATAAGTTGTTTTCGAGCTAAGCCGGGTCTAGACATAATGATAAAGGTCTGCAAACATCTTAGAGGGAGATTTTTCACGATTACAATATTTCCCTGTTACGAGAAAAAGTATTAATCAAATTCTAATATATATGATTGACTATGGCATCTTTAAAAACTTGAGCCAAAAAAAAATGTTGCCCAACTACGTAAAGTATCAAAGTAAATTTTTTAAATATTTATCTTACTGTTTCCAGACGCTTTCCGTGGGTCCTATCTTTTGCCAGACGCTTTCAAGCTCGATAAATAATCAGTACAACCACGTCATAGTATCAAAACTAAATTTGATATGTTACTTAGAAGACTATTTTATAATATCTACTGTGAATGCGAGCGCGAGGGCACTATAGATGCGAATGAAAGCAGTAGATGGTTCATGTTATACTATGTATTATAAGCATGTTTTATATTCTAGAAACGACCGAAAAGTGAAGCATTTATAAAATATGTTACAGAAAATGTCGGATCTGCGTAAGCACGAGCCGTGTCGCTAAAAGTTTATTTTTGTTCACAAATATAGGTAAGTGTTACTAATTAAGGTTTGAAAAGAAATGCTATTCGTAACAATCCATATATATCTGGAATAATAAAATTTACAATTTGTGTTCAACCAACATTTATTTATAACGATATGTAATATAGGAGTAAGAAGATCTTTACGACAAGAAGACATCTAGACTCCACTATTACTGGATCCGAACAAATTCGACCAGCTCATTCTATAAAAGAATTAAAAAATTCCAATTTTAAACAAGCTCGTGTTGATTTAGTACCTTACATTGGGCTACTGACGAAATGGCGCCATTCATCGGCAATAGAGTTATCAATATACACTTCAGGCAATACCATCGTTGATTATCATAATTCAATAGTATGCGATGTTGACAATATATCATCTCCAGAACATGAAGAAGCTTACTACAAAATTATTTACCAAGTGTGTAACATCGATGTCCAAGCAAATATAGTTATCAGATGTTCAGATTAATTACTTGAATAGGACCACACCAGAATGTATTTTTTTAGATAATTTTTTCAGCACTTTTAACCTACATCAGGTTACTACAACCCAACTCGAAATACTTCTTTCCTTGATTTAATAATTATTAACAAATACGATCGAATTCTACACACTGAAAATATTAATTTTGGGCGATTATTAGATCATTGTTTGGTATATTCTATAATTGATATACCCTTAAAACAAAAAAATAAACCTACCTTTTATCCGTTTAGAGATATAAAAAATATGGATGTGGCTCGTTTCAACAGTGACCTGCGCAATATTTCCTGGAATTGTGTTTATACTGAGCCTAATCTGGATAGGAAGATTCTAGCATTTGAGAACTGTATAAATAAGATCTTCAATAAACATGCGCCGATCCGAACAATTAGAATCACCAAAAATTACTGCCCCTAGATAACCCCAAACATTAAACGCATGATGCGTTTGAGAGATCATGCTCTTAATGAATACCGTAAAGCTTTAAAATCCCTTAGTGTGTCATTTGCTCAAACCCAATCAAAATTAAGATTTTACAAAGAACTTCGTAATCTAGTAACATCCTCCATTCGCCGAGAAAAGAAGGCTTTCATAGAGTTTAAATTGAATCGAAACCACAAAAATTCCAAAACACTTTGAAATGCCGTAAGTAAATTAAATATACATAGAAAGTGCCCCCCCAGCGACCTTCCGGATCATCTTAAGAATGCCAATAATATAAACACCTTTTTTATTTCTTCTATTGTGCGAACCGAACCAGATTTGCTGACATTTCAGTACTTTGATCAAAATAGGGATCCAAATATCCAAATATCGCAAATAATGTATTTAACTTCTCGCTTGTTTCACCTGATACTGTTGCTTCCAAAATTATGAAAATTAAATCGAATGCCAAAGGGATAGACAAAATATCTGAGGCCATGATAAAACTATGTGTGCCTGCTCTTACGCATTTAATTAATGCATCATTGCTTAATGCAGTTGTGCCCAGCCGCTGGAAACATTCCCTTATTACCTTACTTCTACCTTGTATACAATCAGGATTTCGCTCTGGGAATAGCACTACTACGGCTCTTTCCAACGTTGTTGATGACTTATTACGCGAAATGGATAATGAAAAACTTTCTCCTTTTGACAATGTTGGATTATTCAAGAGCATTCGATACTATACATTATGGCCTTTTGATCGCTAAACTGAAGTATTATGGTCTCTCACAGGAGTCCATAGAGTGGTTTAGAAGTTATTTGATAAATAGGCATCAGCAGGTGAAATTGGTGAGTGATAGTGAGGTTAACCTTTCTGAAAGCTTAGTGAATTCGAGTGGGGTACCACAGGGCTCCATTCTGTGTCCTTTTTGTTTGCTATTTATACGGCTGATATAGTAAAATCAGTTGATGTGAATATCCATTTGTACGCTGAACACTGTTAAGTATATACCTCTTTTAACCCTGACTACGAAGAGGAAAGCGTGGTCACTATTATGAATAGAAATCTTTATGCTTTACAAACGTGGTCAAGAAACAACTCTTTAATATTAAACGCGTCGAAGACTGTAGCCCTATTGATTGGTTTTGAGAAGCAAAGGCAAAAGGTCAATCTAAAACATAAAATTTTGCTTGGAAATGATATCCTTGCTTTTAAAACACATTTTAGAAAACTGGGACTAATTATAGACCAAAACTTAGGCTTTTCTAATCATGTAACAAGTAAAATACATTTAGCATATCTACGTCTGAAAAATCTATATCCTTTCAAAAATATTTTAAAATTTCAAGTTAAACTCATGTTAACTGAGTCCTTGATTCTACCATTATTTGACTACTGCGATGCAGTATACGGCCCATGTCTAAATAATTACTACGCAAATCGAATACAGGTGGTTAAAAATTCTTGTCTCAGGTACTCTGCAGACATTGGGAGGCGGGATCACATAACCCCTTATTACTTGCAGTACGGCTTGTTTAGGATAAATGATAGAATATAAATAGTAATACATTTAAACATTTAACATAATAACATTTCTAATAATTTCTTTCTACTTGGTCTGGAAATATATCTTTTCATGCATCTCTTCGTATATCTTTTTTGTAATCTTACTTATTTAGTATAAATCAGAGAATATTTAACTTACTTAAGTAAGCAGGTTAGGTACTGTTTTTCTGTAATAGTATTAAGAAAAAAATATTGTAATGAAATGGTTTGGGTTGGGCCTAAGCAGCCTTTGGCTGAGCCCCGCCCCTAATAAAGACATTATTTATTTATTTATTTACTTGAAAAATAATGACTCGCATGTTTAGATACTCACAGGCTCTGGAAACAAGCTAAGATATGTCGATTTAACTAACATCTATGAACAGCTGAGCTGCTCTCTGTGTAAAAGCCTGCCTATATTTGATGCTTTTACAAAATGTGATTATAATCCAGCTTTTTTCAAAAGTGGAAAACTGAGACCGTTCAAAATATTAAGCTTTTCTCAGATTTGGCGATGTTGAGATAAGAACGACAATAAAAGTGTATTTGATACAATTTAAAATTTTATTTGTGATGTATATAACTCCCGACTACACTTATTCATCAATGCATATACAGTTCCAAATGTAAGTGAACCATTCAACAGAAAAATATAAGAAATCTCGACGCAAGTAATCTGCCACCCCGCATAGCTGAATTATTTCAACAATTTCTCAGAGCAAACTATATTACAAGCATCTGGAATATTGCTCACAAAAATATACGAGCAATTATCGTCCCGAGAGTAATAGTTGGTACCTAGACGAGAACCAATATAAATTTAATTGGTTCGAAGGAAGTCATCTGACAAATTTTATCAGTGACTCACTGCAAAAAGTTTTATACGCCGTCAAATTTATTAAAATTATATTAAATGAAATTTATTAAATTAAAATTAATTTAGTATTTTACCATCAAAATAATAATAAATAATTAAAAAATAATTCGCTAAAATGAATAAACAACATCTCTTATCAGAATACCCATTACACTCAACTACTGCTCTCACCCGCACTCGTAAGCATCTATAATTCCCAGTGAATGTCTGGGGGGTGGCTGATCCCTAATATATTATAAAATAGTCTTCTGAAACTGACTTCGAAAACTTGGCTACTCGCCCAGGAAAGTATCATTTTCCGATCTTGTCAACCATCCTTTAAAGGTTCTGAAGCTCATTCAAGACAAGACTCAGAACTTTGCTGAGTTTTCAACTGTACCTACTAGACTAAAACTTGGCAGATATATTGCTAAAGTTTAATTTAAAAACGGAAAATATCTGGATCGCACAAAGAGGGCAATTTTTTTGAATTGTTTTTATAACAGGGTTGGTCAAGTAAAAAAAATAGTATATTAAGTATGTACTAAATTTAGTAGTACCACTAGTGTGATACTCTACGAATTAACAAACCAAGGATAGTTTGCTAAAGTACAAATTACAGAGATATAATTTTAATAACCATGCATGTACACAATAGACGCGTCAGCCACATTTAACATCAAAATTCTTTTTAGACACCTTGACTCTATTGCGAATCTATTTTTCGTTCTTGAAATTAAAGTAAAAAAAGTATCCAAAATAATAGTAAAAAACAAGATCTTTAGCAAATTTTACCTTAACTTATCTCTATATAATGGCCTCTTAAAAAAAAACAAAACCGAACAGCCACTATTTTTCGAGATGGCAGCTTTAGCTTTATTATAGATTTCTATTTTGTTTTGAGCATATGGGGCGTCAATCAGAAAGGCAGGTGGAACTTATTGGTGTATTGTCTCGTTTGTGTAATTTTCTTCTGATATATGGGTAATGAAAGTGACTAAAAATTTAAATTAGTATTAACTACCCGTCAGATCAAATTTCTCGATGAGCTACCGCTACAATTTATGTTTTCAAAGAAGTAGCTGAATAAATAAATTCAATACAAAAATGGAATTATTCATTTGTATTCTTAACTGTGTTAATTATTAATTAAATAAAATGCTATATGAAAATTAAATATTGGGCGAATTATCTACTGGTGATATAGATTCACCAATAACCTCTATCTACATTTAAAACACAAAGTGTTTTTTTTTTCAGTTTCGCCAACAAAATGCCCCGTATATGAGGTGAAAAATTCCATTATTGTTTAAAAAGTCCTATCAAAAGTACCTTCTTTAGATAAATATCGAACTTTTATTGTTATTTTATTAAATACGAATTTTCTAACTATTGTATCTCAAAGGTAAATTGGAAAATAGCCTTAATATGAACAAGATGGCAACGTTTTATTGTGCCTGCCGCCGAATTTGGGTTTCGGATTTAATCGTTTGTATTGGTTTTGCATTCAAGGAGTAGGTCGGGAACATTGACGAGATGTAAAACAATCCCGTTTAGAGGGGATTATCAAAAGTTTCGTCGGTTTGGTTATTATTTTCTTAGTTTTGGAATTTTAGTCTTATCCTGTTGGGTATATTATATAGAACTATTATTAGACGTTAGCTTTGTGCCTACCTAATTGAAAAAAAATGTCATATCTGAATATAATGCGAATAAAAATATTTACAAAGCTCGCAAAGAAATGATTTGTAATTATCTATGCCTTCAAGCCTAGGGATATGGAGGCTATTATTTTTTTCATAGTAATCAGGTCTAATTTTAAAACTATAATTTTATAGTCAAATTTAGACGTTGTCTTATTTCGATTATTTTATTCTCAAATGAAAATCTTTTCGGGCAAGTTTAAAAACTTTTCATCGATGGTTATTTAAGACAAATTCAAACTGAAAAGGAACCAAGAGAGTAATTTATCAATTTGTTTCTATTACAAAACGTCGCCATCAGACTATAGACAAATTTTGAAGAATACAGTTTTTTTTAATATATGTATTTAAAATATGTATTATTCGTTGTAATTAACATGCTGTCTATATGTTGTTAGTTATTAAAATTCTAGATGTTGGAAATATGAAAATTATATGTTTGGACCTAACTGTTTGTGAACCCTATCATTAAACAACAACATCTGCAAATTAGGTTTATGTTTTAATAATCTGATTCACAGTTAAACCTTCCTAAGTAACCAGATAACAATTTTTCAATAAAGATAATCATCCTGGTCAAATGGAAAAGTGTTAATTAAATCAAACAATACTGTTACGTACTAGTAGGAATTTGTGAGGACTAATGTTAAGGCTTAATTAAATAAAAACGAGCCTTATCTAATTAATGGAAAAATATTAATTAAACGGAAAACCACTGGTAAAAACGAGAGGTAGTTTGTCACAATTTCAGACTTTAAGAAAGAATTTTACAAAGCTAATTTAAAATCAATGAGAGTTTTAACCTTGTAAAAATTTGTTTTTTTGGCATTTAAATACATTTCAAACGACCAATAGACTAGGTCTAAAAATATTTTAATTAGCAACTAATTTTTCTAAACATTATCGTTTATATGACACTTTCATATTTAAATAAACCAAACATTTTTGGCTACCAAATTACATGGTGAGATTTGATGATGAAACGAATAGAATAAATATATTTTTTTAAAATATGTATTCAAAGTGCCTGTAAAAGAACAATTCTTTGGTTCGAGTTTATATTTTTTGTTGCATGAGAATGTTCTTTTTACGATATCAGAAATCCAAGAAATGATAAAAAATAACAACTGAAAAACGAAAATTGTTTAAATATTTTTAAGGTACACTTTTGGTCAGTTAGCTAACTGTCACAAATACAAAAAAATGACAGAAATTGTCAAATTTTTCAATTCACAAATTTGACACAATCGCACTGATTTAAGCAGTATATCAGAAAACTAATTTGTAAATTTAATAGAATAAATAACTACAAGAACAATTATGGATTAAATAGTTCAAAATTAATAAAAACAACGACCCCTTTACCCTAATGAAATATAAAAATCAAGGGATCGGGTAGAAGAAAAAACTTTATAATGGGAAACATAAATGTTGCGATTACAGCCCGAAAAATATGTCAGCAATCAGAAATGAGAAAAGGTGTTTTGAGACCATATGAAATCCATTACTACTAACATTTATGTTCTGTGTCAAAAACCCACACATTGTATGAATGACACATTTTATAGGCTTAAGAGCTGTTATATGTTCGTGGAAAATTAAAGTGAAACATATTTCTAAAACCAACAATTCTATCTCGGAACTGTCAACTTGAGCACGTCCTAGCGTTTTGTTTAATGCCAGGGTACATGTAACGATTCGTCGTAACACTAATTTGTTTAGCGAGAACAAGAGAAGACTTTCTACTACATTATTGAAAAAAAAATATGTGAATGTAATTAACGGAAGTTTTCAAAAATTTTTTCAGTATTTTAGTTTGAATCAAATTTTATGAAATTGCAACTGTCTTTTATTGCAATAAATAAAAAATCGAATAGAAGTATTTTATCAGTTTGTTTTTAAACAGCGAAATATATTTTTAGAAATATGCACAATCAACAGCAAAAGTTATGGTACGAGCGGGGATCGAACCCGCACCTCTGGATCACTAGTCCATTGCTCTAACCAACCGCTCTATTGTTCCACTGATAAATTCGAAGAACTTGTAATTTTCAAACCCACCAGTATCATAACCATTGTTGACCCTGCCAAATATTCTAACCGTATGGCGCGGCATTCCTGACTTTTGCTGTTGATTATAAATATTTCTAAAAATATATTTCACAGTTTAAAAACAAACTGATAAAATACTTCTATTCAAAATTTGACTTAACGGGCATAACGTAAAATTATAATTTACTAATATGGACGGTACCTAATAGCGATGTCAGATTTGACGTCCAGTCAGGAACGCCGCGCCATAGTTTTACTAGTTCATCCCTATATCACAATAATTAGTTATAGCACACAGTTTGAAATCAGTTCATTCTTCGATTCGAACTAAAATTTTACTAGTTGTTTCCTACGTAATACTTGATTTTTTTACAAAATTTCAGATAAATTGGATAATTAGTATTTTAACGTTCCACTAAGCCGCCATCTTGTTCCAGCATATTGGATTTGTACCAAAACATTATTAGGATATCTCCATATGAGCCTTAATTTTTTATTAAAATTTGAAGTCAATCTGACGACCAGTTTTTAAGCTGTGCCACGAACTGACAGTCAGACAGACAAACCGACCAAAACATAGGATTTGGAATCTAGGGACGCCAAAACGCGAAGATATGTAAAACCTGAGAGAGTGATTTTTTTCAGTTCACAAAAAGTTTATTAGGCCGCCATTTTGTTCTGCCATCTTGAATTATTACCATAGTTTTACTAGTTTATCTCTATACTACAATTAGTTACGGCACACAATTTAAAATCAGTTCATTGAGTAGTTTTTTCAGGCTTAATGTTTAAATATTGTTCCGCCATCTTGGATTCGTACCAAGATTTTGTTAGTTGATTCTTGATTGTTGTGCAAAATTTAAGATAAATTGAATAATTAGTTTTTATTAGTAATAATTTATTTAACGTTTCACTAGGCCGCCATCATTGTCCGTCATATTGGATTTTTAGCAAAATATTACCAGGTAATCCCTATATGAGCCTGAATTTTTGACTTAAATTTGAAATCAATCTGATTAGTAGTTTTTAAGCTATGCCGCGAACTGACAGACAAACCGACAGACAGACTGACCAACTTGATAAAACAAAATGCGAAGAAATATAAAACCTGAGGGTGATTTTTCATATTATAAAAATTTTATTTGGCCTCCATTTTGTTCCGCCATCTTGAATTAGTACCACACTTTTACTAGTTCATTTCTATACTACAATTAGTTATGGCACACAATTTGAAATCAGTTCATTAAGTAGTTTCTTCAGACTGAATTTTTAAATATTTTGTTAAGCTTCCATTTTGTTCAGCCATCTTGGATTCATACCAAAATATTACCAGTTGATTCCTATGTAATACTTTATTTTTGTGCAAAATTTGAGACAAATTGTACAAGCATTTTCTTAGTAATAATTTTTTTAACATTTCACTAGACCGCCATTTTGTTTTGCCATCTTGGATTTTTACCAAAATATTACCAGGTCATCCCCATATGTCTCTTAATTTTTTGCCAAAATTTGAAGTCAATCGGGTAAGTAGTTTTTTAGTTATGGCGCGAACAGTCAGACCGACAAGCCGACAGACAGACAGACAGACAGACGGAATCAAGAAAACATATTTTTCGTCATCTAGGGAGCCAGAAACGTGAAGATCTGAAAAAATCTCGGAGGGTGATTTTTTCACGATTACAATACTTCCCTTTTACGAGGGAAGTAAAAATTCGTAAGTTTTCTTTACTTGGAACTTGCCTCATTTTATTCCCCTTTTATTAAAAACCTGTGATCCAATTTAGTTATTTATTAACACTTGTATACTGTCTTTGCAAAAATTTTTATTGGACGCCATTTTGTATGGATTCGTACTAACAGTTTCTACCTATACCATACTTGACTTTTGGGCATAATTTTACATGGAATAAATGATTTTTTTAAAACCGCCATTTTGTTCCGTCATGTTGAATTCGTACCAGTTTATCTGTGTTTGCACAAATTTTGAAATCCATCTAATAAATACTTTTTTTCAAATTGATTTTTTATTAGATCGCAATTTCGTTTGTTATCTTAGATTCGTTCGAAAATGTTACCAGCTCAGTTCCATATAAAACTTAATTTTCTGTAAAATTTAAGGAAAACCCTAATTTTTTTACCAAAATTTGATGTCAGACAAACATTTCGACAAATTGTTTTGGCATTTAAGGAGCTAAAACGTGAAGCTATGTAAAACCTGGAAGGGTGATTTTTATCACGAATACAAATATTTTACTTGGCCACCATTTTGTTCCGCCATTTTGAATCCGTATCGCAATTAAAAGTTCATTTCTATATCATATTTAATTCAGTTTTTTCAGGCTGATATTTTTAAATATTTTATTATGCCGCCATTTTGTTTTCACATCTTGGATTCCTATCAAAATTTTACCCGTTGAATTGAAGTAAATCGGATATTTAGTTTTTTAGTAATAATTTTTTTAACATTTCATTAGAACGCCATTTTGTTCCACAATATTGGATTTCTACCAAAATGTTACCAGGTCATCCCTATGTGATCCTTCATTTTTGACCAAAATTTATTAATCGGGCAAGTAATTTTTTAGGTATACCGCAAATAGATGCACAGACAGATCGACCAAATTGAGAAAACATGTTTTTAGACATCAAGGTAACTTGAAACGTGAAGATCAGCGGAGGGTGATTTTTTCACGATTAGAATACTTTTTCGACGGAAGTAAAAATGCCAGATATTTAACAATATAAAAGTATATTTTACATTTTATATTCATGTAATTTTCTAATATAAATTTAAATATAACAAAACCCGTAAGGAGAATTAAAAAAATATTTTTATAAAAATATTATATACATACATAAAATAATAAAGTACTCGGATACATGTATCGATATTCAAAATTCATGAAGAGATCTTCTACTTTGTTATGTATAATAAAACAGAGATACCTTGTCTAATTCTCATGACTGGAATAAATTAACAAATCTATTTTTTGCTTATAAGTTGTAAATTTACCACTAATGTTACTAATGTTAAATGTAAATCTACTAGTATCACCTGCAACATAGACGAAGCAGAACAATCTCGACAGAACTAAAGAAAAAGGTAGCCAAAGTTGATCTAAATATCTGTAAAAGCCTAGAGTATGTTAATGTGATTATCGTGCAAACTTCGGGATACGATTCCTCTCAATAAAATAGAAAAGAAAAACAAATAAAAACACGGTTTTGCCAATCCTCCGGTCCTGTCACACAGGGTGTTAAAAATACTTTTTTAAGTTCCTGTTGAACTCTGTGTTTAAGTTCCCATCTTTATTAACTTAATTTGCAGCAAAAAGTTCCGCTGTATGTTTTTACAAAAACGTACCGTTCTCAAAATATCAGTAACCTAAAATTTTGGTTTAGGTAAAATAATTTGCATTTAAAAAAAAAAATCAAATTGTTTTATTTTTATTTTATTTATTAAGATTAACTTTATTAAATGCTTCAATATTCAATATTGAAAACGGAGAATTTGAGGAATTCTCTCTCAAAATTTATACCACGGTCACATTAACACCCTGTATTTGTTTAAACGGAAGAGTAGGTATATCATAAATTGTTTCTAAAGAAACTAAGAGTAGTGAAGAATGGATAAGGCGATGACAATACTAACGATATTATATAGGCGGAATGACCGACGTCATGTCGACTAGTAAGTTGAAAAGATGTGTATATAGAAAGGTCTCGGAATTCAAAACCAAGTCTAGCATTTTGGTCAGCATTATTATTTGTAATTAATTAAAAAAAATCTAAATCTAGAAAAAGACTCAAAAGGCTTATGCATTGGTTTATACCTTTGATAGGCCATTCATTGCACATTAGCAAATGCTAAACAAAATATAATAAAATAGTTAAAAATTAAAGAATAGTTTTTATCTTATACCAGTACCGAACTTTAAAATACTTGTCTGAAAATGCATAGACAATTTTTAGAAAAATAACAAAAGAATGAATTGTTGTATAATATTATTGTACACTTTTAATTTTAAACTAATTTTCCTTAGGGGATTTAAATTTTAAATACCCTTAGTAGTTAAAAAGGTTATAAGAATGCATTGCGAATAGACTCACATTTTATTTATTTTTATAAATGTAATCAGTACTAATTAAAAAAACTAAGGAATAAATTTGATTTGAATAGGTATTAATGCAAAATTTAGAATGCCCAACAATTAAAGTACCGGAACTAGTAAGATAAATTTGAATTGCGATACAAGGAAAAGCGGTATGTGAAAACATTTCCATTTGCGTCATTAAAATATTACCGATTTTTCAACAATGTATATAAGTCATATAACATTACATGTTAGAAAAAGACTTTAAATTAATAAGTATTTAGAAGCCAATGCATGATTCTGGTTGCTTAAACCAAGTAATAGTTCTCTTGGCCAACCAGCACTTAACATCTAATATAAGGTATTTCGAAAAGTTTTAAAAACAAAAACTTTAACTCGGATGTTATACGGAGCGGGTAAAAATGTGAAAAAATGCTAAGAGCACCCTATTTTTGTTTGTTTTAATACCGGATTTTGTACACATAAACTTGTGGTAAAAATTTTCATTTTTGAGGCTATTAAAAGAATCATAGTAACTATGGAAATGATGTGTGAAAAGAATAGTTGACCGTTGATTGAAACATTTAGGTATCGTCTCCCAATACAAGAAAACTAGCGTTATTGATATTAATTATTGAAAAATTATAAGGCTGTGTACAGTAAAGCTTTTTCGACTACCTAATTATCCTCATGGCTACTCGTCATCAATTACAGTTAAAAACACACGCTCAAAAAAGATTTAGTTAAAATTTTATATTTGACAAATAACAAACACTGACGAACACCAAACCTTTCTCAAAAGGCAAATTTCTGCTATAAACAGGACCGGCTTTAAAGATTCACCGGCCCTAAAGGGCAAATTTTCATGGGGCCCTTGCAATGCTTATAACGTTTTCAAGTTTATAGTAAAAAAGGAACATTAAATATTTCATATATAAACATTGTGATTTAAAACATTCTAAAAAATACACTCACCGGCACAAAATTCCGCCACTCTAAAATTTTGACTAAGTTCAATGTTTTATAACTTTTTTATTTTTTATCCGATTTTCATGATTTTGTTATCAGTTTGTAGATCCATTTAATGTGTTTTTCTTCATTTATTTTGTAAAGTAGCATTTTTCGATTAGACTATATTATACAGGAGTAGATCAAACTGTTGTTTTTTGTCGTCACTTCAAAACACCCTGTAGAAAAATTGAGGTAGATAATTTTATTTACATACTGTTTCTGGTAATCAATAATGTATTCTAAACATTTCGTTTTTTGATTTATACCGTTACCTCATTTCTGCTTCGAGCTGCAGATTTTTTATTAAAACAATGTTATTTTTAGAAAATGCATGTCAAGCTTTCGGTTAAAAATTATCTACGTTGGCTAAGTAGGTGACAGAATGTTTGACAGTGACAATATTATAATTTGTTGTATGTTGTATGTCAATATGGTATTAACTCCAGCAGACGTGGGTAAAATTGTTGCGTTAATAGAGGATGGCCGTAGCAAAAGTTATGTCGCTCGTACTCTGAGAATTCCGAGGTCTACAGTTCGAGATGCCTGGAATAGGTACTTATAGACGGGAACTTTCACAAGGCGGCAAGGCTCTGGCAGAAAAAGAAAAACCACTGCAGTTGATGATCACTTTGTCGTCGTTAGTTCTTTAAGAGATCGAAGATCTACTGCTGTGTGTCTAAAAAATGACTTGCAAATGACTAGTGGAGTAAATGTAAGTGAAAAAACGATACGTAGAAGATTGGCAGAAGCTGGCCTTCATTCACGAAGGCCAGCAGTATGTCCACAACTCCTTCCTCGTCATCGGCAACAGCGACTAAGGTTTGCAAGATTGCATTCTGACTGGACTCTAGAACAGTGGGGAAACGTACTATTCACAGATGAATCCAGGGTTTGTTTGAGGTCGCCAGATGGTCGTGAGCGGGTATACAGACGTAGGAATGAAAGACATGCTGACTGCACCATATCAGAACGAATCTCATATCATGGCGGTTCAGTTATGATTTGGGCGGGTATTTCTACCGAAGCACGAACCGATCTTGTATTTGTTGAAAATGGAACCCTAACCGCACAGCGTTACATTGAGGAAATAATCCAGGAAGTGGTTGTTCCATTTGCTCCTTTCATTGGGAACCAATTTACATTAATGCATAATAATGCTAGACCTCACGTTGCACGTATAGTGAGCGAATATCTGGATGAAGTTGGACTTCCATTTTTAGAATTTTGTATATGTATTTTTTTAATGGCTTTTTTATTTTTTATTTTTTACTTTGCTTTATTATTTTTTTACATTATATTTATGAAAATGTTTATAACATAGTAGACAAAGTACATTTCTAATGTACTTCGGATTCTATTATATTAATATTCTAAATTCTTGATTTAAATATTATTTTTCTATAATATTTATGATGTGTTTTTGTTTTGTTTTGTTTGCTAATTTTGATGTTTGTAAACTATTTTTTTTTTACAACAGCTTTGTCCACAAAATTGTAAAATTTTTTTGACAATAAAGCATTTATTTATTTATTTATTTATTTATCGAACATCTCTGGGATCAACTTAAAAGGGCCGTACGGCGTCGTCCTGTGCAACCACAAACTTTGCAAGACTTACGACTGGCGCTGGCCGAAGAATATCAGGCTATTCCTCAGGAAAGAATAAGTAACCTTATTCAATCGATGCCACGAAGACTGCAAGCTGTAATTGCCGCGAGAGGAGGAAATACACGTTATTGAATTTTTATTGTTAATTATCTTTGTGATATACCTTGTGTTTTTCTTAATAAAAATAGGCTTCAAATCAGCGTTCCTTTTAAAATTTTGCAGCTCGAAGCAGAAATGAGGTAACGGTATAAATCAAAAAACGAAATGTTTAGAATACATTATTGATTACCAGAAACAGTATGTAAATAAAATTATCTACCTCAATTTTTCTACAGGGTGTTTTGAAGTGACGACAAAAAACAACAGTTTGATCTACTCCTGTATAATATAGTCTAATCGAAAAATGCTACTTTACAAAATAAATGAAGAAAAACACATAAACACATTAAATGGATCTAAAAACATTGAACTTAGTCAAAATTTTAGAGTGGCGGAATTTTGTGCCGGTGAGTGTATATTTGGTTTAGGGTTGCACTAAAAAGGGAAAATTAATCGAGTATTCCATTGTATCAAAAGTCTTCATGTGCATTAGTTCTTTGTAAATTAAATATACTGATATTTTAGTAACTGGCATTAATTAAAAAATAAACCAATAGTGCAGATTTACGAAAAACAAAAAAAAACCTAAAAAGAAAAGCAAAAAGGCAACTTTAACTGAAGAACTAACAATGTCAATAGTTGAAAACTGGCCCATGGAAAACTACAATCCTCAATCAAATGTTGGAACGTAGCAGTGGAGTTTGCGGATACCCAGTATATGGATTTTCACTTTTCTGGAATAATGTCAGCAGCAACAAGTTTGGCTATTTCTAGAACATGGAAATATTTCATTTTGCCCAATTTATTAACGATTTTGAATTGAATAGGACCACAACATACAAACAAAATGTATAATGAAAACCGTAACTTTTGAGCATTAGCCGATAACAAGCGTTCAGCTGGATCAGGTTAAACAACGTTCAATGAATTCTGTAAGTGCTCATTTTCGGATTTAGCCAAATACAATGTTAATAATTTAGTTAAATTGAGGTTTATATACGCAAAATATATATTAATTATCATTGACTCCACTGGGCAATAGATCGTTATACTATGCTACAGTTTTCTTCAAATTTCTCTGATGTCTTTGCAGATGAAGATATTAACCTGGTAATTCGGACATCTCAAATGAATTAAAAACTATTTAAACCGGGCTATTGCATATTAGTTAAGCTGTTGATTTACAAACGAGTTAATAGTAACGTTGTATCATTTAGAAGGCCAATTAACATTCTGGTAACGTCCGTATAAAAGAAAAATATGGCTGGTCGATTAAACATTCTAAATGGCAATTAAGTTTTGCGCAACCGGGGGTTAGTGTTTTAAAGTAAAAATGCATATATTTAAAGAAACTGTTTCGAGGTATATCCTTAATTATCATAAAACGAGAACAGTTTTATCATTTTTAAATAGGGACGACAAAAGATAAACGTAAAGGTAATTTGCAAGGTATACAACTGCATTTGATACGCCCCTGGAGTTTGGCTGAATACGATTTAAAATAAATTGTAATACATTTTTAAGGCATTTATAAGAAGCAAAAAACACATAATCAATTTTGTCCTTGTGAAAAACTATCAAACTTAAAGAAAGATGTATCGAAAAATTGCAAGTTTTCGAGAAAAAAGATACCTATTTCTTAAAATAGGACCGGTATCAAAATTTTAAGAAATTCTTTTGTTTCGTATACTATATCAATTAATTTGGTGTACCTCAAATATATATTAAAAATAGTTGAGTTTTTTTTTAGTAAATACTGTACAAACCAATTCTGAAAATATTAGATAAAAACCGCATTCCGAGAGATTATTTTATTCATAAGTTATTGTAACTTGGAAATTACCAAAAAAAAAAAATAGCAGTCGCGTTTCACTTAAATAATATTGGAGTTTCGAAGAAAACGTTTTTAATAACAAATCCGTCAGCTTTCTATGAAACAATATCTGAAACTCTCCTAAAATAAGAACTGAACTCTCTGCATGACTTTTTATGTATTAATTTTCACCTACTAGTATTTTCTCGCAGTTTACCTATGGGAGCTTTAATTGGACCCCGTTTTTATGTGCGAGGTATCTCATTCTGAAACACTAGGAACGTTATGAGTCATGAGCTGCTATATGTTGCCCAATAGTTGGAAGATATTTTCTGACCTACCGACATTGATGTACTTGTTAAGGCATGAAAAAATTAAATTAATTTTCCGTACTTTTCCCAATATGTGAATTATATTTTTTTATGTGTAGCTTAAAATATGTCTACAAAAAAACGTCAAGATAACGTAAAAGTACGAGTATTGTTGTGATGAAAATGCCTTATTGTGTTTAGAGTAACGTCAGCAACAAGAGATTAAGAGATTCTTATAAGAGGGGATTCAATTATGAAAAACATTTCTACCTACGCCATAAAACATTACACGTTTTCCTGTGAGAGAAAATATTTATTGTTTCAGTATTCGAAAAAATATTTTTTCTAAATGGTATAATAAATAAGTAGTTCTTAACCTACGAATCCTGAACAAACAAAAACTGGAAAAAGAATTAGCAGGATTTTTCAGAAAAACTATTATAAAGTAGGTACGTAAGTAAAGTTTATACTTTCCGTTATTTAAAGTTCCTTCCTTTGTTTCGGTTTACGCTTTTTTACGTATTTCGTGCGTCACAAAAATGGGAATAACCTAATAATGTACAATGCGTGATTATTTTCATAGTAGGTGTGAGCGATTTGCAGTTAAAAAAGAACCTTAACTGTTTTTTTAACTGCCAGTATAAAAAATGTGTTTGTTTTAAAGGAATATGTAAGGTTTTTTGTAAGCTAAACATAAACATTGCAACGACCAACTGACAAACAAGTTAAATTAGTTCAGTAATGAAATTAAAACCGTATATTATGTGTTTATCGTTAAGAAAAATAAGGCTTATTATAAACATTTTATTTATCAACCCAAAACTTTAGTTGGCAACACGACAACATTTCAATGGAACCATACAAAGTCAAAATATATCAATACCTTGACATTACCCAAAAAATACTGGCTATATGTAAAAATGATAGCTTGACCTACCGACAAGATCCGGCGCGAGCTTCTAGGATTACCTATAAATTAAAATTGCACAACTATATGCCATTTATGGAATCACTGTATATTGCTCTAAACTTACCTAATTAAGAATTAAATCGAAATTTAAAGATCGCCTTGGATTTCTCAAAATAAAGTTACACATAACGTTTAGGCCGCAATTGCCTACATCTAGTATAATTCATTTTATTTGAATAAAATGGTTTTTATATGTTTTTAAATGATACTAGTATTAGTATACAGCAGTTATTACTTTTTTCTCCAGTACCAAACTTAAAGTGTATATCAGTTCAGAAGATAATACTAAATTAAAATTTACATATTATTCTGCAATTTTTATTTTTTTTTTGATCGCTCATGTCTTGAATGATAAAATGAAAGCAAATTTTTAACGCTAAAGCCTAATCTTTGCAAAAAACCTTGTATTGCATAATCAGTAAATATAATTTTTATATTCTTACCCTGTACTTTATAAAAAGATGCGGTCCTTTCTCGAACAACTTACCTGAAAGTAAAAATAAATTATACTATAAGTTTAAAGAAATATGAAGAAAGGCAAAAAATTTCTAATTAAAAATGTAAATAAAAACTGTACTTTACGAAAGCATAGAAGGGACACATAATTTTTTCTATAATTCAGACAAACTCTGAATTAAGATTTAAACTCTGAGTTGAGAGATTAAAGTCTGAATTCATATTTTTCTACAAGAATATGCATTGGGAAATAAGGTATAAAACCTGCATTGCTTAGTCTTATATTCATAATACGTGAGCAAATGCTGGTAATATTAATATGTGGTCCAAAAATGTGAATAAATATTTTCCATATCTGTAAAGGCGTGGTTTATGAAGTTCTCTGAACATTCACGGTGCATGGTTTGGTTCTTGAATTTACTTAGTAAAGTTAACATAAACATAGATAAGTAAATATATGACAAACCATTTGTTGTACATTTATGGAACATTTAGAAAATAAAATCAAAAATGTATTAGTGGAATGGAATACTGGAACACGAACGTTTGTGGCCATAACTTAGTTATCTCCTTTGCTTAAAATAATGCTTCGTAAGTGTCGGTACTTGTACATATTTCCCGTTGTTTTTTTTATCAAGGGGATGGTTAAATTATTCTGAATAAATTCGAAAGCTCTAATCAATGTTACTATTACTAAACTTGTTCTGCTAGGTTTGCAGTGTATTTATTCCTTGGATTTCACAACGTTTCGTACAATAACTATCTTCAACCGTTTTTAAAAGTAAATATTAATACAAAACTACGGTTTTTTATACTAGTTGTGTGCGGCGATGCGTGAAGTCTCTGCCCCCTAGTCACCTGCACCTTGTAGTGTTTTTAGTAGGTGAAATATTACTCGTTATAAAAGCTGCAGTCTACAAAATTTCGTTTTCGCCAATGCTGCTTCTTGTGCAAAAAGAAAAGAAAACCAATTCAAAGGCTATTGATCAGAAGGAAGAATTTGAGAGACCAAACTCTCAACTAGCATAAAAGTCAAGAAGCACAAAATAACACTAGCATACGCAAAAAGGAGAGACAATTAGGTAATACAAGTGTGGTCAAATCAACATCGAACGAAGTGGTTTGAGACTAAAATTTTGCACAGATTTCAGTATTGCTAAATACAAAAATTCGTAGAAGCAGCTTTCGAGCTAATCCGTTGAATTCGAGTATTTTCCGTAGTAAAAGTAATCCGAGAATTTTCAGTAAGCCAAATATATACTACAAATATATAGAAATAGATTCTCGCTCAAAATAAGCTCCTGTAACATCACGGTTCAGGTTACCAGGGGCGGAGTCTTCACGCATCACCAGATACAACTAGAATATTAGACCTTAAGTATTAGTATTTAATTCACCCTTGAAAAAGATTGAAGGTAGTTACTTTTTGGAACGATGTAAAAACGAAAAAATGAGGAAATGCAAATCCGCTAGAAAGAGTTTAGTTATATTATATATTATCTACAAGTCTCAAGCAAACGATGTTACTATTAGTATTAGTTTATTTTATTTTAGATAAAACAATATTTAAAGAATGTTTGCTAACGGTGCCAAAATAAATTTTAGTAATAGTGATAATTGAATACGTATGTAGAAACTATTTTCGCTGACGCAATGTTGCCTCCTAGACTAGAGGGAGATCCCTTAATGCTTTTATTTATGGGGTTGGTAGATCCTAATAATCATACTAAATAAATTGACACACATTTTTGTGTTTTGCTGTTTGTTCAATATTTATGAAGGTAAGGGGTTTTAAAATTTGTAGACATAGTACTCACTATTAGCTAGACATTATCTCACGATGTTTTAGTATTTACAGTATAGTTAATGAACAAAAAATGATCACCTACATAGGTGTTCGAGAGTATATGATATATACATGTATTATTTACAACTGTGTCACCTTGTATATTTTAAAAACCAATTTAATGCGCTCGCTATCTTATGGGTAAGCCGCTACTTGCTCTATAAGTAATACGCTAAAATCACCCCTCAACTAGCGTCGTTAAAATTCAAATTCTACGATGTAGGTCCCATGTATATACACGTGATTAAAAAACAATTAGGGCACATAGCAAAAGCATATGCGAGAGGTAGGCCGATCTCCAGCACATTCTTAAAAACTCGGTTAAAAAGGAACTGCGATTTTACATAAGAAAAATGTTGTAATCATGTTACAAACGTAATTTTACGTAGTTTTACTTTAAAAACTGTAAAAATAAACAGGTAATTGTAAAAGTACATTTCTAGAGGTAAAATTAACATTGGAATTTCCATCGTATTTACCGTAAAGTTCGAATATTGCAACTATAATTTTAGAGAATTATTTTAGTATATTTTCAGAATATTAACTAAAAAAAGACAACAAAACTCAATGGATTTTTCTGTTTTTCATAGCAGTTTTTTCTAGCATAAATGTGATTTTACATATTACATATGGCCAAATTTAGATACATTTTCTGGTATTTTAAAATTCCCGCATAAAACACAATCTTATATCAAGGAAAATTCTATTAAGTGACACATAAATAATCTTCTTCCTTGTGTATAATTACGTTATTTATTGAGTGAAGATTTTGATTCTCACTTAAATTTACAATAAAACTGTGTGAAAATACTAAAAATATTACTGAATATTTTTATGGAATTTATGTAAAAACAACTGTTTTCTCACTCATTACTTTATAAGATATTATGAGATTTGCAAAACTAAAAATAATACACGTTACGTTTAAATTACGCTATTTTGAAGTGTTATTAAGAGTCAGATAAAAACTTTACGTTCCGCATTTTTTAATGACACCTATATTGATTGGTAATGGGCGTTAAACAATATATTTTATGGTATAAACTACTACAAAAACAGTTGATAACTAAAATAATTTATAACAAGCCTTTTTATGAAAACCCCTCAGAGACTAATTGTATATAATTATAAAACAGTGAGCTACATTTGAACAAACTTATTAAGTATCATAAATATGTAACATTTTTCTAAAATTTTACCGAATTTTTACACTTTAAAGACAGTACCTGACTCGAAAATTACGGAATCACCAAGTGATATTTTTCTTTTTAAGACATATTCTAGTTTTTACAGATTTTGTTGTTTTCTTTTACAATAAAACGAGCACTATAACACTTTAAATCTAAAAAAATCATGCATCACACTAAACGATTACAAATGTTTAATGAATAATGAAAGTGAAAATGTGAGGTTGGATGTTAAAATTTCTTCTTCTTTTATTTTCCCTCGGTTTTCACCAGCATTATTTACCTGCCACGACTGGGAAAATTGCAACAATTAATGAAATAATACATCAACCTTTTAGTAAAATTTGGATTCATTTTGTATTTTCACAGATATTTGGTAGATTCATGAACTACTTGCTACGTTCACAGTCTAAAACGTTTTTTAACATGTAGTGTAAAAATTAAATTTTAAGAGTAAAATATTGATAACAATTATTATAGAGCTAAGAGTCAAATTGCAAATCCATGTACCGATTTAGTTAAGAGGGTTTACTAACCCTTTAAAAGATAATACTATGGCCCAGTTTCACAATGTGTGGTAACCATTAGGGTATGTTTTAAATATTTGTTTAAATTAATTTAAAGTTAAATATTTTTATTTAGTTGCGAAAAAGCCAAAAAAGATTTTTGTTTGTCATTAGGGTATGGTTATTTACTATGGTTTCCATAGTTGAGAAGGTGAAATTTGAATTGAATCTGTAGCTACTAACCCAGACTTTTTGGTCACCATATATTGTGAAACTGGCTCTAAGTCTATGACCCTACGTACATGTATGTGGCGTCATATGTATTTTTTTTGCAAACCAACCAAATTGAATGTTCAGTTTAAAGTATAGATTTTTTCTACAAAATGGCACTTATTTTTTTTTAATTAAGAAATTCTGTTGAAAAATATTATTTTTTTTACAAAATTTGGTTATTTATGTTTTCAATATTTAATTGAAAGCTATTATAGTTGAAAGGAACGTCAAAGTCACAAAAGTTAATTTTTAAACCAAAAAAAAAAGAATTTTAATTAATATAATTTAACTATGTCTCGTTTTAACGATCCAATATGATAATTCTTCGATGTGTTTTTTAATTTGGGGTGGGGATCCAAAAAAAAAAGTTAAATATTCAAAAAAGTCTACGTTTCGCAATTTACTAAAGCAAAAACAAAAAAGGAACAAAAATCTAATGTTGTGTATCACATTCCTTGTTTACAATGTCAGAAATTATATATTGGACAAACAGGTAGATGCCTCAAAGATAGGATTAGAGAGCATAAAAATGACCAAAAAAATATTCTTTTAAAAACTAATCCAACAGCTTTAGTAGAACACAAAAGAGATACAGGGCATGGTTTCGATTTTGACAATATATCTGTACTGGATACCTAAACTAACTATAAAAAGAGATTAATCTCAGATATGATACACATACAACAGAATAAAAATTCAGTTAATAAAAAAATTCGATTTAGAAAACCTTAGTACTGCATATTTCAATATAATGGATATAAGCAAATAAGTGTAGCCGTATGCTTAAATTATTTGCAGGTGATTTATAATACATAAAAATGGTAAAAAGATATTACTAATTTTTTCTTCAATAACACGGGAGAATATTTGGTATATTGCTATTCTCAAACAACCGTTGAACAAGCTGGGTTAAATTGTAATTTTAATTAGTTGTGGTGTTTCAGTTTATTGTCGTAACCCATGTATGTGATTTTCACTTTTTTTACCTATGTGTTGTTCGTGTATTTTTTTTATATGACTATGAAAGTCAAATCCTTAAAATGTAAGTACATAGTTTTTAATATTTAATTTTATTGTGCATCGTTTTTCAGATTAAAAACTAAATATGTAGTTATTTATTTCTCGTGATTTATGTGTTTTAGTATGTAATAATTTCTAAAATTTTCACTATTTCATGTCAAATTTTATAGTCAGTATAGAATTTTTTTACACTACTATTTATTAAGTTGATGTCTTGTAGAGCTATATCTTGTATGTATGTCTTTTAGTGTCCCGAAGATGCAATAATAAATTGCGAAACGTAGACTTTATTGAATATTTGACTTTTCTTTTTGGATCTCTACCCTAAATTAAAAAACACAGCGAAAAATATTATTTAAATTTTAAATAATATTTTTTCAATATAAAAGATAATTATTTGTAGTTAAAAAATAATATAAAATGTATTTCACTTAAAAATAAACTTATTCCTTTTTTTTGTTTAAAAATAAGTCTTTGTGACTACTTGGCTTTCTTTTTGAGCACAATTCCTTTTCTCTCTACATATAACTATAAATATACACATTTAACATATAAAAAAAACAAATTTTAATAGAAATTTGTATTATTTGAATTTAAGGAATTAACTAAAATTTCTTATTTAAAAAAACAATTTTATGTCATTTATGTCATGTGGTTTTGGATGCTTTTGAAGGTTATATATTAGACGTAGACGTCTAAATCCATCGGAGAGCTGTCAGAAATTTAAACATGTTTTTATAACAAATCCGGGTAGCCCAGTTCTTTTAAAAACATTTTCGGTAGATTGACTTCACTAGTAAGACTACAAATCATTAACCTTAAAAAAAATGGGTACACCACTTTTCAGTTCAAGGGAAGAAAACTGTAAACAAATAACTGTAGGATTTATTAGGGACATTTTAAATTATTAATTGTATAGAAGAATATCAAAAAGAGATCGTGAAGTTATTAATATTTAGTGGAGTAATATTTGACTTTTGAATTTCCTAATTCTAAAATTTTAAATAATTTAAAAATCAAAAATGTTCAAGCAGGTTCATTGGAAAAAAATATTTTGAGACACCCTTCTTAATAGAGCACACATTCAACCATACTTTATTTAGATGATTGTTCAGAACAAACTTAATTAGGGCTTAAAAGTTTAAAGATAATTGGAATGTTAAGTTTAAACTAAATATGCAAAATCCGTTCACAAAGCATCACATTAATAGAAAGTTTAGGCAAAAGTTAAAATCTAGTGTGCTAATTATAGCATAGCACATCTTTGGTAGTCTGTTCCCGATAGCGTAAAACCAAACTTATGTACAGTACAGAAGCGCGATATACTCTGAGGTTCTATGGGCTTTGTTTTCAGCTATTTCTATATTGGCCAGACAAAAGTCAGTGCGATACACAGCAAACTATACCGCGGAAGGCGAGACAAGTTGATAAAAATCGAGCTTGTTTTTTTTTATTCAGCGGATTTTAAACAACTGAATCATACATTAAACAAATACTTTTTGACCAAACCAAATCTAACCTAGACTTTCCAAATAATTTAAGTAATAATATTTTACTAGTTTCTACCTATGTCACACTTTATTTTTTGGGTATAATTAAACATAAATTCAACAAGTACTTTTTACATTGTCAAACACCGCCATTTTGTTACATCATGTTGAATTCTGCCAGTTTATCCCTATATCACATTTAATTTTTCTACGAAATTTAAAATCAAATAAGTTGATATAAAAAAAAATGATTGGCAGCCATTTTGTTCCATCATCTTGCATTAAAATTTTCAACAATTAATTTCCTTTTTTACTTAACTTTTACAAACCGTACTTTTTATAATTATATTAAGATCAATCAATTAAACAACTTTATGTTTTCCCTTTTTTTCTTTTAATACATATAAAGCAAAATAGGTTACAATAGCAATTATGGCTAGATATCTTTAAAATTCGTTTTTAAATAATCCCGGTAAGTGAAGGTTTACACGTTTTAATCCCCAGCGGTTTGCATCAACCTCGTAAAAGCGTGGGCACCTGCACAGCTGTATGAATTTCTCGGATTCGTCGGCGCCTTATTGTAAGCACAACATAAAAGTTCCGACGGACCGTAATCCTTCTTGCCTTGTTAATGTTCGGTGACAAAGCCCACAGCACCTCAGAGCAAACCGCGCTCTGTACTGTGGAGGGTCGTGGGTTTAGGCTTCCCGGTAGTCAGGTCACTTAAAGCCTGAGCGCTTTATAGTACAGAGCACGGTATGTTCTAAGGTGCTCTGGGATTATAGATTTATAGCTATTCCTATATTGGCTAGGCAAATGCCATATACAGAGCAAACTACACTACCGCAGGCGAGACACCAACTTGCCTGTTGTTTTGTCAGGTCTGTTTTTGTAATCAATCGAGTTTAATTCTTTGCCTAGTACTGTTAATAGTTAGGATATGTAAAGTTGGATTTGCTTAAAAGCACGATACAGTTGATTCAAATCGACTAAATACAAGAATAAACACGATCCTTATTAACTTGCCTCATCTGCCGCTGCTTAGTTTGCTTGCATCGTTCTGGTATTTGTCTGTAGAGAAATAACCATAAGCAAACCCCACAGAACCTCAAAGCATACTGTGCTCTAAACTGTAAAGATGGTTTGGCTTTAAAAGTTATTATCAGTCAAAGCATTTACAAAAATGTTAAAGAATATAATTTATTTCGGATATTTTTATAGAGGAAACAAGCGGGGACTGCCAGGAATTGCACATTATTAGTTTTTAGATATTAAAAAATAAATCGACATCTTTAAGATAGTTTGACACAATAACCGATATTACCTACAAAATTTTTTCGAGAAATTACTATTAGCCTTAAATTTTCATAAGAATTGCAGTTCCAGAAAATGTGCTAAACAATGGTGAACAGCATGGGTTGCATTCACGTGCATACACTTTTGACAGTACAAATAGTAAACTTTTTAGGGCCTAGAATTTTCTCCAGGGACTTTCTTGCTACCCTAAAACCCAGATGATAATAAGTAAGTCATTTTTACAATGTTTATGTACTAATCGTTGATTTGCCAATATAATGACATAGCTTAATATAACGAGTTAAGTAGCTGTAGCGATAAGTTATTGATGTTTCCCACTGCAAAAATGCCAATGCATCGGTTGTAGGTTGTAGGGGCATCACAAGAAAGAAAAAGCTATAGATCGCTGATGACATTGTCGAAAATATCTCCAGAAATCTAGGGCACTGCTTGTATTAGCCTAGTTTCCAGCGATTTCTGATGATTACTTTCAGCTCCTGAAATATCGCACGTTCCACTATTTTTGTTAATAATATTTTTACTAACACTTTATTGTCTAGATTCTAGTAATATGTGAAATTACAGCTATGAAATAACATCACCCAAAATTAAATGAAAACTGAATTTTTTTGTTTGTAAGCAATTGAACTTACAAAAACCAATTTTCCCGATTGACGTCAATGGATATCCGACGTTATTAGTTTGATTTTCGGAAACCGAAATTCGATTTAAAATTATGTTATTTTTTCGTTTTGCTGATTGATATGCTTTTAAGCGTTGCAGAACATAGTTTAAACACTATAATTCTTGGCGTCTGTTCTGTTTTTGTTTAAATGTTTATGGTTCTCAGAATTTAATCGTTGAGTAGCGTTATTACAGTTACTGCATATAGGATTTGATATAGGCCAAATAAAAGGGATTACTACAGATATTTTACCATCTAATTAATGTTTGAAACTAACGGATTCCTACAGATGCGAATCTGCGTCTTTAATATTTGACTCCTAACTAAAACAAACGATATATTCGAAACTAACTTTGTCTCAGTTATGCAGATACGGAGGTATTGCAACTATTTTGTACCAACAAACTGAGCTATTATAATACAATATTTTGCCTATTAAACTTTATTAATCACTAGGTCAGCGAAACATTACGGCTTTATAGAAACTTTGACGTCTACCTCTAATAATGTCAAACACGGCTTCTGGTAAGAACTTGAAGCTTAAAATGCTATTGTGTTCCTTGTAGAATATTATACTGAAAATGCTTATAATCAACACTGGTCGCGAACACGACACTTTTGATAGTGTGATATTTTAAGTATTATTTAAGTTGGGGATGACCTGGTAACATTTTGGTAAAAATCCAATTTGGCGAAACAAAATAGAGACTTAGTGAAATGTTAAAAAATATTACTAAAAAACTGCTTATCCAATTTACATGAAATTTTGCACAAAAATCAAGTACTTTGTAGAAATCAACTCGGTGATATTTTGGTCCAGGATATCGAAACAAAATTATATCTTGCTAAAATATTTGAAAATTCAGCTTCAAATAATTACTTATTAGATAAATTTTAAATTTTGTGCAAGAATTAAGTGTCATATAGAGATGAACTTGTCAAATAGTGATGTCAAGAGGGCGGAAAAAAATGGCGGTCAAATAAAATGTTTGTAAATTAAGAAATCATGGCTCTTGGGTTTAGACAGTGTGAAATTGAAATTTCCGACGTTTCGCCTGCGATTACATCAGGCATCTTCAGGGATCTTCATTGCACAAGATTAAAATACTGAAATTATCATCGATAAGCAGAGTTCAGGCATATATACCGAACCTGTGCCCATCGACGCGTTACTCACTGTGATGATTGGCTTCCACGCATCTTTCAGGGTACTTGATAATTTCAATTTATTCTCTAATTTTTCTTTTATAATAACCTATGACTGATGCAAGAATCTTAATATTTTTTACAATAATCATGAATCCTGTTGTGTGCTAATGTTCAGGGCCAGCAGATTGAATAATTTGTTTCTTACTTATACATCTGTCATATTCATAAGTCTAGTAAACACCAGTTTCACCTATATACATACACTTTACCACAGGAACAAACAATTTTATAATTTCCTAATTGCAAAGCATTACATCTTTTGGTGTTCTCAATCACGGTTCAATCTTTTTGTGTGAAGTAAAGATTGTGCGAATTCTTGCAATTTTGTCTGTGGTACCCTGAATAAAGGTAAAATTGAACTACTTATTGGTTGAGCATGCAATACTGGTTTAGGTCTGGGATTATTATAATACCTAATCGAACGCCTAATATCTTCAGTGCAATATCCGTTTGATTTTAAAGCTTCAATCAGTTTTTTGTTTCTTCCGAAGTTGAATTTCTATAACATATTGACAAAGCCCTAAAGACTAATGAATTGATGACGGATTGTTTTTGAGATGGACGATGGTGAGAACTAAAATTTAAATATCTATTCGTATATGTCCTTCTCTTTCTTTTGTATTACTCAATTTCTATAGTGAATTTTTGACACTGTGATATATTAAGTATTATATTAGAATGCTGTTGGGTTAGATGATCTAAAAATATAGTTAAATTGTCTTCTCCATGAGGCCATATTACAAAAATATCATGTAATATCTACCAGCAACATTTAGGTTGTAAAGGAGCAGAGCTTGAATTAATTTCCTTGAAACCTTCCATAAAGATGTTCGCTATCACAGGAGATATTGGAGATCCCATGACAGCACCAGAGGTTTGTTCACAAGAGGTTCCTTGCAAAATGAAATATGTAGACGTTAAGTATTCTCTTAAAATTGGATTAAGATTTTTATGTTGAAGTATGTCAGAAATTATAGAAATTGAATCGTCAATAGGTACATTTGTATACAAGGATTCAACATCAAAACTGACTAAAATATCATCGGATCTAAAGTAAAATCTTTAAGCTTTTCTACGAAATGTCTAGAGTTTTTGATATAAGCATTAGATCTCCCTGTGAAGGGATTTAAGATATTGGCTAAATATTTATCTATTTCGTAAGATGGAGAACCTATTGGAATCCTCGAACCGCTTGGCTTCAGTTTCTTCTTTTCTAGGTATGGCAAATCCAAGACGTTAATAAGCTGCAAATTTTCCTTTCAATTTTCTTATTTGGATTTGTTCATATTGTCCTATAGCTATCATCTTGAAGTAATGTTTCTATTTTCTCGATGTAGTTGTTCTTGTCCATGACCACCGTTGCATTTCCTTTATCTGCAGGTAGAATTATAACATCTTCTTTGTAATTAAGGCTTTTTATGGCTGTTCTTTCTGCGGCTGAAAAGTTGTATTTTGGCGGTTTAGAGCTGCAAAGAGTTTTTAATGTTTCATTTCAAACTTCATCTGCCTGTTCTTGTTCATTTTGTAGTTTTCGGATGCTGCCCTGTCCTGTCCTCTACACTTGCTTTTGCTACAATTTTGTCATCTACCGGAATGGTTCCTGGAGCAATTGCGAAATTATGTCCCATAGAGAGACTAGATTCCATTGCTTTTGTTAATGAAATAGATGATAAATTGATTACCGTATTCTGTAGTGGCTGGTGTTTGCTGCGCAGAGTTTCGAACTTCTTCTGTTGTTTTGCTGTAATTTTCTGGTAAATCCTTTCTGCTTGTTGGATTGTGATTTTGTCCCAGGTTGGAAATCAATTGATTTCAAGCATCGAAGCTAATTTTAGGTGTACCTGTAAAAGTTTACGGGCATTTGTGTCCAAATCACAAGAGCCATGCCAGCGCGACTGTAAATGCTCCTGGCTGCCCTTGTTGTGACACGATGATTGACTTGAAAATATTTGGGAACTATTTCTTCATCACGACATATTAAGAGGAAAGTTAAGTGAAGAGCATCTTCTTCTAGCTGGTACTGACGTCCTCCCCATAGAAAAAATCACCGTCTGAGGTTTTACATATATTCACGTTTTAGTGCTCCTAAATGTCAAAAAACATGTTTTCTCTGTTCTGTTGGTCTGTCTATCGGTCAATTCGCGGCACAGCTAAAAACTACCTACCCGATTAACTTCAAATTTTGGTCATAAATTAAGGGTCATATCAGAATGACTTGGCAACATTTTGGTAAAAATTCAATCTGGCGGAATAAAATCATGGCCTGGTGAAATGTTAAAAAATGTATTACTATAAAAAACTAATTATCCAATTTTGTATGAATCCAAGATAGCGGTTTAATACAATGTTAAAAAACTTAGGCTGAAAAAAGTACTTATTAGATTAATTTCAAATTTAGTGTGATATAGAGATAAACTAGTAAAATTGTGGTACGAGTTCAAGATGGCGCAATAAAATGACGGCCAAATAAAATGTTTAAAAAATGAACGTAAAAAAATCTTCTTATTTGACTTCAAATTTTACACAAAGATTAAATGTTATATAGGAATAAATAAACTGGTATGAATTCAACATGACATAACAAAATAGCGGTCTTAAAAAATCAGTGTAAAAGCTGCTTAGTTTAAATTATGTTAAAAAATCAAATGTGGCGTAAGTCTAGACTAGTAAAGTATTGACATGAATCCAATAATGGTGGAACAAAATGACACACAATAAAAATTGCGAATTACTTGTACATGTGTTACTTTATCTGGAACTAAATTGGATCACACTTCCCTATTTCTAATAAAAGGAAAAAATCATAACGAGAAGTTCCAGGTGAAAGAAATACAAAAATATTGTACTGAAATTCCCCAGTGACAGAGAAAATACTCCATGCTCTCGATGCAAGTCACATATGCTGGATAAAGAGTGAATTCGTAGATATTATTACAAGTTTCAAGATGGCTATTTTGAAAGTCAAACAGAAATTTAAAAACCGGCCCAATACTTACAGTGAATCATCTATTAAAGCCGTTAATTCTAAAAACCTATATTTTCGTTATTAATGAACCGATTAAAAAAATAGATTTGATCAAATTACACGTTTTGTTGTATTGTACAAGGAAAAATTACACAAAATTTGAAATCAATCTATTGAGCAGTTTTTCAGGCTGAAAAAATTTGAGGTAAATTTGATAATTAGTTTTAGAAATATTTTTTTTATGTTTCACTAGACCGCCATCTTGTTCCATCATACTGGATTTTTACGAAAATATTACCAGGTTAACCCCATATAGATAGACAAACCGACAGAAGGACCGACGGAATTGATAAAACATATTTTTTGGCATCTATGGACGCCAAAACGTAAAATCCGAGAGGGTGATTTTTTTACGATTAGAAAAAATTTCTTTGCCCGCCATATTGTTCCGCCATCTTGAATTAGTACCACAATTTTACTAGTTAATCTCTATACTACAATTAATTATAGCACACAATTTGAAATCAGTCCATTAAGAAGTTTTTTCAGGCTGAATTTTTAAATATTTAACTAAACCGCAAAATTCAATCATCTTGGATTCGTACCAAAATTGTACTAGTTGATTCCTACATAATAGTTGATTTATGTGCAAAATTTGAGATACATTGGATTAGTAGTTTTTTAGTAATAATTTTTTTAATATTATATATTATATTAATATATTGTTTTGCCACATAGGATGTTTACCAAAATGTAACCAGATTGACCAAAATTTAAAGACAATCGGGTAAAGCGCGAACAGACAGCCCGACAGACAGACAGACCGACGAAATTGAGAAAACATGTTTTTCGGCATCTAAGGACCCTGAAACGTAAAGATGTGAAAACATATCGGAGATTGATTTTTTTACGATTACCATACTTCCCTTTCACGAGGGAAGTACAAATTATGGATAGGGTAACTTTTTAGTGTCACAACCCGTTTCACCGCCCCATAAAAATTACTGTAGCGTTACCGAATTTGGTACCTGCTTATATCATATTGCCTTCTTTATTTTACAACTTTTATGTTTCTTGGATTTCATTTGTACCGTTTTGAAGTAACTAAGGTAAAACTGTTTAAATATATGGACATTTTTCTGAGAGGCTGATGCTACAACCATCAAAACTGTCCATGCTTTTAAACATATTTTCCAAAATTACTTCAAAACGGTGCAGGGTATCAATAAAGTCCAAGGAATCTAAAAGATGTAAAATAAAGCAGGAAATCGGATAGAGGTGCTAATTTGGGTCAGTGCCACTACAGAAATTTTTTGAAGCGATGAAAGGGGTCGTCACCCGAAAAAAAATTACACCATATTTCATTATCTTAAATGTAGTAAGTATGGTGATTTTATAGACATATTGCGGTTTATCACCCGCCAAATTTTGAATCAAACAAGAACATCAAGAAGACTGAAAAATATTTAAAATGTTAACGTCCTGCATCTTGAAAACAAAGCTTTCCGGACTCCGTGTTCATATAAAATTTTCACCTTATTTTTAGGGGATATATCACATCCGGAATGTAGGCGTATGTTTTTTGAAACACCCGGCGTATGTTTTTTAAAACACCCTGTGTAACTATTTGAAATATGAAACATTTCTAAATTCCCAAGCCTTCTTAAAAGATTAGGTTGGAGAGGAAATCCGCATTTTAAATTAATTTTCTCATTTGGGGACCCAAACTCAATCTTTTAATATTACATTTCGGAACATCGGCGTGATGGAGCATTTGAAATTGGAACTCCGACGATTAGAGGTCAGAAATCCTCCTCTAGAGACCCAGCCGGCTCTATTTCGTTAAAACTGCGGTTGAGGTGAATAATTGGGTAAGAAAATTGTTTGTTTCATTACCGCAAATTCAACATATTTGTCGATAATGGCTATTATAGGAATTTTTAAACTTACGTAGCTGTATTTTTTCGTGCATGAACACAGTAAATACGACATATATTTGGAGTAATAAAATAATCTGAAAAACTAATAATTACATCGGAACTGATTAAGTTACCAGTCGAGAATACTTATATTTAAATACAATTATATCAAAAACTTCTACGCAACACAAAAGTAATATACACAACAGCACAAAGTTTGACATATAAATATTAACAGCAAACAAACACTAAACCTTGGTCTGAGTCATGTAATGATCAGAAAGAAATAAAAGCTAATTATTAACTGAAAGCATTTAAAATTAAGTAATACCAATCTTTAAAATTGAAAAACAAGTCACACATAGATTACAATAAACAAACACAATACACGTTATATCGCTCGAAAGATCCACAGAAGAGCTTGAAACGAAATGTGGTCCAATGTATGTATAAAAAATGTAAATTTTTAAATTGCTTGAGATCATACTAAAATTTTGTAGCTGGGTGCCATTTTGTTCCGTCATATTGAATTTTTACAAAAAATAATACCAGGTCATCCCCACATCACCCTTAATTTTTGACCAAGATTTGAAGACAATCGGGTAAGTGGTTTCTAGCTGCACCGCGAACTGGCAAATGGAATTGAGAAAACATATTTTTGGCCTCTAGGGACGCTAAAACGTAAAGATATGTAAGACCTGTAATTTTTTCACGATTACAAACATTTTATTTGGCTGCCATTTTGTTCCCGCTTCTTCGATTCGTACCACAATTTTGCCAGTTCATCTCTATATCACAATTAATGCTTGCACAAAATTTGAAAATAATTAATAAGTAGTTATTTCATCTTGGATTCCTGCCAAAATTTTATTAGTTAATTACTACCTATACTTGATTAATGTGCAAAGTTTGAGGTAAATTGGATAAGTAGTAGGCTGTGATTTTGTTTCGCCATATTGGATTTTTATTAAAATGTTACCAGGTCATTCCCATATGACTTTTAATTTTTGACTAAAATTTGAGGTCAATCGTAGTAGAAATTAATCTAATAAGTAGTTTTTTCAGGGTTATCTTTTAAATGTTTCATTAGGACGCCATTTTGTTTTGATATCTTATATTCATACCAAAATATTCCTATGCAGCATTTGATTTTTGTGCAAAATCTGAGGTAAATGTGATAATTAGTTTTTTTAGTAATAATTTTTCTACGTTTCACTAGGCCGCCATCTTGTTCCGGTATATTGAATTTTAACAAAATATTTCCAGGTCATTCCCATATCACCCTTAATTTTTGACTAAAATTTAAAGTCAATCTTATAAGTAATTTTTAAGCTATGCTGCGAACTGACAGACAAACTGACGGAATTGATAAAACATATTTTTGACACCTAGAAACACTAAAACGTGAAGATATGCAATACCTGAGCAGGTAATTTTTTCACTGTTACAAACATTTTAATTGGCAGTTATTTTGTTCCACCATCTTGAATTAGTATCACAAGTAGTTATGGCACAAAATTTGAAATCAGTCCATTAAGTAGTTTTTTCAAGCTATTTAAATATTTTATTAAGCAGCCTTTTTGTTCCATCTTGGATTCGTCCAAAAATTTAGCAGTTGATTCCCACATAATACTTGATTTTTGTGCAAAATTTGACAAATTCCATAAGCAGTTTCTAGTAATAATTTTTTTAACATTTCACTAGGCCGCCATTTTCTTTTGCCATATTGGATTTTTACCAAAATGTTACCAGGTCGTCCCCATATGGCCCTTCATTTTTGACCAAAATTTGAAGTCAATTGGGTAAGTAGTTTTTTAGTTATACTGCGAAAAGGCTGACCTACAGACTGACAGACAGACAGATAGATAGACAGACAGACCGACGGAATTGAGAAAACATGTTTTTCGGCCTCTAGGGACCCTGAAACGTAAAGATCCGAAAAAATCTCGGAGGGTGATTTTTTCACGATCCCAATACCTTCCTTTTACCTGGGAAGTAAAAAACCTTTAAAAGAAGGAATTGAAGGGTGCATGTGTATGCCAAAAATAGAATCGGAACCCTATAATGTTGTCTGTGGAAGATGTTTTTCTAACAATCTCGAACTCTATTTGGCTGCTTTTGCTTATAAGAGACAGATCTAACAAAAGCAGATTTCTAAAACTCTGTCTATTTAGTAAAGGTGATTTTGCTCAAGAGGGTGATCACAAAATTCAGAAAATCAGACAAATCCTGGACACTCTCATTCTACACTATGCACATACCGTTTACTTACCTCCTCTAAGTGACCAAGTTGCATGCAAAATAACTTTTCAGTATTTGCTTGCTGTTTAAATTAAGAAATGATTTACTAAAATTATATAAATATATCGAACCTATTTTTATTATTAGCAGAAAATCTAAATGAAGCATTATTCATGTTGAACAACTATTTATTTACATTAAAATATTCAGATATATTTCCTCAATCTTCGTGATTAAATAAAAATATTAAGTCATGTTTATTACAAAATAATCAATAATTACCCGCAAATAGTATGCAGTGTGTATGTGACAGCTTCTACGATTGCAAACAGTACAAACAGTTTCATATATATTTTTTGCAGCATATTAGTTTATAATATGTAATGTAAATGTATGTATTTGTAAACTGCCAAATTGATTTAATCAGTATTAAAAAAGTACGGAATGGGAGAAATAATTAAAGCAATACCTATTTTTTCCAAAGAAAGTGTGACGGTGTATTGAACTGTGCGAATTTTTAAGACGTATTTTCGAAATCTAGACCAAGATTGTTACAATTAAACTAAATGATCGGTTGCAATAGGTTGTAGATGATTCCCTCCTTCTTCAAACTTGAAGGTACACTTATTATTTTAAAAATTGTTGATAAAAGTCACTTAGAATTGAGATTATAGCAAAGAATACTAGACAGTCAACCAGAATATCCAAAATAGCAATAATTTTCATTCACAACACGCAACTTTTTGAACCGCTTTCAATAAGCATGAACTGTTTCCTTCCGAAATACGTATCTAACGATTTGTTTTCAAGCTAATTTATAAAAACCTTTTATCTACTTTTAAACCGTAAAATTTTCTGTAGACATATGTCAGGCTTGCTTTTAAACCGCCAATATACTCACTTAAAACTAAATACAATTAATTATTTTGTTTAAAGTTATGGGATCTTATGAGCTTTCATAATATCTCATTGGTTAAATAGTTAACATTTCTACATTTTTTTCATGTTTATCGTAATAAAAGCTTATACATTAATAGAAATTTCTCCTTAGATTTGTTTAACTAACTAGAAGCAATTAAAAAAAATTCTGGGAACCGATGACATAAAACCCGACCCAAAGGAAAATTTTCAGTTGCCAAAAACCATGTCCTCGCTTTCTGTATATATAAATTTCACCATTATGCCTAGAAAACCCTGAAAATCCATAAATAGACTATTCAAAGAAAAGTAGTTATCTTTAAAAAAATCACTTTGTGTAGATAATATTTCAAATAATTTTACCTAATATCATTAAGAGTGACATGACTGATATTACATGAAACGGATAGTAAATCAATGACGATAATTTTCGGAAAATTAAAACTAGCGTCAATATATTAAAACTGAAACTATAAATATTTAACGAAGTGTAACTTACAACTGCTGAGTAACCTATGCTATAAATTACCATCTGTTAATATCTGAAAGGAAACATATTGTCAGTTTTAATTATTTGTCAGTCATGTTTTGCTTATTTCACACCAAATTTGTAGTGGACTTGATAATTTTTAAACAGTTAAAATCTCAATTTTCTATCAAACAAAATGGACCATTGTATTGCCATATGATAAATAGCAGTATTAGTTCTCTTTGCTTCTATTATATAAACTATGACTATAAAGCAAACATCTATCTATACTATATGAAACAGGGCACGAACTAGCCTAGATGCGCAATTCCTGTTCTTTCTAGGCTTTAATAAAATCTGATATATTACTATATTGCTAACATTAGGCAAATTTAGTGAACTAATAATAAGGAATTGCTATTTCATACATACGAAAGAATGTGATATAAAACACTTTCTAGCCAAGATAACAGGGTTTTTTTGTCAGTTTCATATGTGGATCGTAGGATACAGTATAACAAATTTTGGACTAAGGCAAACATCAGTACTTTTTGTGTGCTTCTTGTAGATTATTGGGTTTTATAAGAACACTTGTTCTTTTAAGTAACCCCAAAGAAATAAATTAAGTGAAGCAAGGTCCGACGACTATGTTAGCCATTCAAAAGCTCCAAGAACTCCAATCCAGCGTCCAGGCAATTCACTATGAAGATACTATCCGAGAGACAAATAAAAGTGCGGGACTGACTTATCCTGCTGAAAAACTGGAGTACAGTCGTCTTCAATAGTTTCTACATCTGGTATATAGGTCGGCAGTTTCATTAATAAAAATTGACCAATTACCTTATTGGCTATAATTCTAGCCGCTCGTTAAGTCACTGAGGGTGCTGTGTATGAGCCTCTTCAAACCACTGAAGATTTTCATTACTCTAATAACGACAATTATGTCTATTGACTTTGCCGTTCATAATCAAAGTTACTTCACCACTATAACATGTCCGATACAAATAATTTTTCAATTAAATATAATATTTCTTCTTTCTTTCACAAAATGTAATTTGCCATCTGGGTAATCTTCATTATGTTCTTGTGCAAGGTGAATTTGGTAAGGGTGAAAATTATGTATTTTTATAATTTCGTGAACTGCTGATTTATCCATGCTCATATCAGCAGCTACTACTTGAAGTGATTGCTGGAGTTGAACAGCAAATGTTCCTAGGACTTGAATTTTACAAAAGAGCTTCAAGATCGAGAGCATGTTTAATGCTAACAATTGTTTTAAAACTACACATAACTGTTCTATCTGAAAAAGCTTCATTAAACAGTCTGGCAGCCTACCTGAGTGTAATGATCATGAATCATAATAAAATGAAAGAGAAAGAAAATAATTAAGTAGAAATATTACAAAAAGGCAAAAGGCTTAAGACTTAGTACATACCGAACGATATAAACTAGCAATTCGAAAATGAGTCGATGTGGAGACCTTGTTATTTGTCTTTTAAAGGTCTCCAGAATAAGGTTAAATTCGATATAGGGTTGCAACATCCAAAAAAGTTGATTTGTTGGTAAACCTTATTTTCTTGGGCCTAGGTTAATAATAAAACACAATATTTCATATCAAGTCAAAATTTCGCTCATGTGTTAGGCTTGTTTAATTTCTAAAAAGTATTTTTTTTGCACTAAAAAAAAATCACAAGAGATATATACAAAGACGCACTATCATACATTCTGGAAACATTAAAAGGTTGAAAAACTGTAAAATTGTTATATGAATTATATTAAATTTAAAACATGTTTTTTTTATTTTAATTTTTTTTTAAAAAACACACCCTCAGGGGTAATATGGTGTTATAATATAATAATATTAGGTATGCTACGTTGAGCAAATGAAATGTTTAGTTTTGACAAAACACACATTTTTAATAGATATACAAGCAAGTTTATTTTCAGTTTTAAATGTATACAGGGAAAAGAAGATTTTTGAATTTGAAATGTTCTCTGATTTAATTAGATTAAGATATATTTGACTTAAACCACAAATATCTTTTTATCATTAACTGCTTCACTCTCCTTTTTTATTTCTATCATTTCTTTAAATATTAATTTACGATAATTCCTATCCTATGCTAAAATCTTGGTTGCATTGAAATTCAACTCATATTTTCTTTTCTGTTCATGCTTGTGAAGGGCAGTAGAGGCATTTTTAGTATATTTTAGTAGTATACTTGGCTTTTACTACTCCTGTTTTCTAAGCATTGTGTAATCGTTCCGATATATTTTTTAGAGCAAGTCAAACCCGGAAATGAATAAACTAAGTTTGATTTCTTTTTTTGTGGTACTCTACTATTTAATGGGCTGCAAAGAGAATTTAATAAATTATGGGCTTTATGACAAACAGTTATATTATGCTTTGAAAGAATGGACTTTGGAAATTTTTCTGATAAGTTATTTGTGTAAGATAGTGCCACGTACTTAGGATTTTCGTTTTTAATTGGGTTTTTCTTTTTATTATAATACAGATAAGTTCTTTGTTTAATAGTTCTTAGAATATTTTTTTCTGGATAATGGTTATCTATTACCGTTTTTTTAACTTTATTCAGAATTCTTGGTCGGCATTCTTTTTGAAATACCATTTGGTTTTTAAGTTGTTATGTGCTAAATTTCTAATCAAGGTTATATCTAAAACATTAAGTTATTAAATATTATTATACGAATTGTAATTTAGGGTGAAAATTACTAAATGCTTTTAGTAATTTATTTATTTTGTCTTCTGGAATAGCAGTTAAACAATCATCAAGGAACCTTTTGAAAAAAAATATATTAAAATCCACTAACTCCGTAACACTTTCTTCCAGATACTCCATTACAAGTTGTGCTATTGTAGAAAAAATTGGAGAACCCATTGCACAACAATTTATCTTTTGATAGAAACTTTCATGGTATTGAAAATAATTGCTATTTAATGTAATATTGTTGTATATTCTTTTAATATATCATATTTCTTAGTGATTATTTGAGGAACTAATTCGTTTGGAACGTTGGTATGTAACGAAAGTACATCAAGCGATACAAGCTTTTATTATCTGGAATATTAATTGTATGAATACATTGGTTAAAAGTAAAATAATCTGTTATAAAATGATCATCTTTCCGCAAATTTCTGAAAAGCAATCAAATAAATATTGTGATAGTTTGTAAAATGGAGAGTTTAGACAAGAAACATTGGTCTCAATGGTATGCATGTTTTGTGTAGTTTAGGTACACTATAAATTTTACAGGCAACAGCATTTTGTATGATAAAGTTTTTAGCTAAATTTGATAAGTTTTTTTGCTTCAATTTTTTTTAATTAATGTGTTGTTTTTGTTTTGAAATATAGTTATAACTATATATATATATATATATATATATATATATATATATATATATATATATATATATATATATATATATATATAAAACAACACATTAATTAAAAAAAATTGAAGCAAAAAAACTTATCAAATTTAGCTAAAAACTTTATCATACAAAATGCTGTTGCCTGTAAAATTTATAGTGTACCTAAACTACACAAAACATGCATACCATTGAGACCAATGTTTCTTGTCTAAACTTTCCATTTTACAAACTATCACAATATTTATTTGATTGCTTTTCAGAAATTTGCGGAAAAATGATCATTTTATATATATATATATATATATATATATATATATATATATATGTATCTATATATATACAGGGTGCCCCAAACTCGTTGGTACGTTAGCCGTAAATCCAGATGTAGCCTTCGAATTTAATTCAAATTTGGAACGGAGATAAGAGGTCAACTGAACTCTCGAAGCAAAATACCATGGAATTTCTGTTACTTCCGGTTTGAGCGGAAGTGACGTCACCTTTGTTATCTTAAATGGGACACCCTGTATTTATTAATTAATTTTGTTTCGTTGTTTAATTCTGAACATTTTTTTATAACATACTTGTAAGAGACAAAAATTTGGTGGGTTGAAATATTAATATCACCCAACAAGATAAATGTCATATTATACATTTATTTTATACAGGGTGGCTCAAAAATCGTATCATGTTAACACATTTTCTTTTTGCAATAATTATGATTTTTCAAATGGAACACCCTGTATATTTTCTAAGTAATGTTTTCTCTGTAGAATGCTTATTTCAAAAAGTTATAATGTTACTATACCCATCTTCAACGGTTTTTTAGATATTCAGGTTTTTATACTGGAACGTACTAAATATCCTAAAATTTGTAAAATTTAGTAGTTGGCTATGCATGATATGACAGGTTCTGGAAAAAGAAAAGTACAGTTGACTGTCAGAACAGTAACAAGCTTTGACCTTTTCTTCTCCTAATTTGAAAAATGGCAAATAATTATTCACATTTTGATATTCTTAATCTGTTTATTATTCATGGAGAATGTAATCGAATAGTGGCAAGAACATGTAGAACATTTAAAGAACGATATCCCCAACTACCACCAATAAACGAAAGAAAATTTGAGGCTAATTTTAAAAATCATGGCGATACTAAAACCGAACGGATTCAGGTTAGTCCGACTACTGGAGATGAAGACAATACTATTAACGTTTTAGGATATTTTGAAGCTTACCCTCACGCTTCGATTTACAGTGCAGAAAGTGATTTGGGAATTTCCTATTCGTCTATTGAAAGAATTTTAAACAAAAACGGAATGCACAATTATAAGTTTAAAACAGCGCAATTTTTAAGAGAGGGAGATGCTATTCAGCGCGTTGAGTTTTGCGAGATGTTTTTAATAAAAATGAAGGAAGATCCCAATTTTGTACAAAAAGTTATTTGGTCGGACGAGTCAAAATTTACACGAGAAGGAATTTTTAACAGACGGAACTCTCATTTTTGGGCAAAAGAAAACCCACATTTTATAAAGGAAAGAGGATTTCAAGACAAATTTGGCTTCAATGTTTTTTGTATACTAATGGACAATAAGTTTCAGTATTGCATCTACGCTGAAAATCTTAATTCAGAAAAGTATTCAGATATTCTTAACAATACTTTAGGGCCATTTTTAAATACTTTAACCCCTGACGTAAGGTCATCCTGCTGGTATCAATTAGATGGTGCACCGGCACATTGCACTCAATAAATTTCAACTTTGTTGTATAACTTATTCGATGACAGGTGGTTTCGACGAATGGGTCCTTGGTTATGGCCACCTCGGTCACCTGATCTTACACCATTAGATTTTTATCTGTGGGGCACCATCAAGGAAAGGATTTATCAAACGCCAGTTACTTCCAAGGATGATTTAATAAATAGGGTACGCGTAGCTTTTCGAAACCTAGACGGTGAAGAAGTTAGAAGAGCTACCACTCAACATGTTGAAACATCTATTTTGAAATGTTTAGCGGCAAATGGAGGACATTTTCGATAAGTAACATTATTTTCATCATTATTCATATTGATGTTTAAGAAAGTGTTTGGAATAATAGTTATTTTTGTTATTGTTTTAATGGACGTATTGGTTTTAAGGCTTTTGTCCGTAATACTTATTGCCGCCAAACCCGTTTTTATGTTAATATTGTATCTCTCTAACCTTTTCATTCTCTTTTTAAACTAACCTAAATCTGTTTGTTTAAAACCGTCAGCATTTTAAATTAACTTCAACTTTTCTGAATTTTCTTTCGTTTAGTGATGGTAGATAGGGATATTGTTAGTTAAATGTTGTACATGTTCTTGCTTCTATGCGATTGTATTTTTTATGAATAATAAACAGATTTAGAATATCAGAACGTGAGTAATTATAGGTCCTTTTTAATTAACGCAAATCATCTGAATTTTCAATACTCTTTATTCACCTTATGATAACATGGTAATAAAGTAATGTCTACTTTCATAAACTGATCATAACGAAAGCAAAACTCGAAACGTTTTGTAAAATTTTGTAGTTGACTAAGTTGCTCTTCTGATAGTCAACGATAGTTTTTTGCTAAAACCTGTCATATCATAGCCAGCTACTAAATTTCACAAATTTTAGGATATTTAGTACGTTCCAGTATAAAAACCTGAATATCTAAAAAACCGTTGAAGATGGGTATAGGAACATTATAACTTTTTGAAATAAGCATTCTACAGAGAAAAACATTACTTAGAAAATATACGCGGTGTTCCATTTAAAAATCATAGTATTGCAAAAAGAAAATTTGTTAACATGATACGATTTTTGAGCCACCCTGTATAAAATAAATGTATAATATGACATTTATCTTGTTGGGTCATATTAATATTTCAACCCACCAAATTTTTGTCTCTTTATGTTTAGTAGTTTCTAAAGAATTTCCATTTAATTAGTGCCATCTTTTCTTCCAATTTTTTATTTAATCTCAATTATCTCAAAAACGGTTAAAGATAAAGGTACAAGTATGTTATAAAAAAATGTTCAGAATTAAACAACGAAACAAAATTAAGTAATAAATACAGAGTGTCCCATTTAAGATAAGAAAGGTGACGTCACTTCCGCTCAAACCGGAAATAACAGAAATGTCAAAATATTTTGCTTTGAGAGTTCAGTTGACCTCTTATCTCCGTTCCGAATTTGAATAAAATTCCACGGCTACATCTGGATATACGGCTAACGTACCAACGAGTTTGGGGCTGTATATATATATATATATATATATATATATATATATATATATATAACTTTCTTATAAACTATTTTATATTATTACTATTATAGATTATAGCACTAAAATACGTCGAAAATAAATTTATAGAACTGCGATAAAAAACAACCATATATTTATTGAAATCATCTATTTATACATAATATAAACAGAACGTAATCCCTTGACCTCTAACCAGAGTTAAATCATCCATTTTTTGGCACCAGTCGAACATTCGAAGTCTTATAGTGTTATACTAAATGACTGAATCAGTCATTATATCTGGAAACATCAGCTTAAATTGTAAAGGATCAATTGGCTTTAAAACGTATTTGAAGGCTGTACAAAGGCCTTGTTTTAAAATTAAAACAGGAGTTCAATGCTGCTTACAGATCGTTTGTAAATAATCTATTTACACTTTCCCTGTTCCCTCATTCTCCGTTTCAAATGCAATATAAATATTTAAAGATTTTCAAAGGTCTTTTAATTTTAAAATATTTGTGCCGATGCACGGATATGGTCTGGATAAAAATAACTAACAATTCAAAAATAGTCAATATTTATTAAATTAAGAAATACTTGATCCGATATTTTTAGAAGAGTGGAAAGGATATTAGTAGAAAATGGATGATGTGTTAAATGTACGTGAAAATATTAGTTGGTTGACACAATACATACTAATACATTTATTGTATTGTCACAGTCATTTAAGGGATTGCTAAATAAGTCTGTTGTCAAAATCACTCACTTAAAAGTTCTTTAACGATAAGCCTTTAAAAAAAAACTGATGGAGCTCAGAATGTGAGTTTCTAATACTTGTTAACACAAAAAATAAAATGATTCTTTGTTACTAAAGTTTAAATTAAATATAGGTACAGATAAGTACGAGTTATGGTAAAAGTTTAATATTTTTCGTTTTTATTTAAATATCTGTGTACAGATTGGGTAAGATTCGTAGGAAGGTAAGTTAGTCTTGGATCGTCAGATTTTTCAGTTATAAAAAAACACCTTTTTGATAACTAAAAGTGTTAGTAACTAATTTCGTTTTTTCTCCGATATAAGTTCCTTGTCTATGCATGGCACTGGATCTACATAAGCCGGTTTTCCTACATACAGCAAAAAATCAATTTCTATTTAACCCAGAGGCTATTTTCCGTTTCGTTTGGAAACGTGACATCTAGTCGTCTCCCTATCCTAGCAGCTCCCTTCTTAACTGTCACCTTTCGCCTCAGTGCTTTTCACCACTTTTGCTCATGGCATTTCTAAGTCACACCTGACCAGGCTAAAGTCATGGTTTCTAGGGTGCAAAGGCAACTAGCGGAAATCTAATGTTCGATGTCACGCTGAAAAATCAAAATTAACCGAGACAAAACTTAAAGCACATTGTTCTCGAAGTCTCGTAAAGAGTTTCTATGTATTGTGTTAAAATATTAAATGTGAACGTGCCTGAATCAAACAGGAATAACTAAACTGCTGGCCATAAATAGCCCAGCAAGAATTTTGTTTATCAAGTTTAAAGATGGATATTTCAATTGCGAAAGGCGATATCTAGATGCGGTTTTTGGTATTCGTTTGGTCGATCTATTGGGTATGTGCTTCTACTTGCATGACTGCACATGGCCATAAAAATAGTACATAAGGACGTGAAGTAAAACCCCTACATTTTTGCAAAAAATTGAAACGCGTAAAATTCTCAAAACATTTTTTTAGTCTTTTTGATTTATACCAAAATGACTTTTGACCAATTTCAACAACAATTTCTAGCGATTTTTGATATTTTCGTTTGTTTGTAATATACAGCTTTTCTATAAAAAAATCATACAAGTTAAGCGCTAACTAAACAACCTGTATACAACACAAATCTCTATCACTTAATTTATGATTAGTTGTTATACCGTTGTCATTTGTGTTAAGAAGTTTGGATACAGGTTGTGATAAAAAAATAGCCAAAATTTACCAAATAGTAACTCAGTATAGTCTATAGATTTTGCTATAATTTGCTTTCGGAGTAAGATATCGTAAGATAATTACGATGTACCAGCTGTGATAAAACTTTTGTGAATTATGAACTTCTTTGCCTAAACGGTTTTTTCATTTACTCTAGCTGTTCCATTAGTTTTGAAATTAGGTATTCTTTTTTTAATTTTGAAAAGAGTTATACAGGGTGTTATTTAATCGATGACTAAAAATGCAGAACGTAATATTTTAGGTAATTTGGGGGCTAAGCCTTCATATGAACCTGTGTCCGCAAAGCCTTCGTTTTTGAGATACAGGGTATTTTAATTTTTTTTAGTTTTTTTCATTGAACTTGTACATTTCTAGACATAAATCTATTTGGTGTGAGTAATGCCTTCAAAATGACTATAATACATTACGCTTTCCAAATCGCGACCTCTTTTACCCCCTGAAATTGTTACTGTGACGCCACTGGCTATTTCTACAACAAACTTGAAGTCCTTGTTCTATTCTGTAGTTTTTAATTTTTAACTTATAATGCATTAACATACAAGTTTACCATTTTTTCCGTTTTCCATGTGCTATGACCATAAATGGTAAATAAATTTTAAACGATACATAATATCGAAAAAATCTAAGAGAGAGGACAAAAAGTTAGACAATAGAATAAGGAATTTAAGTTTGCTGTATAAATAGCCAGTGGCGTCGCATTACAAATTTCGGGGTGTAAAATGGGTCGGGACCTTGAAAAAAGTAACACCCTGTACATTTATTTAAAATGTATTATAGCCATTCCGAAGGTATTGCTCACACCATACAGTTTATCAAATTTAAATGATTTATCTCGCGAAATGTATGAGGTCCACAAAAAAAACTACAAAAATAAAAAAAATAAAACACCCTGTATCTGAAAACCTTTATATATCTATAAACTTTTAGCCCTATAACGAGCTAAAAGACTACTCCCTGTATTTTCAGCCAACAATTAAATAACACCCTGTATAACTCTTTTGGAATTAAAAACTAATATCCTAAATCAAGATTATGTAGAATAGCAGAAATATATAATTTCTGCAGGTGCAAAACGGCCTATAAGAAGAATTGCTTTCGATTATGTCACAGGGTACCCTCCTGCGATCATGATTTCTGGGTCTCTACCCTCATCAGGCAGGCTTGTACCCAGGGAGATCTGAAATAACAGATTGCTCGATATGACAAAATCGAAAACGAAAGGTCTATCATACTGAAACAGTACTACATGCTAAGTGTAACACTTAGCGCCACCTATTGGGGCTCCGGTGGTTTCCAGCTGCAGACCCATAGGTAATTTTGCAAAATTTGTTATTTCAGATCTCCCTGGGTACAAGCCTGCCTGAAAGCAATTCTTCTTGTAGGCCGTTTTGCACCTGCAGAAATTATATATTTCTGCTATTCTACATATATCTTTTCCGGCCGAGAACTTTTGATAAAGATGTGTGAAAGCGCATTTTTATCGATTTTTAGTATCTTTATCAAGATTAATAAAACGGCTAGATTAAAAATGAAAGTCCTAAGTTCATAAAAGTTTTATCACAGCTGGTATATTGTTTATCTTACGTCTGATATAAGTCCAAAACCGAATTATAGTAAAATATATTAGTTAGTTAGGTAAATTCTAGTTAACTTTTGTAACACCCTGCATCCAAACTTCTTAACACTAATGATAACAACATAACTATTGGCCATAAACTAGATAAAAAAGAGTTGTTTTGTATACAGGTTGTTAAGTTAACACTCAACTTTTATCAATACCTATGACATCTTTGTAGAAACTCTGTATTTTGCAAACATACAAAACTTTCAAAAATCGCTAGAAATTGTTTTTTTTTGTAAAAATCATTTGGGTCAGAAAAAAAATATATTTTAGGGTTAAACTTTGCAAAAATACAGGGGTTTTATTTCACGCTTTGTATGTACTATGTTTTAAGCGCATATGCACTCTTACAAGTAAAGGCAAATACCCAATAGATCGGCCAAACGAACACCAAAAACCAACAACAATACAAATACCGGCACTCTACACACTACTCAAGGAGAAAAGCTAATTTATTGTCAGGGTTAAACCCACTATACTTAGGCTTATTTTGGGTGTACCACTATGCGTTAGACATATAACTGTATATAGAGACATACAAACAGAAACATTGGGCGAAGTCAGAAACAAACTAATTCGAATTACTATGATAAAAACCGTCTTACTTAAAAATCAGCTGCTGAATAACACAAACATATGATACAGACCCAAACAGACTTAAAAACTCCAATGGGACATGATGACATAACCATTGGCTTTATATAGGTCAAAGACATAACCCTTCCCTACATCCTATCCTCAATGCCACATTTTATTGAGAAGAAAGCCGTTCAAAGAGCAATCCTACAAATTTAACTAAAGCTTTAAAACATCCCAAACGACGATATAGAAATTTTCAACAGCTGATTAAAAAGAGAAGTATTAGTTTAGGGTGATCCGAAACAAAAAAAGATCTGAATATAATCAAAGATTTTCCTATTTGTAATTTGTTCTATTTACAATTTGACAATTATAAGTAAGAACCTAATAATGTCTGGGTCTTTAACTTTGTAATTATAATTAAAACAGTCAACAAAATGATATTGCCTACATCTGCTTTTTCCTAGAACCGTTAGAACAAAAAGATAATAAAACTAGCAAAGCTGCCACTCTGTCTGTAATGTCATCAAATATGCGTATGTATTATAGATTAATGAGTTTCGCAAATATGTAAACAACTGTCTACGTGCTGCTCTACATGATTTTTATAGAACTAGGAAAATATTTTTATTTCCATATATACATACCGTTTCTATGGATATCGATTTCTGGATAAACTATTTATCTCAAGCAAGGCCTGAACGATTAAAATGTGTTTTTCTCATAGGATTATCTAAGTTATTTCGAAATCTAAGATTCGTTTAATTGGACGAGTAATTAAAGTTGTAACCTCTGACTATATTGCTTTTACTATAATAATATATATTATATATTATATAATAAGTTGATTTTTAAGTTGAGGCTTATTCTTTAACACGAATTCGAAAAAATAAGCAAATTTTTCACATAAAATTATTTCCTAAAATGCTTCGTTTCCGAGATAGAGGGTGTTAAATTTTAAGAAAAAAGTGTTTTTTTTTTATTATAACTTTCATAGCACTGTAGATATTGCTATAAAATTTGGTACACTATATTCTACTATCAAATGACATTTTTTGAGGAAAAAGATTTTTTTTAATTTCTGCGTGTGGCGTCCAAAAGGGATTCCGAATGAATATTTTTGAAAAAAAAATAGTACGCTTCTGCTTTTTCTTAAAACGTACATTATTTTTGAGATACTCATTTAGTTTGAGTAAATTTGGTCTTTTGAACTTTTTTGGTACGACGTACTGTTTTCGCGTAAAAAAATATGAACCGTTTTGATGCATGGCGAAATCGCTAAAATCCGATATGATGTTTTCTATATAAAATTCGCTTTTGTCTAATTTTTACTAATTATTAATTTTTATAAATTATTAATACAGTTCACATGTATTAGTATTATTTTTAATAAAAGTAACATTTTCAATTTGCTTATTTTAAGTAGCTGAAAAAACTATGGTAAGGTAATTCTCTTACATGTAATTACAAATACATTGTGTTCATTTCAAATTCAACCAGCTGCAAAAAATTAACTTAACAATATTGCCGATAAAATGACTGGTAAAAAAGTTTGTTGATGTCAATTGGTCGTCAGTTCCTTGTCGATCACTCGTGTGATACATTTTCGACGTGATTTTATCAATTTGTTTGAATTGTGAGAACGGCTCATATTTATGAAAATAATGAACTCGTGGATATGCTGCTAATTTACGAGGAGTGTCATCAAAGTGCGGCTTCGCGGTTATACGCGGAACGCTTTCCCTGAAGATTCCATCCCAGACTCCGCTATTTTATAAATCTTGGGTGCAAGAGAAAGTGGTGATTTAAGGGAACATCGTGGAGGACATGCAGTAAGACCGAGATGACCTGACAATGTGCAAAAAGAACAAGAAATTTTAAATATTATCGATAAAGAACCATCAAGAAGAACTCGGGATATTGCAGATGAGGTCGAATTAAGTCAAACAAAAGTATGGACAACACTGAGGGAAAATCAGTTGTATCCATTTCACGTTCAACGTGTGAAAGCACTACTACCTGTTCAGTGCAGTTCTGTGAATGGCTCCTACAAAATCACGCAACCGATCAAAATTTCACTCGAAGAATTCTTTCTGTAGACGAGGCATTATTTACTCGAAATGGGATCAATAACTACCTCAATACTCATGTTCGGGCTATTGATAATCCCCATGCTATTCAAAGAACAAATTTTCAACACAGACTTTCCGTAAATATACGGGCAGGCTTTGTGAATGAAATACTCATTGGGCCCCAAATCTTACAAGATCTTTTAATGGGCGAAAACTATCTTCACATTTTGCAAAATCCTCTGCCTAAGCTCATGGAAGAAGTACCAATAAATATCAGGCAAAACATGTAGCTTTTGCAAGATCTCCTCATTTTAGAAGGAAAGTGAGAGAATTCCTAGATGCTGTTTTCCCCACCAGATCGATTGGTTGAAATAGGCCAGTTGCATGACCACCTAGATCACCACACCTCACAACATGTGATTTCTTTTTATGGGTTTACATGAAAAGTTTAGTTTTTAAAACTCCGGTAAACACGGAGATGAAATGATTGGACGCATAGAACAGGCTGAAGCAACAATAAGCAGGAAACCAATTTCACCATCATGGAACAATGGTTACGATGCGCACACCATCGTGTAAGTATCTCGCTTAATTTTGAGTTACTTAAAAAAAGTTATATGAAAAAGTGGTTTTTTTTAGGAAGTTCTTACACAGTAAAAAAATACCAACTTAAAAATTGCAAATTTTACATACCAAACAGAATATCGGATTTTAGCGATTTCGCCATGGATTTTTTATTTAGCAATGCATCGTACGAAAAAGGGTCAAGAGATCAAATTTGCTCCAAAATAATAATAAGAAATAAGTATTTCAAAAATAATATTCCACTTTAAGAAACAGCAGTGAAGTATTGTATTTTCCTTCAAAAATATTCATTCCAAATCCAGTTTGGACGCCACTGACAGAAATTTAAAAAAATCTTTTACATCAAAAATGTTCTTTGCCAGTAGAAAAGAGCATATCAAATTTCATAGAAATATCTAGAGTGGTATGAATGTTATGATAAAACTATTTTTTTCTTACAATGTTAGCACTTTGTATATCGGAATCGAAGCATTTTAGAACATAATTTAATTTGAAAAACTTTCTGCTAAATGCTAAATGTTGATGCTTTTTATCAATTTAAAAATCAACCCATATATATATTTATATATATATATATATATATATATATATATATATATATATATATATATATATATATATATATATATATATATATATATATATATATATATATATTTCTTCTTGAACCTTACAATTTATAAATATCAAGTACTTTCTTGGGATTAGATTCGCGGATTGAGTTCGAAAAAACTTTAATTTACATTTCGCCTGTCCATTTCAGGCTATTTCAACTGGCTAGAAAACATCTCAGATACGCATTTCCCAAACAAAATTGCGGAAACACCAGACCTAGGTGAAAAATTTTCTCTACCTCTTAGTGAAGAATGCAATTTATCAACAACAGATTACATAGATCCGAAAATACAGCTAAACCAAATCCAAAACAAACTATCAAAGCAAGCAAAAAAATGTAAATATTTTTTAAAAACAAACCCACAAATAACAGTCTTAAAGCCAGACAAAAGTAACAAGACGTAATAATGAATACCATTGATTACAACAACAAAATTAATGAACCTTTTGACGACAAAACACATATAAAAAATGAGATTTGATTCGACGATATCTCCTCAATCCAAAAATAACGCGTTCATAGAAAAACTGTTAAAACGTAATCACATACCCGAAAAAGAAGCCAAATTATTAAAAATACTTAATTCTGTTCCACCAAAATTCGATGGAATCAGCTTCAGAGATCAGGCATTCCTATGAGACCTATTGTTTCCTATATTTAGTCACCATTCTACAAACTTTCAAGCTTTTCATCAAATTGCTTATCAAAAAATACAGGCTGAAATGATTATTACATTAAAGATTTGTTTGAATTTAAAGAGTTTATAGACGCCATTAAAATACTAAATAGTTTCCAACTCATCTCTCTAGACGTAATATCTTTGTATACAAACATTCCGACTAAATTTTTAAAACAGATCATTAAAGAAAAGTGGAATCATATAAAGAATCACACAACACTCACTGCATAGAATCCAGAGAAGGGATAGACATCATTCTTTCAAACAACTCTTTCCATTACAAAGATAATTACTACCAACAAATTGACGATTTGCGATGGGTTCACCCATCTCTTCCACCGTAGCCCAAATATTAATGGAATTTCTAAAAGAGACAGTGTCACAAAAAGCCAATGTACCAATATTAATTTTAAAAGATACGTGGATGATTGTTTATTAGCAATACCAAAAAATAAAACAAAGGAAATCGTTTCTCTCTTTAACAATTTTCATCAAAAATTGCAGTTAACTTCCGAAATAGAAAATGATGGCGCTATAAACTTTTTGGATTTAAAATTAGTAACAGACCACAAAAAAATGGCATTAAAACTAAGTGGTACACCAAAAAAACTTGGTCCTCCCGGTACCTTAATTACAACCAAAATGTGAAAAAAACTCCTTGATGATAGGATTAGTTGATCGTGCACTAACTCTAACATCACATATATACCGAGTTAACATTTTAAATAAAGTTAAAAACACTCTCTTAAAAAAATCATTTCCCATTAAAAGCCGCCGAAAGAATTATAAAACGAAGAACATATAAATTATACAATGGCACAAAACATATCGTATATAATCGCGATAACAATAAAACCGTTACATACATATCTTTGCCATATATTGAAGGCCTTTCTGAAAAAATTGAACACATTCTTGGTAAACACGATATAACCATATGCCACAAATCAAACAATACCCTAAATCTTTATATACGCCACTAAAAAGTCATCAATTAAAAAACAATAAAACCTAGTTTACAGCATTCCCTGTCTAAACTGCCCCAAAAAATATATAGTATGACCCCACAATATCTATCAAATAGACTAAACGGACATAAATATACAAAAAATGCTTCCACAGTACAACATAAGCACGAAAGAGATATGGAACATGAATTTGATTTTTCGGCTACAACAGTCTTATCTAAAGAACAATATTACCATAAACTAACATTCAAAGAAATGGTCCGAAATAAAAAAAGGAAAACATACAGTAAACGATCGGAAAGACATTGACAATCGCAGCCAAACATAGCACAGTCTAGTTTAATTCAATTGTAATAAACTATTTCCATTAATCATAAATACTTACTGTATACTGCCAGACTCACACAAATACTTTTAAAACAACCCGTATCCACCAATAGTTTTCACAATGTAAATATAATCAAAAAAACTAAATACTATATATAAAAAAAACATAATAGAGTTCTTTAACCAGTGTATCACTTACCTCCGCCCTGCCAAGCAAGGCAAAATGACATCTTTCTCAAGGTATGCACTGTACTATTTTAACTAATTGTTTTTAACAATTTTAATGCGTGCGTTGTACCTAATTGTTTTTATTTTTTAACTTGAGTATATGGATTTTCTGTATTTAATTTTTAGATGTACAGAAATAAACATTTTGAAAAAGCCTGAAATGGATAGGTGAAACGTAAATTAAAGTTGATACTCTATTACCACAGTTAAGGCTATTACCATGGAGAAGCATAAAGCCACCTGTGGCGAAACTCATTACTCAAGAATAATCAAATCAAAAGTAGAAAAATGTTACAACGGCAAGAATTAATATATAGTAGTTGTTGCCGCATTAATGTATGTTTATTTTGGAGAATAACTATGACTTTTACTAGAACCACTGAAATTTTGTTTGTTTCTGTATATTTGTTTAGTGTAATTGGCTTAGAGGTTTAGAATGTGAGTATGTAACATTTATGCAAAATATTGTATATGTGTATATTAGGGCAAACACATATGGGGTCATTAAATTTGTGAAATTTGTGGCGTCATTATTATAAATAAACGAGATTTCCAAAAAAAGCATAGCACATGATATATAAAATGTGCTTTTGTTCTGGAATTAAAAAAAAACAGTAACATACAAGCTTTATTATAAAATATTTTTGACATTTCATATTTGGGACATTTTGTATAAAAAAATAAATCAGAATTTGATTTCCAGGCATACCGTTTCTAAGAATAAATCCCCGATCCCAAGAAACCTTAGATGCAAAGGTAATGTGTTAAAATTCACCACAAAACATTTTTTTTTATACAGAATTCCTTTTAAACTAAAAGATCATTTTTCATATCATAACGTTCTTAAAATATTTATCATTCGCCATTATCTAGTTTTGAGTCTAAAATTTCGTATTATTTGAGGCTGGAACTTTATGTAATTGGTGACGGTGATAGTTCGCATTGTTCATAACGCTCTTCTCTGAAATGTTTATCAAAAGAAAATTTTAAAACCATTCTTTAAAAAGTTCTGCAATTGTATCTTCATGGTAATCTACGTAGGAATGTTTACTATTGTTTGCAGAAAGCCAGAAGACACTTGGGACCTAACACTTTTTTGACCCGGCATGTAAAATGGTTATCCTTTACCCTTTATTTGAGGGATCTTTCGTTTTACTTCCAAGAGCTAACAAGGGTTTTGTACAGGGGGGGGGGGGCAGTTCATTAATTACGTAAGTGTCCCGAGAAGGAGGTACAAAAAAATCTCTACATGACGATACCTCGCGGAGGAGGAGTAAAAGCCGTTATTACGTAACCTATTTCTCGTTTGTAGTTTTTTGACTAATTTGCTTCTTTACTTTAAGATTGTTTTAAAAAATGACCAAAATCGTCCTTTCGTAATTGATGAAAGACACCTGATATGCATGCTACTGCTACAAAAATATTTATTAGTAGAGAAAAATATTTATTTTATTATACTAACATTATTCTTCGAGGTTCTACAAAACCGATTCAAGACTTCATCTGCAATTTTATCTCCATTTTCTTGTACTATTTTACAATGTACACTAAGCATTTACAGATCGTTTAAACGGTTCTCTAGCATCGTTGACCTCAGCCACGTTTTAACATGACGCAGTGCAGATAATGACCTCTTTATGTTACTTGTTGTCCAATGCTGTGTCAAGGAAATAAGGATTGTGTATTTTTTGCAGGAAAAAATATTTCTGCTTCCTTTGATACTTCCGTAAGGTCTAGTTCTCTACGATCTTTCCCTGTCATACCCTTGCCCTTCCATAGTTTATGCTATAGTTCTGCTTCATTATCGAAAAATTCGAACTGACAGTACTGGCAAAAACTTTGTGATTTCTTTTTAAGATAAACGAAGGAAATTCTTTAAAATGGTTTATTCTTCGGTTCGAGAGCCCTTCGACCGAGCGATGATTTTCAGGACGGCATTTTCTTATCGATGATGTGTGAACAGACGTTTATTAGTGTTGAAGAAGCTATTTTTGTAATCGCTGGGATTCCATAAGTGCTTGCTTTCTGCTAGTTGTGTGATATCTGAAGACTATGTTAGGAAAAAACTCTCCAAAGGCTAGTGTTGCAGCAGGCAATAGTTTATTTTAAGTTTTATAATTAGTGAGCCGTTGATTCAGAGTTTCTAATATAGGTACACGTTCCTCTTAGTAGATGGTATATACTTTTTGCCTTTCGCCAGAAGTATCTTAGTCATATCCCATATTTCACTCACAGCATGTAATGCCTTTAAAGTGTGTTTTTATTTAAGCGTGAACGCAAATAAGTTAAACTAAATAAAAAAATCATAAACTTATCACAATACGTCCACACTTCACACTGCCGTCGAATTTCTATTGACAGATTGATAGCGGATGGGTTTCATACGGCAAACAATACAAGGATATGTCTATCTAATAAATCCCTTGCTGATTATTATAAGTATACTAGGAGGGAATACCTTTTTACTTTAAAGATACACGAGAAATTTGAGCAAAACCCTGGCACAAGAGGTATTCCCATTGACTCTATGTAGTGGGATCGTTTTTGATCTCTCTCTTACACATTGCTTCTAATTACAGTTTTATTTATCAGTAATTTATTAAGTTAAAGGTATGAAACCTGGCATATTATAATCAGCAAGAAGACATTTATGTATTCAGATAATATTATACCGGGTGTCCCATTCCCATTTAAAATAACGTTTAAGTTTTAAGTTTATGTTTATTGGTTTTTGTTGCTGCAAATTTTAACAAACCCTATAAAACACAAAAACTTTTGTTATTAAAGTTTTTAGATAATTCAAATAATAAACTCTTTAGGTAGCACTTAAAATATAATCAGACAACCTGTACGTCCTGCCTCTGTTAACGGCCACACTTTCTACCTCATGCGGTGCCTTGGGCTTGCCTATTTGCGCTCAGTTCGGTACACACCTTAATACATATGAATATCGATAATTTTGGAACAGTTAATTTCAAACTTCTTTCTTTATTTTGTACCTTTAGATCCGATTTTTTTTTAGGTAGATATAGTGCACATATTTTTGTGTTATCGCATATAAATAAAACAAACATGTTCTGAATAATAATGGAAATTCCCAATTTTGGAAGCTATTCTTGGAGTTTAAATATTTACACCAGCTCACATTCTATTTGTAAATACGTTAATTAAAAAATCCTTAATAAAAACTTTGTTGACTTGAATATTAGCACGTACACCCTCTTTTATTTATGTTTTTACAATTTTGCCTATACTGTATTCTAGGAAATACTTTTGAATTCTCATGTAAATAAAATAATTGACAGGTTAAGTCCATATGCGAACACACTGTATTTTGATCGTAAATCATTACAAGAATAAACTTTGAGAGTTTCACCTTCTAATACAAGAATTATTTTGGGGACCCTCATAAGATCAAATTGCTAAATGAACTCGGGTGGGCGGAATTCCATGGAACTCCAGCTTTGTAATTTAATGTCCTGCTCCGGATATATAACCCATCGTACTGGAGAAAAGTAATTACTTTTTTCCGTATGACTACAGTGACTTAAACTAAACATTAATGAGGTTCTAGATTTTCTTAAATAAACAATTGTATAAAATAATAAAAATGTTAACCTTGTTGTACCTATAAAAGTGTTTGTTTTTTCGATTGAATATTCACACATTACATCATATTTGCCTGTATAGTACAGTTACTGAGTAAATTGAGATAAAAAAAATTGGAGTGGGGCTAAATTCTTAATATGTTAATTGTGGTGGCAAAAGGTGAATTCTACATTTCCCGCTATCTTAAAAACAATTTTGGAATCGATTTATGTCGTCTTCTGTTCGTTGGCGGAAAAAAGTTTAAGAACAAAAGTTGAAGAGCAAAAAATTTCCAACATTGAAGAAGAATAACAAAACTTGGAAGTAGGAAAATAATATCCGAGGGAGAGAGACGTCTACAATAAACATTTTTTTCCAAATTCAAAATATTTTTAATTACTTAAAAAATGTAATATATATATATATATATATATATATATATATATATATATATATATATATATATATATATATATATATCTTTACTTCAAATGTATTGATGCCGATTACAACTTGTTCCATAGCACCAGTGGAATTACTTCACTCCATTTCGTGTAAGTGCAAAACAATGTGATGCAAAAGGTAATTTGGCTGTCGTAAAGATGGCATTTGGCATGAGGACTACGGTTTGGATTGTTTTTAAAATATTTTTATCCGTAGAACTAAATAAATATTTTTTTTGTGACCTGTAAAAATTGTAATTCTTATGATATAAAATGTGCAAATACTATAAGTAAATGCTAATATTAATTACATACAACTAGTTCAGCTATTATATAGGAAAAAAATGGAGCATTTAAACTAAACTGCTATTTACACGCTAAAAGTAGATTTATGAAAATAACGATTTTGGTGTCTGCTTCACGACTTCATATCTATATTTATATTAACCGTAGAGAGTATAGCAAATTCGCATTTTTTTCGCTATAAAGTCAATAATTTTTTATACATTTTGTCACCTGAGACTTCGGGAACGAGTGCACAAGCAATATAAAAAACCATGGATTACAACTTTGGCTATTTTGCAATTTTGGATATAGTGCAAAAAGTGAAAAATTGTATCTTTACAGTTTATTTTAACAGTGCAGCCTAAGATTCTCTTAAATTACATATTTCTCCCTAATTCTAATTGTGTAATATTTGGATTCACTTCTTTGTCTCTGAGACTGGCTATATATATATATATATATATATATATATATATATATATATATATATATATATATATATATATTAAATTAGTAACAACAATTTAATACAATATTCAGTTGGTTTTACTTAAACAAACCTGTAGCGAATAGGTTACTGAAGGTAACCTGAAGGTATATTTTTGTTTATGTTTCGTCCTAGGTCCTTACACCATCTGGGCCCCCCTCAGGACTGCTATTGTTGTATCAAGTACTTTCAAGAATAATTAAAATACCTGACACTTTAAAAACATTTTAACACTAAAGACATTTAAAGGAAAATATTCATTTTTGGTCGTGTAAGCAAGTAAAAACGATAAAATGTTTAACATAATCTATAAAAAAAAATATTGCCATTTTATATTTAAAAATGTTTTTTAAAATGATAAGGTAACATTCTAAACAATCGTTTCTAGCTATTTTCGTGCAAGGTACAATACAAAATAAATTATAGAAAATTGACGTTAACTCTACTGCAATAAATCAGAGGAGTATTTATCCGTGCTAAGTATATCCTGCCATACAAAACTTAAAAGTCGTGACTTAATTGAGGGAAATGTCGGATTAAGCAATAAATTAACCTCAAAACAGTTTCCAGAATTCCATTCAAACTTTCGACTTTTATGGTTTGTGACAACAAATTTAATCACATTGTACATATAAAGTTAGAATAAAAATTTAGGGTTTATCCGCATATGAAAATTAAAGGAAGAGCTTTCAGGAAAAAGATAGTGAATTAGCATTGAACGTGATTCGCTTTATTGTGATGAAAATTAGGTTAGGTCAGATTTTATTGTTTTTATCTCTCTATTTTTTCTTGTTCAATTCGCTTTTTTAGGGTTTTAGTGTCAGGATCGACATTTTTAAGATGCTAGACTTCTGTAATTTTAAATATTTTTGAATAGATCTTTGATTACTTACGATTGATTATAACAAATAAATCAGCATTTTTAGTTTGGAGCCTTTTGAGCACTATATATGTAAAATAATTTTTTTTGAGCGGAACTTATTGACATAAGTATTTACACTGCTTATAGCTAATCTCAATATAGCGCTGCAATTATTCCGGATTTCCCTAAATAGGTATTATGGGCTGATTTTTAAACAGTGATAAAAGGAAAAATATCAACATGTAAACGTAATGTAAACTAACATGAATTAAACCATTTATTTTTTAATGTTTAATTCGCTTACAATTCGGTTAGTTGCAATTTTCTCAAAAAAGGTCAAATTTTGCAGGTAAGATAAATCACGTGATTCAGCTTTTATTATCATTTTCAATTATTTTTTAAGCAAAAACTTTCTGTAAACTCTAGTTTTACCAAAATCAGTTATTAAAGAAAATCCATATGATGCGCACTGGTCATACTACAATATATATATATATATATATATATATATATATATATATATATATATATATATATATATATATATATATATATATATATATATATATATACATTTTATTCCACGTACACTAATGCTATAATAACAAGGATGCTACGATCCCTGTGTGGAACATATTCTGCATCGCAGCAGAAAAAATGATTCATTTTGGTCAAAAGACGATCGCGATTTCGCTTTTTCTAGAGTTCATCAGGTCGCAGTAGACTACCTAGTAAGCGCTGGTTTTCATTTCATTGTGCGCTATTTCACATACTTTTTTGGCTACCGCGTACTACCACTCGGCTATTTCTCCTTTTTTGGAAACTACCACTTTCATTACTTGTTATGAAATATACTATTGCAGTCACACTATGAAATTTAACATAAAATGTTAAACGTCTACATTAGAAATATTAATAGTATTTATGATTGGTGGAAATAAAATTTCGAGAAAATGACGTCTCAAAAATCATTTGGCACCACTAGAGTCCCTCTATTGGCTAAATGGTTAAAGCTAAATGACTTGAATTTTCCTATTTTAACTTTTTAAAATCGATTACATGACATCAACTTCCGTTCATAATTCGACCATTCCGGTTTGAACTTAAATGTCCATTGTTGACATTTCCGCCTAAAACGAAAGTTACATCCATCTAATAGCTTTTAAAAAGCTAAAAAGAACAGTACAAGTAATTTTGTTCTAACTCTAATCTAGAGAGCTCTATGCGCCCTATAAGACAACTTTGAGATAGTTTTTCCTCGAAAACTGTTTAATTTAGCTATAGGACGTGTTACATAAAATGTAGTTGAAATGTTCCACTGATCTCCAAAAAAATATACAGGATATTGCATTAAAAATGTATATGACGTCATAATTCTCACATGGATGAAGACATGATAAAATTGGTATTATAAAAAGTAATATATTTTATTTTCATTAAATCTGATCAACACGAGTGCGCAACATCCTGATAAATAAAGTTATTGAAAATTTGTGGGTACCACGCCCCTTCAGCCTACATATGAAAATGACAATATATGCTGAAAGGGTCATATATTTAAAAGTGTTGGCGTTGATAACAAGCTTCTACATATCATCAGCTATCCCCATTTTTTTTAGGTGGCACACATTTTATAATTTTTTCCTCTTTATGAATTGTCAATAAGGCAATGGGCAATAAAAATAGAAAATAACTACAAGCTATTAAAGTAACAATAAATTGATTTACAACCTGAGAGCAAAATATGAATTTTAATAAGAGCTGATATCTTTGGATTAATATCGAGAAGAATTTATAAACTTATTTTCAATAAACATTTGAGGAATTTATGTCAGGCGATCCCAAAGTCAGGTGTTTAATGTGAAAAGAATTTACAACACCAATACAGATATGCTAAAATAAATAAGTAAAGATGTTGCGAATCAAAATATTCTTTTATTATCATCATTTATATTGTTTGCCTAAAACTTAGTTTTTATCTTATTAAATTATATATTTTGATATATGGCTTTATTTGCTATCAGTTTCTAGGTAAAATAAATTGTCTACACATAAATTAATAATTGTTCGCTGAAACCTTAAAGAAAGATTTTGTGTAAATAGTATAGTATACAATATATAGGTTGAAAACTATAGCTCATTAAAAAGTTTATATTACTTGTACTTTCGAATTTCTTCAATAAAAATCACTCGAAAAACCATGTCTAGCCAAAAATCATGTTATTAAAATCCAACACCAGGGTAGTGTAATCATCGTAATATTTCCGAAACCCTTGAAAATTTTCTTATCGATGTAGCCGTTACTTCATGGAAATTCATTATACACTAGTATACCAATTAAACACGTTTAGTTTATTAATTTCCGCTTATTTATTTCTGCTTGACAGCTATTTCGACACACTGTGTCTTTGTCAAAAGCTAACTTAAACCCTTGAAAAACGTAAAATAAACTCTTCCTGGCCATCCACGTGAAACGATGTGAATAAATACATTCACGGATGCGAAATATGTCACACTTCAAAATGTTTTTGTAAAATTCTATATGTGCCTTAAGTTCTTACTGACACAGTAGGAACACCATTCCATAGGCGTTCTCAAATTCGATAATCAAGAGTTTCTCACTATTATAGATACATTTTCAAAATTAGGACAATCCTTGCCTATCTCCTGCAAAATCTCTATCGAAATTGGTACAGCTCTAATACATTATTTCTCGTTCTACGGCATACCCGAACGAATCATAATACCATAATGGACAACGCTCCTGAATTTAAAATAACAGTCCAAGAATCTCTAAAAGCCCACAAAATAGATACAGATTTTGCAACACCCTTCCATCATGAACCAAATTCACCCTTAGAACATTTTCACAAAATCATTATTTAAATTCAAAATTCTATTAGTGTTAATAACAAAGTAAATTGTTCTACACACGTCAAGGGGTCTAAAATATTCCTAACATTTAACACTGCAAAAGTTACAAGCTTAAACATCATAGGTTAACCAAAGGATTCAAGCTAAAGTTGATAAACTCCTCAAATGAACAAAAGGCGTTATCTGTAAGTAAAGATTTGACAGTTCTCATAAATATTTTCATTTAGAATATATTATCAGGCAGTTTATTGTAGAACACAGGAGCATAATAGGTCTCAAAATTTCTGCTATGCAATAGTCCACTCAAAAGACCGTATTTGCTGATTTTGTACAATGGTTATGAACTGAATAGTTAAAGCTTCATCTTAGGTAAGTGGAGTGACCCCAGAGCAACATTCCAAATGTGCACTTTGACACGAACATGGACTGGTAAACCGTCAACAAGGACTCATCGGGGACCTGATTTTTTAGCGATATTATCAAAAAGGTGAGGTGCGGATCAATATATATGCCTAGGTATTTTATACTTTAAGGTTTCACAAAATTGTGGGAAAAGATATCATTTTTTGTGGTTTATTTTCATTGGTACACAGCTTGTTGGCTAATGCGTAAATTATTATTAAGTTTAATCATATCTGTGTGAGCAGAACTGACACTGACATGTCATCCGCAAACAATAAAAACTGAGTAAAAATATCACCAATGAATTGGATGTTATTAATAAATATTAAAAAAAAATTATGTCCATAGGTCCTGACGAAACAAAATGATATCTGTTATTCAGAAAGAAACACTATAACTCTTTAAATCAAACTGTTAATGTTTATTGAATAGAATGTCAGGTAACACACAATGAAACGCCTGAACCTTTGAAATCAATTAGAATGGTCCGTTTTTTGTTTTTTTCAAAGCCCTCAGTCACAAATTTGACCAGCTGTCTAATAGCATTGGTAAATTATTTATTTTTCATGAATCCAAACGGGCTATTAAAGAAAATATTGTTTGATTCAAAGTTTTTTGTAATTTGGTTTGTTAAGATAATTTCTTAACTTTTCATTAATAAAATATTCCCTATATAGCCAATAATAATTTTACACATTCGTCAAAAATGCAATGACATAACATTCGGACATACTGTTTCTAGAGACCCATGCGACTTATTAAAAACTACGTTTTATGCCGATTATGTATCAAATCACAACGAAAAACTAAAACACCTTTACCACGACATAAAAATACACTAGAAACTCAAAAAAAAGTAATCGAAAAACATACCACTCTAGGACCAAACTAACATTAGTTTAAAGTAGGACAGACTGATTACAAAATTAACAAACGAGATAAAACAACAAAGTTTCAATAAAAAACAAATCAAACAATAAGCAAGCACGGGATGAACTTCCACAACTTCAACAAAAACCCCGTATAAATCAATGACATATAGGGGATATTAGATGAATATACACTTCTAAAAATCAGTTTTAGAAAAATAATTACTTCCTAAAAAACGCAAAGCCCTATAAAAATAATTTCTACAACTCGTATAATTTGGCTTCAATTCTCAAAAACCAAATTAAATTACAAATAGCACAAGTAAATCCTTTAGATTTAGAAACAGAGCAAAAAGTGAACTCGCAAATGGCTTAGGCTCAATAATAAAATCTTTATCTGGCAATCTTGACCAAGAAGACGTAGAAAAATGCGACAAAGCAATCTAGTTAATATTCGCGAACGAAAACCATTTAAAATCGGCAATGTAAGGGCAACTAGCCATAATACAAAATTCTAAAATACATTATTTCAAGAATCCTCGAAAAGCTTAACACACATCTTACTATATAACCATGTACCTTAACAAACAGAAGTTTTTAAACACTTATAAATAAAAGAAATGGAGAATACTAACCACTACTATTTATTACAAATGCTAATTTCACAAATAACATTTTTTCAAGAACATTACGACAGAAAATATACAAATAGCAATAATATTTTCCAAACCAGGCATATTTCACAACTGAATTTAGATTTTAAGGATATACTTAATGAGATACAAAACGTAACAAACGAAATAAATTCTGGTAAACTTTCGTTTCTTCCAAATTTCGAAAATATTCTGAATATATTTTTTAGTATAAATTGTTTTAGAAAATATTATTAAGTTAGTTATAAAATTGACTCGCTGTATTGACTTTAAAGCCAGTGCTCGCTGTAACTCGGTTCTCTAAATAAATTGTTATTAAAAAGTTAATTTCTGAATTGTAAAACTTAACTAGCGGCGTCGCCCTTGGAACCGAAAAATGAGCGCTTGTATATAAATAAGGGATAATGGGTCGAATGACGTAGAAATGAAAACCAAGGAGTTATCCTGGACAAATTTAACTAGAATTATATCACTTTTAAGCATTGATATAATACGATTAGACTCTCAAAGAACAAAAGCGAATCTGGCAAATGTACGAGGCTAAAATGAACAACAAATATCCTGTCTGCTAGTCGGGAAGATTGATTAGGACCGTACTTCAAATTTTATGGGAATAAATTAAATGGATTACACTTTGCAGGCAATAATAAATTAATCGTCTTAATTTAAAGTCTAAGGAATTTTGCGCGGTTGTATTAATGTGAAAAATGATATATTAGTTTTTTGCCGCAAATTTAAAACATTATAATAAAAAAATTTACATGTGAGTAACTTAAATTCGATGATTCTTGACAAATACAAATAAAGGACCATATTTTTTCAAATAATTCTTAAGCGAATACCTGTGCATATTTACAATAAAAAATGCATATATTAAAAGAAATACTAATAAATATCAATGCACTGTAATATAAAACTTCAATAGAGGGCCGGCAGATGGTCCGGAGCGCTATCGTAGTGGTTATTTTGACATTGGTTCGGGCAGACCAGGTTCGAATCCTGGTGGGTGCATATAGATTTTTCTAAGTCTGCAGCCGATATTAATGGTAATAAACTCCAACACAGGCAAGTGTATAATGTCACTTGACAAAGATCAAAGCCTACACCGTAACTCAAGAGTTGACAGATCGAGGCTGTGGTGTGGGCCAAAGATCAAGAGCGACCGAGGACCCTGGTTCAGAACCCACATTAAGCTGAAAGTCCCGTCCAGATATATGTCCGTCCTATGATGGAAAGAAGACGTTAAAACAAGCTAGCAAGCAAACTTAAATATGCATAACAGTGTCGTAGGTCAGTTCTCAGGGATAAAATCAACCTAAGCAATACACAATGAGAAATAGAGACATTTATTGCCTGTAAAGAACATTATTGAAACAAAACTTTATAAGGAAAAACGCAAGTGTCCCTTGCGCCTCAGTAATCCGATGATTGGCCATGAATTCTTTTTTCATAAGAGTTCAATAACTTGCGTATCTGAAACGAAAATACCGCTGTGAAAATTTTTAATCTTTTTCAATTTTCTTCGTGTTTATTTCAGTGCGTATTGTAGGAAGAAATTTTTTTTGTATTGCCACCAACTGTATACTATAAAAAAATATATTATATTTTCTTTGCTATTAAATAAACAAAAAAGTACGAAAAACTGCAAAAATATTATTTTTTAGCTTATTTAACATTCCTTTCTCCTGAATTTGTCCATGCATTTCGAGATACTCTCAATTTACACCTAAATGAACCAATCAATCCATAAACTTTTTCAAGAATGATGTCTCGTATAATTCAAGTGAAATGCTTCAAGTTTTTTTACAAATAACACAAGCACTAACAGTAGGTCTGATGGGCGCCCCTGGTTTATGTATTTTTGGTAAACCATAGAGTTTATGATTTCTTGTTGCATTTCGGGGTTTATTGGTGAACGCCATGTGTGAAAAGATGTACGTGGGACAAACTAACAGACGAATATCAGCAAGAGAAAATCATCAGAAAACCGGCCACAAAATAAATTTCGATGGGTGTAGGGAGATTGTCAATATAGAACATTATGAGACCAGAATAATCCGAGAAGCCATAGAAATTGAAAAACGAGGTTATTTTAATAAAAGGGACGAATCATTATAACTACCAACAGTATGCAGCACAATAATCGACAAATCTAAAATCACAAAACAAGCGCAAATAATGCAACAACAGCACCATCCGGAAAACGTAAATAACGACCAACGGGCATTTATACCATCTTGGATTGTGTGCCAAATTTGAAGTAATCTGGATAATTAATTTTTTAGTGATAATTTTTTAAACATTTCACCAGTCCACTATTTTATCCCGCCATATTGGATATTTACGAAAATGTTATCAGGTCATTTCCATAAGACCTTAAATTTTTGACCGAAATTTGAAATCAATCGGGTTAGTAGTTGTTAGCTATACCACAAATTGACAGACTGACGGAATTGAGAAAACTAGTTTTTGGACATCTAGAAATGCTAAACTTAAAGCTATGTAAACCCTTGGAGGAGAATGTGTTTCACGACTACAAACATTTTATTTGGTCGCCATTTTGTTCCGGTTTATATCTATATAATCTAATAAGTAGTTCTTTCGGGCTGATTTTTCAAAACTTTATTGTGCCGCCGTTTTGTTTACTTGATATTTATGCAAAATTTCGAGTAAATTGGAAAAGCAGTTTTTAGTAACATTTCACTAGGCCGTCATTTTGGATTCGTATCAAAATTTTACCAGATGATTTCTATGTAAAAATTGATTTTTGTGCATAATTTAAGGTAAACTGGATAAGTAGTCTACATTTTCTAACATTTCACTACTCCGCTATTTTAATCCGTATGGATTTTTACCAAAATGTAACCATTTCCTCCCATTATGACCCATGATTTTTGATTAAAATTTTAAGTCAATCGGATAAGTAGTTTTTGAGATATGCCGTGTACAGGCAGACCGACAGAATCATGGAATGGATGGGAAACACGTTTTTTGGCATCTAGGAATCCTAAAACGTGAAGATCTGTAAAAACCAGGGAGGATGATTTTTTGACGATTACAATGCTTCCCTTTTATGCAAAATTATTAAAGGATTTATAAAACACGAAAAGTACAAATATATATTCTTTGATAGTTAAACATGTGCCAGTGGATTTCACTACCTTACAAAGTGTACCTCTATTTTGGGATAAGATTTTGCATATGCGATCTACATTTTTGTTTTATACCTCTTGCAATACGAAATAAAACGAATAGGCTTAACAGTGATATAGAGAGCTCTAATCGAACCACACAAAAACATGTGTATTTGACTAAAAGAAATAATGGAAAAGCAACCAACGAAATGAAATGAAAATATTCACGTGTGAATGAACGTTAAAACTAGGATTGTCTGTTGGCAGGGAACGCTGTAGTTGTAATATCAAGAGATATTAAAACTATTCAGTTAATAAAAATCTAATACTTAAAGACATTCAATTCTTGAGTTTTATAATGGATTTATTCTAAAAAACATGAAAATAAAGAACTTATACGTACCAATACCATTTTTAAAGGTACAGTGGATCCTAACGATGCGAAACGGCACCATAATGTTATTTATTTCTGCTTATACAATACGCCACTTTTAGACATTTTTTTATATGTACCTATTACGTGCTTGTTTTGCACTGATAATAAAAAAGTTTCCTCGCTGCTGCTTTAGTTAGGATTTGAAAACTCTTACTATTATAGGTTTATACTTTTTATGTCAAATTAGAATGTGACAATAGAAAAATTTCGGTTAGGCTAACCATCGCCGATTTTTATGCTTTTTGGTATATTTTGGTTGATTTCGGAGCGCTGATCACGAATTTGAAGTATTTTTTTTGTTGGCGACGTTTCGTTCTTCAAAATCGTCAAAATCTTTATCTTATAAAAAACTGTTATGATAAATTAATATTTGCCATTTAGGAAAATAGGTTAGATTGAAAACTAGGAATCATGACATCGATATAGCTGGCGCATTACCTTTCTGGAATGACGTCATTTTTGGTTATTTTTGTTTGATTTATGTTAACTGACAGTGACAAAAACATTTTGAAAAAACTCATTGTCGTTTCTTTACAACAGTCAATGCCGGTTTTGGTTATGTGTCTTTCAGAATATATTCGTCAAAATTGACATTGATTTGTTGTGATTCTTTTTAAACTTTTGCAAGATGCCGCTAAGATATAATCAGCAATCACAGCTAATAGTTTTGAATATCTTGGCTTTTTTTCAATTGGAAAAAGAGCAAGCTAAAAATGGAATCCTTCCGCAAACTGATAATATAATTGAACGAGCTTCAAATGCAACAAAACTTAGCCATACAACAATCATAAATATTAAGAAAAGAGGAATAACGAGCGATGAATCCTTTACCTCCAGAATGTCTCAAAAGCAAAAAGAGGTAAAAACAAAAATTACAGATTACTTAAAGAACAAAATAAGAGATACGATCTACTGCATGTATGCGAAAAATGAATATGTTACAATGCAGACTTTGCTTAAAAAACTAAAAGAGATAAATGAATATTTTAATTTTTCCATCACCTCGCTAAGAAAATACGTAAAAAGTATTCGTTTTAAGTGGAAGAAATCAAATAATAGAAAATACCTGATGGATTTGCCCCACATCGTCCACAAGAGAATCAATTTCTTGAGGGAATATATCAAAAATCAAAATCTAGGACAAGATGCTTATACCACCGTATTTATTGATGAGACTTGGATTTTTAGTAAAGGTTCGTTTAGAAACAGCTGGCAGGATAACACTATGTCTACAAGTTCTAAAAAAGCTAGTGAAGGTCATTGATATATTGTAGTTCACGCTGGATCAAAGGAAGGATTTATTAAGGGGGCCAGTTTAATATTTAAAAGTGGACTAAAAAGCGGAGATTATCATGACAATATGAACAAGCAAAATTTTGAAAATTGGTTTAAAAATCAGCTGGTACCAAATCTTCCTCCAAAAAGTTTGATAGTGATGGACAACGCAAGCTATCATTCCGGCCTTTTAGAGGATATTCCAAGAAAATCATGGACAAAGCAGAGATTGATTGGATGGTTAAAAGAAAAGAACATTGACTTCCCAGAGAGGGCCATGAAGGATGAAATATGGAGCATTGTAGAAAAAAATTGTAACATTGAAAAAACATTCTACCTTGACGAATATGTGAAACCTTTGGGCCACAAAATACTAAGACTTCCTCCATACCATTGTCAATTTAATGCTATTGAAATGGTATGGTCTGAGTGTAAGAGGAAATACGACCAATACATTGCTAGTCTGAAGGGGACACCATCGGAAGTTTTGGCCATGTGGGAAAAAGCGATAATGAAGTATCTTCAGAGCATTGGAAAAATTATGTCAGCCACACAGAAAGGGTAATCCAAGAAGCTTGGAAGACAATACAGGTATGTGATGTTTCAGACATTGCGCCACTTGTAATTAGTACCGACGAAGACAGCAGTGACGATGAAGAATTTAGTTCTGATTCTGAAGACAGTGAAGGGGAGTAGTTTTTATTTTTAAAGTTAGTTAGTTATACATTAATTTCTCTCGTTTAGTTTTTAAAGCAAAGTCTGCATTGTAACATATTCATTTTTAGCATACACGCAATAGATCATATCTCTTATTTTGTTCTTTAAGTAATCTGTGATTTTTGTTTTTACCTCTTTTTGTTTTTGAAACATTCTGGAGGTAAAGGATTCATCGTTCGTTATTCCCCTTTTCTTAATATTTTTTCAGTATTGTCTGTAATTGAGAATTAAAATAATTTTGATGAAAATGTGTAACTGGCGTCAATTTATTACATTGCAAACAAAGAATAAGACTAAGATGAAAGAATTTATATTAGTAAAGTCTTATTTGCAAAATAATTTTAGTTTTTGAAGTTATAATAGTTATTTTTGTATTAAGTGTGCAAAATGAGGGTTTTTTTATGGCAATGAGAGTGATAATTTTTTGCCAGCCATTTTCGACAAGTTGCAGCGCTTTCTGTACAGAAAATGCCAATTTTAAATTCGCTTTAGCCAGTGCTGAACGCACCCCTCCTATCTACATCACTGCATACGTTTAGGTTAGGAATCATCGCTGAAATATAAATAATATAAGAAATACGTTATTTGAAACCAGCGTGACGTCATTCCAGAAAGGTAATGCGCCAACTATAGATACATAGACAGTTTCGTAAATGGAAAATCGATCTTTTTCTAAGTTCTAACATACCGCGATTAAATAACAAAATATGTATAACTTGTACATTTTGATTGTGTTTCCAACCAATTTTCTATAAAATTTGCCAAAATATTTGTGAAAAGAAGGTAGAAATATTGAAAAAAAGTTATAAATTCTGATAACGAATAACTCTAGAACGAAACCCCGCCGATATAATCTGACTTCAGATCAGTGCTCCAAATTCTACCAATATACCAAAAATCATACAAATCGTTAATGGTTAGCGTAACCCAAATTTCACGATAATTTTGTATACCATAAAAGATTTTTGCTCCAAAAGATTAAAGGAAACTATGGTATTCACAAGAGTCGTTTACACATCATACACACGACAGGGTTTTTTACTGGATTTTTGGAATTAACGAGACCTGAAATTTGGCAAGAACGTTGTCATAAAAATTTTACATATAATTAGCGGAAAACAAAAGTATCCCACCGAAATATAGTATAGTATTGCCCGGACACTAAGCCGGGATAGTATAGCAAGCTAGCACATAACTGGCAAGAAGGGGAAGATCAAAACTGTACATGCTTGTTTAGCCATACAAAGCTTTTCTTATCAATTTCAACTTAACTATTTCTAGAAGATCTTTTAAAATGTCCCAAATTATTTTATTATTTAAGCCAAGTTTCGCGTAATACTCTACCAATTTGCGTTAAAACTGGCGTATTACATTAACTAACCCATAAATTATTAGCGCTTTATGTCACTTTTGCGCATCGCGCTTATGGCGCTCTTGTATTCACTATGGGAATATCGAAAAGTGGTTAAAAAGGTCATCTCCGCCATTTGTTGTTTTTCTTCAGACATTAAGGTTAACTAAACTGTTTCTTTTGAGTTAGGATATTAAAAATAGTGATTCATTTTCAAATGTCTGTAACTTAAAAGGTATTCGGTGCTTTAGATATTGTGAGGCATTGCAGGATTGAATTATACAGGGCGGAGCAGGCAATAATTCATAATAATAGACATTGCGAGTACAGAGGTAATAAAAACGTGTTGCAAAACTTAAACAAATTCGTTGGTTATAACTCTTTTGTCAGAAATCTGAGAGATTAACATATGTCTATTTTAAATTGCTGGTAGCACCCACTCTTAAACCAGATAGCAAGCTATTATTACCAACGGACGTACAATTTTTGAAAACCGGCGTAATATTCTCAAGTATCCCAAAGACTAATCGGTTGCGGAACAATTTATTTTATAACGTGGAGAAAGATTTTTAAACCACTAAGCTCATAATTAGAGATGTGTACAGGTTTCAACAGACACTATGGTGTTAGTTAGTAAAAGCAAGTTTTTGTTAAAGACCAATGCAGCCATTGTAAAAATATTGTGATTAGAAAATAACATAAAAGCACGTTCCCGAAAATCAATAAATAAAAATTAATATGTAGTGTGCCCTCCTCGTGCATCAATAACGACTTGGCATGATGTCTATTAGAGTACTAAACATTTCTTCATTTTCAGGTTCCTATCCGAGTTTAAAAGGGGGTCCTAACAGCAATTTGAAATCAATGGGTGTTAATCTTTCAGGTTTCTGGCTGAAATTTATAACTCACCGATATTATGCAACAATGTCCATTACTAGTAATTACCCTTTGCTTCACCCTGTATAAGTACAAACTCAAAACTACGCCCCTTACAAAAAATTAACTGGCTCTATTGACTAGAATTTGTGATGTTTCTGCGTATTCTCGCATTTGTTTCTCATACTATATCGAATCCTTGATTAAATTGTTTTTAAACTAATCTGTTTTTTAAAATTAGCAAAAGTGGATATTATTTAGCTTTCTGGGGTGTGCATAAGGCCTACATTTGTTATAACCTATTTTATTTTTAGACGAGAATCTTTATTACCTAATAAAATATTGTAGCATTGAATGGGACATAGAAGCATCGGTAGAAACGTACGTGAGTTTTACAGTTGACATACTTCATATAATATATAGATTTTTGTTCGCAACATAAAATAAGGTTATTATGATAGTAACAACACTGACATTTAAATTAGCGAAATAATATTAAACAAACATATGATACCGTTTATCTCAAAATGTCTCTGCTTGTCTCTGAGTTATGAGGAAGATATTTACTGGCATTTTATTGGCAGCCGCTTCCTGTTTAACCGGAAATGCTAACAACTTTAATATTTTTCATGGAACACTGTAATGCATTATTTTTGAATTCTATACAAAATTCTAGCTACAAGATACAGGGTGTGTAAAAAGTCTGGAAACGGCTTAAAATGTCCCTAATTTGTTGTCCGATCTAAACCAAATTTGGTACAGTAATGTAAAGAGATACCTATATATATATATATATATATATATATATATATATATATATATATATATATATATATAGGGTATATATGTATATTTTTTTATTTTTACAATGTAGAGTAAATTTCGAATACCTTTTCGTATAACATGCAAAACAATACTTTTTTAAATAAAGACGTTTTAGAATGTTAGGACACCAATATGCAATTAAGCACTTTAGTTTTGAATTATTACCGTCGTTGCTAAGCTCACACCTTGATTGAAACACCAGATCGAAACATCATCACTAATAAAGTCACAAAAAGTGTCAATCCAAAAATGCCTTTAACCGAAAGGGAAAGAATTATATTCTTATGATGAGAGGGTATGGCGATCGGGTCAGGTCTTACAAAGAAGTTAAAAATGTATTTAATGACGCACTTCCAAACCGAAAATCGACGTTTTAAAAGCTGTCCGACGATTTGAAGAGACTGGAAATTGTAGAGATAGGTGACGATCCGGGTGACCTCATACAGCAACAAATGAAGAGAAAAGTTTATATAGTTTACATAATTTTGTGGAAACCCCTTCTTTCTCGTCCAGAGAAACCTCTTAAGCAGTTGATGTCTCATTCAAATCTGAAGAAAACATAAATATCATCCTTTCAAAAATCATTTAGTGGAAGAGTTTTTGGAAGGCGATTTTGAGCGGAGAATAAAATTTTGCGACATTATGATGTCAAGGTGATAGCAAAAATTCAACTTTATATTCTTTTCGGATGAAGCAACTTTTATATTAAACGGTAAAGTCAAAAGACACAACTGCAGATTTTGCATCGATGAAAATTCCTATTGGATGAGAGAATGTCATACACAACGTCCTGAAAAACTGAATGTATGGGCTAGGTTCGTTGGTACCCACAAGATCGGGCCATTTCTTGTTGAAGGAAATTTGACATCACAACTTAACCTTCAGCTCTTGGAAAATCGAATAATGCCTGCTAAAATAATGGGTAGGAATTATGCAATTACATACTTTCAACAGGACGGAGCTCCACCGCATTTTGGAGCAAACGTGCGCGAATTTTTAAGTAATACATTTCCGGACTGGTGGATTGGAAGTAGAGTGGCCGCCTAGGTCCCATGATATGGCGCCAAACGACTACTTTTTATGGGGACACTTAAAGAATAATATGTATGCAACCAAACCTCAAAATTTGGCTAAATTTCAGCGTCGAATACTGGATGAAATGGAATTCATAACACCAGAGATGCTTTACAATGCAACTCTACGGTTTTATTTTCAATTAGCTTACTGTCAAGCAGTTTAGAGAAAACAATTTGAACGTTTGTTATAGCTTGTTATTATTTAATGCTTTTGAAAAACGTCTTTATTTCAAAAATCAGTTGTTATTAGGGATAAGACACGTTATACCAAAAGTATTAGAAACTTACTGTAAAAAGTAAAAATAAAAAAATATTCAGGGTATTCCATTTAAAAAATTAAAATTCATTAGGTTTTCTGAAAAACTGGCAGACATGTGGCAACAACGCCGATACCATCATTGGGTGCATAATATCTCCTTCCACTACTATACTATATTTGGTTTAGATCGGCCAAAGAAATAGGGAGATTTTAAGCCGCTTCCAGATTTTTACACACGCTGTATGAATCATATCCTATGTCAGTTCTTGACAGTTTTTGACAAAATAGCGAATGAAACCCCAAAAATATTTTTTTTTGAAAAACAATATAAGATAAATACAGTTAAGTATAATAAATTGTGTTTGTCATGTAATTAATTATACTTAATGTGACAGTTGGGGTACTCCTGGTTTACCCGCAAACGTACCGAAAAATAATTTTCAGACTATATTTTCTCGTTTTATTTTAATGCGACGACTTATAAAACTATTTAAACATCTAAATCTCCAAACATTTTAATTTTTTTTCGTGTTTAAGTCCTTATACCCATACCAAATATACAATTTCTGATCTAAGATGGCTTTGAAACAAAACGAGAAACACATGGTGGTCGTTCTTGTAAAACAGTTTTGTTTATTTTAAATATATTTTTTGATAAGACAATGGTTTACGAGAATTTTGCTTTTCAAACGTACAAAAATGCATTTATTGAAAGCTTGTATCTCCGAAAGACAATGAAATATTTTGTTAAAATTTGGTTTAGAGGGGTTCTCGATGAAGCTAAATAAGGATCTAAAATCAAAATATCTCTAAAAAAATCTCTAATATATATTTATTTCACAACTTAGATTTCTTTTTTCTCACACAGGTTGGCAGGCCAATGAGCTATATATATACATACATATATATATATATATATATATATATATATATATATATATATATATATATATATATATATATATATATATATATATATATATATATATATCCCACCGTCAATGGGTTATGGAAAAACTATAATTGGCCAAAATTCAAAAATCTGAAAATTGCACTATACTATTGTGGATGGGGCCATTCAGCAAATATATTTTTAAGATGGCGTCACATTCGGTTATACTGGAAGCAGATGTCAAATTGCTTATTTTAGATGGAATATCCTATATGTTATTTTATTTTTGGATTTCACGTAAAATTCTGACATATTTCATGTATAATATCCGATACCTTTTATTGTTTTACTTGCATAAGTTTCCTTGTAGACAAAGACCTATTTAGCAGCTTTTGTGTGCATATAGACAGGGTTTTCAGAAAACAAGAATAAAAATTTAAATGAAAAAAGTATTAAAAATCTTTTTGTCAGACTTTGTATAAAGTTGTCTATCCCAAATATATTTGGTATCCGAAATTATTGCCAACTAAACAATTTTCTGTTGCAAATAATGTTTTTCGGATTCACGTATGCTCAAACTACTAACCGCTCACGCTCACGGTCTTGCGCTGTCGCCGTCCACACTGAGTAGGTCTAGTACGCGCTCACTTTCATGTACCGACAAAATTTGGATCGGGCTGAGCCTGTTCAGCGCAGCGTTATACGCTGCTTTATATGTTCAGTAAACGTGAGTTGGCCATGACGGCGTTACAATACAACAAGTGCTAGAGTAATGTCACTGTTTTTGACCATTATTTGCAACTTATCAATAATTATTCCGGGAAGCCTAAATTATATCCTCGAGAATTATTTAAATTTGTTTATTATTTAGGGAGAATGTGGCAGAGTGATATCAAGAATATTCGAAACCTTTGCTATTAGATATCCGCAAAAACAAAAGTTGTATGATTAGCCAGCGGCAAATTGCCCAAATATTCATTTTCAAAATTGTGCAGTATATTTCAATAGCCTGCACCTAAATTCCATTAACATATTTTATAACTTAAGATTCAGAAATATCTAACTTGCCATTTAAATTATCTTGATAAAAATGTAGTGCCACAACGCCATCATTTCTTATTGCACAATAAACATTGAACTACAGGATTTTTGAATAACTTTCGGTATAACCGGAAGTGCCGTCAGATTAAGAATATTTTAGTGGAATAGCCCCCATCGACAATAGTGCCAAATTTATATGTATGGAATTTAATTACCCTTGGGTTATGAGTTTCGCCACAGTTAGCTTTATGCTGCTTCGTGGTAATAGAGTATCAAGTTCGGCGAAGATTTCGGATATTCTCTTGGTAACCACAAATGTAGATTTTACTCCTCTTGGTGGCTCTGGTGTGGTTTTGTGTATTAATTTTGACGCTAGGTGTACTCGTCTTTCAATTACTTGACGATACTGATGAAGACCTTAAGTCAGAAACAAGTGTCTATAGTTGACCAAATTTCATTACTTAAGCGGTCATCCCAAAAAAAAAAAAAAATTTATATATATATATATATATATATATATATATATATATAAACCATATATTAAAATAAATATCTTTATCCAGAATATTTAATATTTGTAATCCTAACGGTCCAATGCAGTAGAGAGAAAACAAAGGGAGACTGTTAGAAAATTATGTACCTTATGTTCGTTTGACGAGGGTACATTTTAAACTTCTAACACAAGATAGGACACGGTGAGCACTCAGGTCAAGATCGTCAAGTGAGTGTGCTCTAGTTAAACTATAAATTAAAAAGGACTGTACTTGGACTAGCTATGTTGAAGGCACGACCTCCACCTTAAGCAGCCCTAGTTTGAATTTGGGTTGTTTTATAACTAACGAAATCACGTTAGTTTTAATGTTTTTTTTTTCATTTTTAAATTATATATAATTGCATGCAACGCAAAACATCACATCCAGAAAAAAAAACAAATACTTGGAGAATATTTTAAGTTATAGTTTATAGTTCTCTGATTTATTGAAGGTGACTTTTGTTGTATGAATTATCTTGGCATGTCTAAAAAATAGAAAAATAGTAGAATTTTAATGATAGGGAATGTACCGCTAGTTATTTTTCTTCAGTAAAACCACCGCTTTCTGAAACATTTATAAGCATTACTCCGCTTACTTTTTCCACTAGTAATTTCTTACAATGCTAGCAATCATGTTTTTTAGCGCGATTTGTTTATGCTGTTCAAGGAAACAGTTTTATTTCGTATGCTTATTCCTTATTTTCAAAGAGCCCATGTTACGCAAAACAACTAGTTACACGGTTGGGACCGCTTATCGCAGAGATGAATGTGGGTTAATTACAAAACAAGATGACTAAGCTAATTGCTAACTCTATTAAATGTGGTTTTCAGGTTGTCAAGGCGAGATTATTCGTCAAGGCCCTCCCAATAAAACTTTTGCAACTATTATCAACATCTGAATTTTTTTGAATATTCCCAAATTCCAATAAAACTTTTGCAACTATTATCAACATCTGAATTTTTTTGAATATTCCCAAATTACAGTAGCGACATCCCTATATTTATTAATCATTTTTCATTACTCTCAGGGTGTATACCTCGTGACATTTCTCAAGACTGCACATATCGATGATATAAAGACGGGTTACTGCGAAAATTTAATACTTTGAAAGTTTCAATAGTTCTTTATTATTGCACATTGATTATAGGGAGCTTCTTTTCTTGGATACACACAATATTTAAATTTTTTTTCGGAAATGTTCAAATTTGTTAGTAGAAAAAACATATTATCAATTAAACTGAATAAAGAAGAGTTTTGTCCAAAAGTGTTTTTTGACTCTGATATTATTTAATTAAATAGAGCGATATGTTCCATACCATTAGATACGACTAAGACTTATTTAGTAAATTAAAGCTTGACATATTGTCTCTATTATGTATTATTTCCCTTCAAAAAATTGGCAGCTGTTAGAACATTGGGGGGGTTTACATATATCGCAAACTCGCCAACCTCTGACCTTATGTGCGCCAGACACTTTCCTTATTTGGTACACTCGTCTCTCTCTCTTTCTTGATGTACGAGTTATTAAACTCATTATTCATTAGATTATACAGGTTATCTTCTTAGTAAATAAAAGGAAGACCGTTTTTATTTACCCTCGAACCACATTAAATTTTAAGACAGAACGATAGAGCTCTCTTTCTTTCTCCTCATTTAAAAAATATATGGATTTATATATTTATCTTTCACAATTTTGGAGATATTATCCGCGTTTGAATATTTCGGAAACTCGAAAGGACAAATATATCAGGAGAAAATGCTTTATTGATTAATGAGAAAATATAATAAGTTTGACTGAAAGTAATATTTAAAATCCGAGCAGGTACCTCAGTGCGTCTACATGCTAACCATCTAATGTCTCGATACGGGAACCGAATGTGCCTCTGGTAGTACAGAGGTAAATTTAAACTCCCCGCTGTCACATACTCCTGGCTGACATTCCCCAGTAAATTCCTTTCCCTCATCCTTGAAGGCTGATTCTACTCCCGCTTTGCGCGCGCCCTTCCTTTTTCTCGATATGTTACGCCCGACCAAAAAGTTTACCAACTAGATGCAACGGGAACGTGTCACGATGCCACAAAAATAAGAAACCTTTCAAACTGCAATAAGATATAAATCATACGGGAGGGTCGCTCTAGACGGAAAGCGATATAGCATAATTTAATGTGCCAAAACCAGGTTAGGTTCTTTAAAAATATGAAAACGAGTTTAAGCTTACACAATTCATTTGGTGAATATTGCTAAAAAACAAGAAATTACTGTAATGCCTAGTAGATCCTAAATTGTTAGTATTTAACAAATCAATATTTCTACAATCTTAATAATTAATCTTTAAAGTGTTAGAGCAATCACGTAAGAAAAAATATTTAGAGGTAACCTCCGTATAAGTTCGAAGTCTGGAAAACCTCCTAAGATGTGCATCTAGAGAACAATATAGACGCTAGTCGCTAGTGCAAATCCGGGGAAAGAATTAATTCCCGGAATATATTAAGAAATTTTAAAGGTCTCTGTATTATTGACATGTCTGTAGATCGTCTTCTGTACCTGGGTTTTAATAATTTAAAAATCGCAATAAAAATAAGCAGACTAAATTTGTTATATGTAATGTAAAAATGCAATGTACTTAGTTATATCAAATGACACATTTTAAATCAATGTTAAAATATTAGTATTCTTGCTAGACTGACCTTTAATGACGCCATATCTGATACAGATCGATGCGTTTGAATAGTTTCGAGCTGGTCCAAACACCAGTCTAGTTCCTCCATGGTTTCCATGGCTAACTTCATGTAAGCCTCGTCTACGAATTAAACATAAAACCAACTTAGTAAATACATAAAGTACTTTCACAATGTTCTGTATGTAAAATAATTTCTTACGTATCAAATTTACTTTAACTTTTAACTTTATATGAATTGTTGTTATTTCTGACTTTTTAAAATTGTGAATGCATGGGGCATAGTTTAAAAAATCTTTTTTTTAAACTAGAAAAAATGCCCCATTTTTCTTTAGAATTCGAAAATGCCAAGAAAAAAGTTATGATATAAAAAAGTGTTTTTTAATGAAACATTACCATTTTTTATTTATTTGTAATTTTTGAGACCCTTACTTTATTTAACGTTCAACCAGTTTGAAAAAAAATTGTAGGAAAATAACGCCCTAGGGCATTATAAATAATAATTTGGTTTATTATTATTAATGAAAATAAAAAAGTGACTATGTGCACGTGGAGGTTAAATGGAAATGTAGAAACTTCGTATTTCGTGCAAATTTTTATTAAATAAAATCATAGCAAAGCACTTTCGGCTTTCGCCATCTTCAATGCTACCTGAAAGCATAACTTTCTTAGAGAATAGGTAAAAAGTTAAATTTTAATCAATTTAACAAAAGCAAAGTTAATTTAGAAGTATAGATGTATAAAAACAGATATGATTTTAGCAAAAAATATGCAAATCAACTAAAAATTTTATTTACTTTACTCGATCAATATAAGACTTTTTTTTATTAAAATATAGAAAAATTTTGGATATTGAAATGAAATTTAGACAGTTTTTTTAATAAAAAAGGAAGGGTTGACTGCAATAAATGTATTAAATTTTGTCATCTGCTCACTTGTCAGAGAAGCACAGGTTACATTAAAAAAGGGAACATACATGGACTTGACAAGAACAACAATGTAAACATTTAAAAATGTATGTAACATCACAATATTTAATTACATTGAAACCTTGAAAAGAAGATAATCTTTCAGCCCTTTTAGACGATCTAGTCAAACGTGGTGTTACAAGAGAAATACGTGCTAAATAGGAAATGATAATTAACAAAGGTTTGACATACGAGAAGTTAGTTTTGTGAAGTTGGATTTATGAAAATTGTTTTTTTTTAAGTTCTAATAATAATAAAACAAGGCTATTTAGAGAGCAAATTTTCCAGCCAAAATTTAAAAATGTCGATCAAAGCAAAAAAGGAATTTTAGTCAACCTACTAAATTAAAAATTATCGATAAAAAACAAAATTTATTGATTTAATGAAAAACTCTTTTGGGGGAGGGGCTTAAATTACCAAGGTTGGAATGCTTTATAGAACAGGGCTGGATTCGACCAAGTTTGAAAAAATAATAAATTTCTTAATTTAAAACAAAATAACTTCAAAAAAGTAAAATATCCACCCAAATGAATTTCTGTATTTAAAAATTTCTTTGAAATTAAGCTGAGTTGCAAAAATAAGAAAAAGGGAATAAATAATTTTTAATATATCAAAATTTAATTCTACTAAATTAGTAAAAATACTATCAAACAATAATTGTTGAAAATTATAACAATTATGAAAGAATGAATGCAAACATCAATGTATGGTATTTTAAAAATTGTAAACTGTACAAAATGGCGAACAAAAGTTTAAATATGTTTAATAAATTATTTTAGTGTGAAACACGTCTTGGTAAATTATTACCTGGTATTTAAAAAGTCACAAGTATTTAGTTAATTCAAATTTGGATGTCACGTGAAAAATTGTTTAAAGAATCTATTTTTTTTCAATCTTACAATTATAAAACTAGGTGATAGAAATTATTGTTGTTTTAAAATGTATATATATTTATAGAAGAAAAAAAAATAGAAAACAACTGTATCTGTCTTTCAGGTTAGTTAGCCTGAATCTACGATGAAGTGAAACAAACGATTTATTAAGAGGCACCTGTGTGTTGAGACAAGAGTCGTTATTTTTAAGTTTTTTTTTGAATTTTTTAGAACATATATTATGTAGAAATTTAGAATTTGACCTAGGGCAAAAGTTATGACTATAAGATTTTAAATGTTCGCCAAAAACAGAGGTAGTTTTTTTTTAAGTTTTCATTCATCCGTACATGTAGAGGTCTACAAGTATTCCAGATGTAAGTTTTGTTACAAGAACCAGAAGTTAATTTGTAGACTCCGCTCTTAGATAAAGGGCCCATTTAATCCTTTGTGTTTACCAAATGTTTCCACTAAATTAAATATGATCTTTTGTGAAATTTTAAAATTACATTGGAGAAAATGTTTGATATTTTTTTATTCATGTTACTTTCTGGAAAAGGTATAGATATATATTTATTAGATTTGGTCGAATTAGAATAAAGTTCCTTCTCTACCTTTTTATGATTTGTTTTAATAATAAAGTAATCAATTAATTTTGGATCGTAGTGATTAATGAATGCTGGTTATATGTATATTGTATTTTGACCGTTCTTGTAATTGTTGGTTGAGAGAGAGAGAGAGAGAGAGAGGTATATTTAAAAGTCTGTTAAATAGCAATTGAAAGCCGCCATCTTGTTTCCATACGGATAATAATAGAGGTGCAGTTAACATTTTCTTTTTTTATTAAAAAACTTCTAAAATATCCAAAAAATGTTCTTACATTGACAGAGAAAATAATAAAATTTTTCGTTGATTTGCTTTTTTTTTCTAAATTCATATATTTTCTTTGTTCATCTGTTCTTCTAAATTAACTTTGGTTTTATTAAAATGGATTAAAATTTAAGTTTTTATCAATCTTTAAATTAAATTCTTTAAGAGAAAGTTATTTCCTTGCTTTCAGGTAGCACTGAAGTTGGCGAAAGCCGAAAGTGCTTTGCTATGATTTTATTAAATAAATATTTGCACGAAATACAAAGTTTCTACATTTCTATTATTATTAAAACTTAGTGGGACATTAAACGTTGAATGCACCACGGGTGTTATAAGAGGTAACGCATCCGGTCGACGTATACTGCTTACTGTGTTAACCTTAAGCCTTATTAGTCTTATAATACCCTTGATCCCGTCATAACTATTATATTAACACGTTTTGAAACACCAAAAATTATTTTATTGTAGATGTATAAGAATAATATTTAACATTAAAACATATATTTGTTGTTTTTGGTAAGGTTATTTACAGATAAAAAAATTAAAATAACTACCTTGCAAAAATATATTTTAGGTAATTATAGCCAAATATCAAAATACAATATGATCGGATATCATATTGTATCATATATAAATAAAAAATCAACGTTGTATTATAATATATGTATGAAAAGTTAGGATATCCGTTCATTTGTTACTGGATCATCCTGTCCCTATAAGAATATCAACTTTGTTTCTTTGATGAAAAGGTAAAAATAATTTATAAAGGAAGTTTCTCATACAAGCTTCTACCGATTTTGGGATTTCCATATATCTTAAGAAAATGAAGCTTTTATTGATATTGAAACGAACATACCTCCTGGATTTATATTCCGAGGCTGAGGCGTTGTCACCGCAGCGGCTCCAGACGAACGCCGAGACCTAAAAAAAAACAGTTTTATTAGATTTAGTTTCAGGGCTATTAACACAAGCGTATATTTCGCACAATTTAGGTCCACTTAATAAACATGGCTTTATAACTTCATATTTAAATTTATATTGTGCTTTTAATATTTGATAAAAAACTGTGTAAAATTAACAATAAATTATGGCGATAGAAAGTTTTGAAAAAAAGTAGTGATTACGATGTAATATGAAATCAGAACGTCACAAAAAATATCAGATCTTCCTCAAACAAATAGAATTGAGGTAGAGTTAGGTTAGGTTCAAGGAAGGTGCGTGGCCCGAACTTCTAAATGAAAGTGGTTTTTATTCTGACTTTCTAATTCAGGCAGAATAATATTATATATAGTATAATAATTGATACACATTTTATTATGTAGTTATGAATCTTTCTAAATAAAATAATAAAAACACACTAAAAATATAAAACCAGAGTCTATAATACTTTGACACATTATATATCTAATGCATAGCTGTAACCTTATAAGCCTACATATAGTTACGATAGCTTTTTTTAAAGAATAGCTAAAAATATGACTTATTTAAATTCACTTAGAAAGTGAGTAAGACATACTTTGCATGTTTTCTCCGTTGTAGATTAACGCAAAAATAAAACTAAAAATTGTGTTTTTACGATATTGGCAAGTAAATCGAGTATTCATTATTTCTCACTTGAGAATCGCATAAAAAACTCGCAAATGGAAAATTTTATGTAAATAAAATTTCTATACTAATAATTTCAAGAGGATTATTTGAAGGATTATATAAAACAAGAAAAGTTTCCAGGATAAGCTCGCCTTTTGAATTAAATAAACAGCTTTCAGAACTCTAATCAGATTAATTAGTAAATTGTTTTGAATTGCCAAATGAGGTTTTTGAAATGAATTAAGATCATTGCCATAAGTAATAAAAACTTTGAAATATTTAACTCCATTATAGAAACTTCTGGGCATACATAGAACGAATATGTTTTTGAAACTAATTCTAAATACTGATACATTGTGTTGTCATGACATGCTGTTCTAAATCTAACAAAGATTAAAAAACACACATACTATTATTACGAACGAAAGATAAGCATGTTTTGATTCTCATTTCACTCTTGTGCTTATTAAATATATTTGGTTGACATTGACTATCATAAGAGCGAACTGAACTTGAATTTTACTATGTACGATTAATATTGTAGTTTTATTTTTATTCCAGATATGATCTTTATCGTTATTAAAATCGTATACTACTTTTGTCTTTGTTAACCTATCCATCCATGATATACGAAACATCCTTCCCGGGAGGCAAAACAATGCGTTATTCATTTCGGCTCGTAAAACGAGAGAAACATATCCTCTTACTCCATTGAGAATGCCCTTCTCTCCCTCGAGAAAGACTCTTTCTCGTCTTGTCTTCTAGTTTCTTTCGTGATATAAAAAAACAGACCATAAAAACTCTTGATAATTTGTTAACGGACGATACAATTTTAAAATTGCACTTTATTCTATTTTCTAATAGACAGGTAATTTTTAACCACCTAAATTATAAAAACTAGAAAAAGAAACGGCAATGAAAATTAATTTATTGATCCTAAAAATTAAAACAAGTTAAAACATTCCTTACTATATATAGGTGAAGACGGAATCCAAATAATTATTTAAAAATTGCAAAGAATGCCAGATCCCTTATACTGGTCTTTTATCATTACTGTTCTTAAGAAGTTTATGTTAGTACCTTATGAGAGACGCACATCAAACCACTAAACCAAGCAACCAAAGTAAATAAGCACATCAAAAAAATGTTTCATAAAAAATGAAACCGACTTCCAGAAAAAAATGGCGGTAGTAATAAATAAAGTAAGACCTTACACGTTATTGTTTTAGACATCAAAACACCGAATTGACTGAATACATGATTATATTTTGTGATTAAATAATTAAGAATAAGTTTAGCGCCGATTTCACGGGGTAAAATATTCAAAGTATTATTTTTCACTTTTTAGTGCATTTTTTGAAGTTTTTCATTTTTTTATAAAAAAAAATTATTTCATCCTTTTTAATTTCATTTATACGAGTTTTATTGTAAAAATCAGATTTAACAAATGGTCTACTGCATACTATTTTTTTCCTGATATAATGGTGAACGCGTAGAATTAAGACGCGAGAGTAGAATATTAAAAAAACTTCTTGCACTATATCTTGGGGCAAAAAACAAAATGACGCCATTCCACCATTATTAACATTTTTTCAATATTCTTTCTATGGGATAACTCCGGCAGTATCCCGAATATTTTCTGAAAATTTCATCTGAATTGGTGAAACCATAGCAGACTAATCGATGTACAAACAAAAAAACCAACAAAATGGCCGCTATTCCGCCATTTTTAACAGTTTTTAATATGCTTGCTATGGGACTACTCTGGCAATATCCTGAATGTCCCCTGAAAATGTCATCCAAATTGGTCAAACCATCGCGGAGTAATCGATGTATAAACATAAAAAAAAACATTCTGTCATTTTTAACATTTTTTAAATAGGCTTGCTATTGGACCACTCCGACCATATCCTGAATGTCCCCTGAAAATTTCATTCAAATTCGTCAAACCATAGCGGAGTAATCAATGTACATGTTTTATTTATACCGAAGGTTCTTTTTTCAAAAATGTCAGATAAAATACTTAATTTTGAGGTTGCACATTTTCATGGCCACCCTGTAGCAAATGGGGTTGTGTGTCTATTACATACCTCAATGCTTTAATTTGAAAAGGGTATTTAAAAAAATGTAAACTTAATTATAAAACTCGCTGCCTTTATCGGCCTTATGCCAGTGTTTTTTATATTATTATTACAAAAAAACGGGTAAACGGATTTCAAATCAAAATATACGAAACTATCAGAGAAACGTCCCCTACAATTTGGCTTTCGACTCATCAAAATCGGCCAAGTAATTTAGGCAATATGCGCGAATACACATTAAAAAAATTACATACAGATCGAATTGAGAACCTCCTCCTTTTTTGAAGTCGGTTAACAAATAAAAGACGTGTCATATTGTGTTATTTTTTGACTTTAATCACCATCAACATGATTTTTTTCTCCAGTGTCGTTTTGAATGTGCGATATATACAGTAATAGTGTTACCTTTTTAGGTTCAATATTTAATGATTAGTAGCCTCAACTAAAATTTAAATTTTTAAATAAAAAATAATATTTTTTTGGTAAAAGGTGTGACAACAGCAAATAAATGATTTTTAGTTTCACATTTCTTTCTGAAAAAAATGTTTATTTACTTAAACTAATTCAATATAGCCATGCAGATTTAATACCGGGTCAAATTATTAGAATCTACAGAGGTAGTAGACAAGCGCTGCTAGCTATGAAGAGCTACAAAATAGAATAAGAAATGGAAACGTCATAAAGCAATGGCAGTTATTCCCAAACCAATAGAATTTCTAACACAACCTTGAAACGCATACGGCTTCTGCCAATCACAACACTTTAGAGTGCGCGCTTACCTCCAACCTGATTTGCTATGTTTGAGGTGTGATTCTATGGCTTTGGTGATGGTGTATGGCTTTGATGATAGTTTTATCGACGAACCTGAACCTGATAGATTTTCAAGAAAAAATCCTTGTTTTAATATATATTAATATATATATTCTGAATTTGGTTGACGCACTTTCTTTACAACAAATCTAACCAATCATAACCTAACCTAATTACCTACATTGAACATTCAACAAAATTTGTTTATACTCTGCAGAAATCTACGACGAACCAATAGGATGTACATTGAAATATCTGTATTGTGATTGGCGAAAGCCATTCAAGGTCTCGTGAGTTTCTATGTACTAAACTAGGTTAGGTTAGGTTAGGTTAAAGGAATGTGCGTGTTCAGGACTTTAGAATGAGATTGGTTTCGGTTCTGACTTTCTAAAACAACACTCAAAATATTATTTATTGGTACACATTTTACTATGTGACTATGAATCTTTCTAAATAAAAATCAATTTCAATAATAGTAATGACAACATACTAAAACTATAAAACCAGAGCCTATATTTTTGTCACATTGTGTATCTAATGTATAGCTGTTAGTGTATAAGCCCACATTCGATAGCTCTTATTTAAATTCACTTAAAAAATGAGTAAGATATACTTTCCATAAAGGATGATTTCTGCATTGTAGATTAACGCAAAATAAAACCAAAAAGTGAACTTATTGCACCATATTGGCATGTAAACCGAATATTTGTTGTTTCCCTCACGAGAATCGACATAGAAAACTCCCAAATGGAAAAATGTATGTAAATAATATTTCTATTCTAATAATCTCAAGAGGAATATTTCAAGGATTATATAAAACAAGAAAAGTTTCGAGGATTATACCAAAACACATCGACTGAAATTGGCATAGCGAGGTAAAAGTCCCTAGAGAAATAATGGCTTTTTAATTAAATGAACAGAGAAGTTCCTTTCCGAACTCTAATCAGATTAATCAATAAATTGTTTTGAAATGCCGAAAGAGGTTTTTGAGCTGAATGTTAGTAACTTAAGTAATAAAAACTTTAAAATGTTTTACAACTTCATTATAGAAGCTTGACATTGTTTTCCTTATTGTTCTGGATATACATTGAATGACCATGTTTTTCAAAATAATTCTAAATATTGATATATTGAGCTGTTATGATCTGCTGTTTTAAATCTACCAAAGTTAAAAAAAAACACACAATTTACAAAAAATAAGAATTTGATGATTATCATTTTTACTCTTGTGTAGTATATTCGCCTGACGTTGACTGAGTTTTATTTTCTTATTCTAAATATGATTTCTATTGATTCTATTTTATTTAAATCATAGAGAACCTTTGTCATCGATAACTTATCCATCCATGATATAAGAAAAATTCTTCTGTAACATCATTTCCAGAAGGTTTGAACTCGACCACTAGAGTTCTATGTACAAAGCAATATAGAAACGTTATAACGAAGCAAACAAATTTTAGCTGCAAACTAAAGGTCCTTACACATTACTTTCTCTATTCTCAGCTTTGTTCAATTTTAATTTTTATATATTAGTCTAAGTGAATTTAACGTCATCATTTCGAGGTAACTAACATCAAACACAAGTTTGGTTTCTGAGGATCAAAAATTATCTTTTTTCAAGTTTTCTACTTTTTTAGTTTTAAACATGAAATTATAAATAAAAATAAAATAAATACTAAAACCAAAAAACTATAGTGACTACTTAATATACCTATTCTAGAAAACCATGTTTTTTAAAAATCCATAAATAAACAACAAATCATAAGACATTAGTGATGCCGAGAGACGAGACAATAAATTATTCGTCTCGGTTCGCAAAACGAGAGAAAGATATCCTCTCATCTCCTAGAGAATGACTCTCTCTGGTCTCGTCTCGTTTTTCTTGTGATATAAAAGACAAGACCACAAAACCTATTCCTAGTTTGTTAACGGACGATACAATTTTAAATTTGAAAGCATTTTACTCTATTTTATAATAGACAGATCATTTTTAAACCTAAATTATAAAAAAGAAAAAACCGGCGATGAAAAGTAATTTTTTGATCCTAAAAATTAAAACAAAGATTTAGTTAAAATATTTCTCTTTTACTATATGTAGGTTAAGACGGAGACCAAATAATTATTTAAATATTGCAAATAATACCAGATCTCCTTTATTGGTCGTTTGACAATATTGTTCTTAAGAAGTTTATGTTAATACCTCTCGGGAAACACACATCAAACCACCAACCTAAACAAATCATCAAATCGAAGAAATAAAAGTGGTTTCTTAAAACCTTATTTTTTGACTTTAATCACCATCAACACGATTTTCAGTGTCGCATTCAGTTTTAATATGCGATATATAAAGTAATAGTGTGACAGGTTCATTTAGTGGTGGTAGCCTTAGCTCAAATTTAAATTTTTAAATAAAAATTAACAAATTCTTCTTAAAATGTGTGTCAACAAGTAGGTTTGTGGGGATTTACTTGGCCACCCCATTCATTTAAACTAGTGCTAGGTGACCTAGACATAAACAAGAAGTTCTCGACGAGGGAAATCCACTCTTTCGTCTCGTTTATCGCAGTTAGAGAAAATGTCTTTCCTGACTTATCGAGACGAGACGTTACGAGACGAAAATATTTCGTCTTTAACGTTATAAAACAAAGAAAAAAAATGCCCCCATGTTGTTTTTTCGGGAAAGTATATTTCCATATTTTATTTTTTTCTTATCTTTGTGTTAATTAAAAAAACTGTAGATTTTCGGATATTCTGTTAAATAAATTAGACATATTTTATTTTACCTTTTTTTTTCAAAAAAGATCTCGATATTTACTTTTCACGTAAAAGAGAAGTATTGTAATCGTGAGAATATCACACTCCGAGATTTTTTCAGATCTTTACGTTTCAGGGACCCTAGATGCCGAAATACATGTTTTCTCAATTCGGCCCGACTGTCTGTCTGATCCCGGCAAATTTAAAAAACTACTTACCTTAATGACTTCAAATTCTGGTCAAAAATTAAGGGTCATATGGGGATGACCTGGTAACATTAAAAATCTAATATGGCAAAACAGAATGGCGGCCTAGTGAAATGTTAAAAAAATTATTACTAAAAAACTCTTTATCCAATTTCGCTCAAATTTTGTACAAAATTAAATATTATGTAGGAATTAGCTGGTAGAATTTTGGTAGGAATCCAAAACGGCGGAAAGAAATGGCGGCTTAATAAAATATGTAAAAATCCAGCCTGAAAAAATCACTTAATTTACTGATTTGTGTGTCATAACTAATTGTGGTATAGAGATGAACTAGTAAAATTGTAGTACTAATTCAAGATGGCGGAACAAAATGGCGGCCAAATAAAATGTTTGTAATCGCGAAAATATGAAAAAATATGTGTTATCAATTCCGTTGGTCCGTCTGTCTGTCTGTCTGTCAGTTCGCGGTATAGCTTAAAAACTACTCCTCAGATTGATTTTAAATTTAGTCAAAAATTAAGGGACATATGAGGATGAGCTGGGATTATTTTGGTAAAAATCCAATATGCCTGAACAAGATCGGGGCCCAGTGAAACGTTAAAAAAAATGTTACTAAAACAACTAATTATCCAATTTACCTCAAATTTTGCACAAAAGTCAAATGTTACATGGCAATGAACTGATACCATTTTGGTATGTATATATAATAGCAAAACAAAATGGGAGTTTAATAAGATATTTAAAAAAACAACCTGAAAAAAACTACTTAATTGACTAATTTCAAATTTTGTGCGAGCATTAAGTGTAATATAGAGATAAACTGGTAAAGTTGTGGTACGAATTAAAGATGGCAGAACAAAATGGCAGCCAAATAATTTTTTTAAAAAATCAAGGTAAATTTGATGTAGGGATAAATTGGCACGTGCGTGTCAACGTAAAAATTACTTATTGAATTTATTTTAAACTATGCCCAAAAATGAAGTGTGGCATAGGTAGAAACTGCTAGAATATTGGTGGGAATCCAATATGGTGTAACAAAATGGCGCCCAATAAACATGTTTGAAAAGACAGTATATTGTTATTAAATGACTATGTACTGAACTAAATTGGGTCACTCTTCACTATTCCTAATAGGAGGAAAGATTCATAACGAGGGAAGTTCCGAGTAAAGGAAATTTCTGGATTTTATTACTAAACGACGACAGGTTTCTGACGGTGGACCCATCGACCTGTCACCCTTCAGTAATTTATGGGCAGCAGCTGAATCGAGGATTACAAAGCAATTATCCTTATTGTAAATGGTATCCTTAAGAAGATGTAGAAGTGAATTTACTTCGACATCTTCTTAATAATAACACTGACAGTAAGGGTAATTGCCCACAGGACGGTAACAACTTGATCTGCTGTTCGCGATACCTTATGCAATTAGATTGAGTGCATTGCTTGCCTATCATGTCGTTATTGTTCTGTGAGAGGCCAGCTTTAAACAGGTAACACACATACGGTATTTGACTAATAACGAAACATCGGCATTTGGCAAGCGACACATGTTGTTATTCACAAACATGCCTATTTTCAGCTTTGACTCGGGACAAAATACCGACATTAACTAGGAAAATAGCGAATACCGAATTATCACTATAGTAACCCGTCTAGTACTAGTACTAGTAAAAAAGCGGAGAATACCAATTAATCGTTGCTCGCTATTTGCTATAAACTACCATGCTTATAAAAAATTTCACAATTTAAGACTGTTCTAAAAGGATAACTAAGTGCCACTTAGATATTCTAATAATTACGATAAATTTGTTATCGAATAATTGAGAATCAAATTTCGGGGTGGTTACAAAGTCAAAACTAAACTGATCTAAAAGTATTCTACCACTCGACTGATTATTTACTGAAAAAGCTTACTATTCGTTTGTTTAAGAATTATAACTAAACGTAATACGAATTGACTGTGATGTAATTCAGGTTAAAAAGGACGTATGTCTTGGAAAACTTTCATCACTACCAGTGTAGTGACAGAATTCAGAAACCTTTTGTGTATTAATGTATGTGTTAATTAACTTTCTGCTAATAACCATTCTTGCTTTAAATTAAATCCTTTTACATTGAGCTTCACCAACAAGAATTTTTTTAGCAAACTCAGATAATAGACAATGCCGAAAAGCTAAAACTTATTGTAACAACGATTTGTTGGGTACTAAATACAATAATTATTTAAATAAATTCAAAAGTATTAGAACATATGTATAAGAAAATGGTATACAGTTACAATAGTAAAGTTAATTTAGAAACAGCGCTACAAGTTCTGAAGACATATTATTTTTATTTATCTAAAACATTCTTACTAATTTGTCACCAAAAAAGGTAAACACGTTCTAAAGGAAAAGACCTAAGACGATAAAGGTATATACATCAACGACAAGTGTTAATCTCAAGCTTTACATTAGTACCCTGAAAACATTATTTATTCAACGTACTGCAGTTTTATTGTATTTACAATTTATTAATACATAATTATGTAACTTTATAATTCTATTATATCAAAACTATTTACAGATATAATTATAAATACTACAACAATGTACTAATTAGGGAATATGAGATATTATAATTAAGGCATACTACTTTGTAAATGGCAGTTCAATCAGACGAAACATATTCAAGCAACATATCAGAAAAAATAACGAAATACAGAACCAACGTTCTGATTTTATGAAGAAGTGAGGGATACAATTTATATGATGTATGTTTAGGAGAAATATGTTAAAATAGCTACTTTACATAAGAAGTTAAATGAATATCTCAGCGTTTTTTAATATTTCAGAGATATATAGGAGCAGCTCAAAGAAGTCATTTATACTATACTTTTAGAAAGAACTAACGTCCATATTTCGTCCTTCATCGCCTTTTCTGGCTAATCGATGTTTCTGTTTTTCAGCTATTCAATTAGTTTATATTTTGGCTAAGACTTATTAGGAATTTCCTCAGAAAATCCAGAGCTTTAACTTGCATTATTCATAATAATTAAAGATTTTGGAGGTAAATTTGGAATTAATTTAGTTTTGAACCATGTTCCAAAACTTTTTCTATTGATGCTGTCGTGATAGTCTTCCTTTTTAATCCCCCTACTTATACCAAGCTTGCATTTTTAATAAATCCATTCTCGTGCCAGCACAAATGACGATATAACGGTGACCTGAAAACGAAACTTCGATACATTTATCTTTAAAAATCTGAAAATTTCCAATTATTACTCTCGGTTGTTTGTATAGAACTGTCAGAAGGAGTATCATCCTGTCAACTACGTCTGAAGGCTCGTTTGCTGAATATTCATGTTTCATCTAAAAATACTGGAGTATAAGGTTTACGCAAAAATTTCATTCTCTTCATATGAATGTCGGGTAACTGCATTACATATTTTCGGTTACTAATTTTCTTCCATCTCAATCCTGTACTAGTAGAAGTAAGAGTAGTAAGAATTCTTACTCTAAGTTTGGCATTGCGTAGTCATTCAGTACATTCTCGCACGAATGAGCCTTGATAAAAACACAACCAAAGTTTTATAGGAATGAGTACGTATATATCGCGTAAGTTGCATCTACTTAAACAGATCCGATATAGTCTATTTACTTGAAAATCGCGATATACACGGCGATTAACTGATATTTCCATCCATTTGAACGTTTCAATTTCGTCCTGTATTTTTTAGGATTGAATTGAACTGAAGTGAATCGGAATATTTTCATCACGATAAGTGATGGTATCGGACTAATATTTTGACAGTTTTAAAATAAATTTCTCTCTTAACCTAACTTTTTGTTTCTGTTCTCTTTTTAGTGTGGTTTTAGATACTGTTGATAATTAAATTAAAATGACCACAGTTTTAAAACCTTAGTTAGAATAACAATTCTTCTAAAAATGTCATTTTCCACTACTTGCATCTCTTACTACACTACCTGTTTTTTGTTGTATAATAGTGAATTTAAGTTTTGGATTTACGTATTCGATCTAGTATTACGTGATAATTACCGGTTTTTTCAAACCCTTTTGAAGCAGATTGGTTTAAGTGGATGCAATTTACGCGATATATATATGTACTCATTGATAGCACATATGTATGATCAATGGCTATGAGCTAGCAGACTGTACCTCAATATTAAAATCGCGATGGTAGGTATGTATGTATCCATGGACGAACATACGCATATACATATACATAGATTCATACATAGATAAATATGTTTTTCTTATTCGTTCTTATTTTCATTTTAAAACATTTAAATTAATTATTAAATATTTACTATTTCCAAATAAATGAGCTCAAAATATACAGTATACTTACTTGTTTGATGGTACGTTGGTGAGACATTGAAAGTTGTTGCGAACGCTTCGTAAACTGGCAAGAACTTGGGCAAAAGGAGTAACGATTAAGTCTTCGCCGTGGCTGAAACCAAAAAAAAAATACCATAAGAATTTCACTAATGGTGTTTTTAAGCATTTTAACAACTTAATCAAATCTCATTAAGTCAAATTATATTTTTATGAATACCATACAATAATATAAAATTTAAAATCATTTTCAATAATATAGAAAGTGCACGGCCTAATCCTGTAAAATCAATACTATTTAGAAGTAACATGCACTTTTAATAAAGTAGTGAAATGATGTTCACTACTAAAAAAAATAGACACTGAAGCGAATTTCTAAAGCATTTTTCAATTTTTTAAAATTATGTCATTGTATTATTATTAAAAATTCAAACTCAAATTTAAAATGTCTTATATTTCTCATAAAACATTAAAGTTTGCATTTTGTCCAAATTAATAAACTGTGGTGGCGAGATTCAGCATAGCTGCTCATCTAACCACCATTACAGGTAAGTACTATTCGAAGAACTTTTTCATGAGGATCTAATACTGACAAGCTTTTAAGCGCTTTCCATCATATCTACCGGCATAATTGACGACGATGATTGATATTGGATCGTTGTCGCGATAAAACCGATAATTTTATCAATCAATATAATTTTTGAACACATCGATATGCTGTCTTAATATAACCAAATACACGTATTGGTTCATATTCCCCTCGACAAAATATAGGTTATTTACTCCTGTAGACGACAATGCACTTCACCTTCAGTGTGCTTTATCGTAGCTTTCATATTTTTTAATTCTTCGTTCGGCTTTCTTTAGATTGATATTTTTCCATCGGACCCAAAGAAGTTTACTTCTGCTTGTACTCGTCCTTCAATTACCTGACTGTATTGATGAAGACCTTAAATCAGAAATACGTGTCTTCGGTTGGCCAAATTTCATTGTACGTCAGCGGTCATCTCAAAAAATTCCTTTTCTATTATATAAAAGTTCTTGACGTGTTAATATTCTTCATCCATGTCAGAGTTAAAACGTCATGGACAATTTTTTAAATGGGACACCTCGTATATTGTACTTTTTTAAAATCACTGGAACATTCCAAACCTATTTAGTATTATATGTCCTATACTCAAATTCAAAGATTTCCGTGAAAATGGCTTCTCAAAACTGTCATTTTTGGCCACTTAATGCCTTCTATCGGTCAAACGGTTAAACTTAGATTGACAGACTATTTCAACTATCTAAAATCTGTAAGGTAACATCAGTAAATCATTAAGTTAAACTCTTTGGATAATACAGGGCTCTGAGGCCGACAATGACAATTTTCAAGCACTATTTTCTCGGAAACAGTTGTATTTATGGATAGGAAATGTTACATAAAATATGTTTGGAATGTTTCAGTGATTTAAAAAAGTAATAATTTATACAGGGTCCTGAATAAATGAAACGGACATAACGTCATAACTCCTAAGAGATGATGTCACAACTAAATCTTTATTACCAAGGGATTCGGAGATGAATAAATCAAATTGACTGGTTAAAGAGATTGTCGAAATTATGAATTGTTTTTGAGTTGAAGTTATTTCAGCTAAATGTTCCACCTCCATATTTTTGTACTGTAATCTTTAACTATTTGACTATGTTGAGCACCAATGCAGTCTCTGCAGAAAAACATCTTTATGCCTTTTGCGGAATGTAAACATTTTAATTTTTAGGTCACTCTATATATTCGGGATATAGCACAAAGCATGCATATTAAGATACAGGAAAAAGTATAATCATTTATAATAACAATAGAATAATAAATAATATCGAGTTATTAGAATAAGGATCATTACTATCGATCATTATTATTTTCTACGTATTTATATAAATTATACCCGTATATCAGTAGGAATTGGAAAAGCGATACACCTATAATTTATTCGAAATGCGCACAAGTCAATTAAAATATCTGGCGTATTATCACCGAAGGTGCCATAAAGTTATGATTTATGATGCCATAATAATCACAAGAGGCGTGAATTATAGAAATTGACGGAAAACGAATGTAAGTTATTTTATATTCTTTTGCATGAAAAATTTTCCTTCCTGACGTTATTATGGATTTCAAAACCGCTGCCGTTCTATAAATTTTATTTTGAAATTGCAGTAGTCAAAGAAAAAATATTAGTGCTCTACCAATCTATCTGAAAATAGTGAAAATATACGACAAGATATACAGAAAAAACGAAGAATAGTATGTCAACGGGCCATTTTTCTTTTTTGTCGAAAATAAGTACAAATCATATGTAGAAGCTAAGAAAAGGGCGACGATAATTATTGCTTTTCGCAGTAAGCTCATCGACATAAATCGAATAAAGAAAAAAAAAGGTTATATTACATTAAATATTTTGTTCTGCTTCTTTGCTGTGGTTGTCGTGTCGTCTAAAAAAATTGCATTACTATAAAATCTTCCTATATTATTGAGGGAGTTTTCATTCTCTCCATATTGAGAAACAAAAGCTTTTGAACGGATTTTCTTAGTATAGCTACCAAGGCTGAAGCTTTCTAATATCTTATCAATAGCTTATTTAAGCTGTAAATCTATAACTATAGAAATTTTTGTCAAAACATTTTCATTACAAACATAGAAAATCTGAATATACTATACAAACCACATTCCAACTTCTATAAAAGTTTTATTACTTTTGTGAGACTATTCTTATCAAAGAAAAAAGTATTCTTGTAGAAGTTTTTTTAGGGGATCCTCTTGTTATTCCGTGTCTAAGTTGCCAGAAATTCAATTCGGGGGGGGGGGTCCAAAGCTCACGAATGATGCCTATATAAACATATTTTCAAAGTTTCGGGGTTGGAGGGTTCAGACCACTAAGACCCCCTCCCTGGCTACGTGCCTACGGAGAGAACATAATTTTTCTCTTCCTATTAAAAATTAGTCCAAATAATATAAGTCTTCAAGAACCCATTTTAACAAAAGCTTGTCAAATCCGAAGCAGAATTCCAAAAATTTTTGGACGGTTTTTATCAGAAAATTTGCTTGAGAACCAAAAAAAATATTTACATGTAGGCTAACCATAGTATTCAAGAATAGCTCTTGTAATAAAAACTGTAATCGGGTTCTTTTAGTTATAAGCTTATGTTACACGACTTTTTTTATTATAAAATGCGATGTTATTAATAATACTCTTTTTTTTTATCTAAAAACAACGGAATTGCATTATGCAACTAAAATGCGTTAGAGAAATTATTTATTTACTATAGAAATTGAGAGAAAATTTTGACTCGGAATATATTTCTTACATCTTGTTACCTTCTTGACTCGAAGGTGGATTCATAACAATGACTTGGATAATAAAATGTTATTTGTGCACATTAAAACTACAGGGGCAAATACGATAACTTTAGACAAGGAAAGCCTTGTCAAATGATAACTGATAGGTGAACTTTTTAGGGTTTTACCGGTGTAGAAATAACTTCATAATGCTTTGGACCAGTTCACAAAGTATGGATTCGTTTGGTTTTTAGAATAAAACTTATACGTACATATTTTTGTTTAATATAGAATATGCAAACATCATTGGTTTCCAAGTTGAAAGTATATCGAATTTCGTACTGAGTTATTGATCCTATGTTGTTATGTAGGCAGGTTTGTGCACGTGCGTGGAGGGTGTATGACTGCAATTATGTTAATTTCACTCTCAATATTATATTTTGTCGATTAAGTATTCCTTAATGTGAAAGTTGCTCAAAACATGTTTTAACATACGTATTCAGTATTCACTAGTACACGAACTAACACAGCAAACGAAAACAAAAGATCATGCCAATGCTATTAACTAAGTAAATGAAAATACTTACCACTTGTTTTTAAATGATTTATATCATTGCAAATATGCAAAGAGCAGATCAGAGTGTTCTGTATTATATTGGTAGTTGAAAGGGTCTTAATCAAATGAAAAAGAAAAACTACTTTAAGTATTAACATTTTCTGAAAGTTGTTTGGTGCGTAATTTTATAAAAGAAAATAAGCAAAAACCGGTGGTATTTGGTTATAGCTATGTCACAATAGAAAATGATGCTATATAGCACGTGTTTTTTTATGTATGTTATACTAAGATATTATAACTTTCATCAGTGTCATCGTGAGCAACTTAACATGGGGTTGTCGGCATAATAGCTAGGACTGTAGTTTTAATGTTTGAATAGCCTTAACCTGACCAAGTAGCGAAACATCGCAATTCACAATTCCTTTTATACAACATGCCACGAGTGTAATTGTATAGGATACTACAACTGTTATCTACATTTCAGCAGCTCGCCTGCAGACGGCGATAAGGCAAGTAGTAACAATGTTCGACGTTGATAAACGTTATTCATCTATAATTCATCCAAAGCAAGTTTGTGTCCTACTCGATGGTTTCCACACAAATGAAATCTGAATTTATCAGCGGTATATGTTTTTAGAAAATTTAACGTTTGAAGCTTTGCAACGTCAGAAAATGTCAATTTGTAGTCTGATTTAACTTGTGATATATTATGATTTAAGGATTATCAAATATGCATAGCAAAGACTAAAAATAGTTGTATAAATGCAGCGTAGTATATACTAGTTCTTATTACCTATATCACTACTACTACTACTACTACTACTACTACTATTGCTTTAACACATTGATTCTTATTTCCTCTTTTATATGTTTAAACTGTCCTATTCAAAGCCACAGGAAATACATATATCAGTTGGCCGTTGAGAGCTTTACCAGGGTTTAGAATAAATTTATTCCGAAAAGGTTTTGTATTTGTTCCTCGTGTCCAATATTTTACAAGGATGTATTTTATTTGCTAAATACACAAGGGATATAAAATGAATTACTGTAAACAAGTAATGGATTTGGAAATACACAGATATAAATTTAGATGAATAAACATTTGTCATAGGTGGAATAGTTCCAAAGATAGCAAATAATGAGCTAACCCTCCATCACTGTTTCAAATTGTGGTGAAACGGTGTGTGGTTATAAAAAGCCGAAAAAATATATAGAACTGCAGGGCATGAATACACATCTTTTTCTTTTAGGTGAAGTTCTCACTGGTATTCTTTAATTCTTATTTTATATTTATATGAATATGAATGAATCTAGGGGGGGTTCAGGCCCTGACATTTATAAGATAATATTAATTTGAGGATAAAACCAATTTTAAAGAAACAATGATATTTTTTCCAAGTTAACAATGTCATGAAAATTTTCATGTTAACATCTTAATCTTAACACTACAATGTATACAAAAAAAAAACATTCAATAAATTTGCCATATTTACCGTTTTTCAAAATATTATCTCTTTTTATTTTAAATATGTATAATTAAAAAAAAAATGTAAGAGTCTACGCTAATGACTACAGGAATTTTTTAATGTTACATTTACCCCAACTATATCTATTATCAATTTGACTATAATCGATTAGCGTTCTCAAAACATAAAATATTTACGCTTTTGTACCCTTAAAAAACCGAATATCTACGCCCATGGCTAAATCCAATTTGTTGAGACTTCATCTAGTCTATTTATGATACAAGTTCGAAACGAATCAAAATTTTACCAGGTCGTAACCCAGGCCGCATTTTTTCGTACGGCTATGATTTAATCATAAACTCTCGATATTTTTTATGTTTCTTATTAGTTTCAGAATATATATATATATATATATATATATATATATATATATTTTAAAATAAATTACGACAGTTAAAGTTACATAACCCATATATGAAAACTTTAAGAAGTTCAAAAGTTAGTACTTCTCCTATATAACAAAATATATGCTTTACTTGGCCTGTTAACTGGAAACCTGACAAAGTACCCTCTCCGTTTTGATCTACCCTGTATACTGGACAAACATTATTTTGATACAAGCAATTAAAAAAACTTTGAGAAGTTTCGCAATTTTTTGGAATATCACCTGAATTTTATTTGAAATATGTGTAGTAGGCAAAAATTAACTATCTACGTCAATGACTTCCATTATTTTTCAATGTGAAAACATTTTCTCCACCTATTTCAGTTTTCAATTTGACTATTATCGGTTCTGCGTCCTCAAGGTTGAGGTTGGCGGGGCTAAACTTTCCCTAGCCCCGCCCTAGTTGCGCCACAGGCCTACTGAAAAACTTTTAAATTAAAAAAACAAAGAATTTACCCTATAAGAATAACAAGCTTTATCAAAAAAATTAAGTCCCTAACAGTGGTAGACTAAGAGTAATTGAGGCCCGGGGCGGCCCCCTTTTTTATAGGGTATCAATACGAAGAGGAAGCCTATTAAGCAAACATAAAGCACACGAAAGAGAGGACTAAAATTAAAACCGGTAACATGTTTATCATATAGCTAGAATTTTATTCAGTTTAAATTAGCCCCCCTAATTGGCAAGCCAGGGACGGACCCCGCGGACCGCCCCAGCCAACCCCCTAGACCGACAGTGTTCCCTAACTGTTCCAAATAAAAATTTAATTAATATAAACGATTTGAATGTAGCTGTCGCCATCTATTGAGAAGCTCACGATCCGGTCTAAAAATAAACTAATGAGAATATATCCCAAGATGTAAACTACGTTATTTAATTACCTAGTTTAAGGATTAGCTTGCTAGAGGGCACCGTATAATTCTAAATATATTTTTGCGTATACAGGAGAATCGGAAGCATACCTATATAAATTCAGAATACATCTATCTGGTTGAGGCCATGTAGACCTGACATGTGTAGAATAGAAACTTAAGATATGAATACAGAACAAACTTAGTGGCGTACCACCGCGAAGATTTTCTAGGATGGGTTATTTTCTTTAAGTTTAAAAATGTTTGTAAAGAGCCAGCCTATTCTGGCGGTCGCAAGTGTCCACTATGTGAGTATACAGCGGGTGTCTTGACGACCGTCCGGTTATACCGGAAGTGCAAGTTCAAGTTTGTTATTTCAAATGGCAACCCCTATTTTTTATTGCATTTTTGATTCTATACGATAGCAAAGAAAAATAGCCTGCTGACAGTTTTAATTTCCAACGCTACTAGATTTATTTGAAGACTTGTAAGAATGGATAATATGATAAAAGTTAAGATAATCCTAAAAGATAGGTCAAAATAGTTATAAACTATGATTTAGTATTTTCTTACAGAATTTCAAAACGCGTCCGTTTTACGGGTGTTCGAGCGTATGTATGGGGATCTCGGAAACCGTAAGAGATACGCAGTTGGTTAAATTGAGGCAAAGTTGCGCAATTCGGTGCTAATTAATATGCCGTTTACAAATTGATAAAATTTCAAACCGCTTCGGAGATATCCGCATAAATACGATTTTTCCGTGTTTACTTTCTTATGACTTTATTTCAATACGTGTTTAAAAATAAATTTTACATATTCATTGCCACTTTTTCTACTCTACTAGACTGCATTATCAGATTTAAAATGCGAAGTTTCGTATTCGGGCTACCATCATCAACTTAATTTTTTTGTATACGGAAATTTTTTATTTCATTTTTTTCAAGCTTACAAATACAATGATGACGTATCACACTTGTATATTGTAAATGTATATTAAAGAAGATCCCGTAAGACGCAATGTGTTAGAGAAATGTGGGTAACGGATGTTTTTGAATTTGTGTGTGTAAAAAACAAATATTTTCTGGGCAAGTGTGATACATCGTTGTATTTAAGAGGTCATAAGCTTCAAAAAAATGAAATAACAAATCCAGGTCCATATTTAAAAAAATTTGCTTAAAGACTATTCCCTCAAAATTACAGCCTTGTAAAAGAATGTTATGGTTGCCATAACCATAATAACTTTACTAAGGGTTGGCACAACTTGCAACCACCAAAGTCGAATGTCAATTTTTTTATACAATTAAACATATGTAAATTGAAACATTAAAATATCAGCTTCTGAAAACAGATTTTTTTTACTATTTTTTTAACGTTCTCAAAAATATAAGGGATGATGACGAAACCGCGGGATGCCTGCCAGAACGGTACTTTCTTAATTAACGAATATTAAAAAAGTATTTTACAAATTTCTAGCCTTCTGCTAAACACGTTACTCGGTTGACCTCTAGCTCTTAGACTATTAGATTTTACGGCTTTCAAAATTGTTAAAAAGTGTGTTATATAAAACCATTCTAGAATTTCATATATTATTCAAAGGTTTAACAAAAAGTACGGCAATCTGAAAATTAAAATATAATGTAGATCATCTAATTTAAAAAAATAACAAGTTAGTTCTGCTTTTTTCGAACACAATGTGTATCTAAAAGTATTTTAAGGGCCGCCTATTTGTTAGACAAAAATATACTGATAACATTTTTTTGTAATAAACTTCCGTTTATGATAAATTAATAATAAAAAGAAAAAAAAATTCGGCAATAATTCTTAGCAACGTAAAGCAACAAATTGAATTTATTAAAGGAATTCATCTGGCGAAGCCCGAACAAATTAACTTCAAAAGCTCTGAATAAAAGGCTGAAAACGAACATTCCATAGCATTTTTAAGTGACACATAGAGTGTAACAAGATTGTTCATTTTCAAATAGATAAATGAAGCCCAAAAAGAATGAGAGATACGAAAAAGTCGTTAATTTTTTTTTCATTTTTTTTGCATAAAAACAATATATTCTATCGCAATCTAGTTATTTCATTCTCTGTGTGTCATTGACCGAAAACTTTTCCACCGAATGTTTCAAACCGAATTCCACACTCTTTTTAAGTACGAAGATAAATCGACTAAAAATCCGAAGAAACAAATCTGTAAAAGTTTTTTTAATTGAAATAAAAGTAGAAAGTTGATAATAAAAATACGTTCAGAGTTTTTGTTTGACAAAATTATACCTAGTTTTTCTTTGTAATCATTTACGATCTAGCTAAATCATACGAAACGAAAGGGGATAGATTTTCCATTATAATAATGAAACTGGCAAAATGAAATTCTGGTTAATTGGCATCTTATAGACAAGCTACAGCACTTCATTCTGTAAGTAGACATATTTTGAAATCAGTTTACAGCGCCACGTGTAATTGTTTCTGTATAGAAATAACTCATGAATGAAAATTTAATTCTCCGTTAATTAATGCTGATCGAAGTTAATACCGGTAACAATTAATTTGAAAGTTGATTTTGCAACTTTGTTTTTCACTCTAATTTAAACCGACTAGTGCTAAATTAATTTATTAATAATTTGAAAATATATAAAATATTTCAAATCTAATAGTTTCATAAATAATTAAACTGTAATAAACTGTTGACATAAGAAAAGAGTTTTTATTTTCTGTTCTATTATAATTATGAATCTAATTAAATCTATATCTTTAAAATATGGAGTATACATACAAGGAGCAATTTTGTTAAGAATATTCAAAATGCTGTGGTTTTTATAATAGGCAAATTATTCTCAGCGCACTATTTATAACAATTTGTTGCCTATTTTTCTCAGATATTTATGCATATATAAAATAGTATTACCAAAATGAAATAAGAAAGAATGATAATATAGTTAAATGATATAACATAAATAAACAGATATTAAAAAAATTACACCTATCGTATTTGTTGTTTTGACTGTTTTGAGAAAGTCTAGAAATTATCTGGAAAGAAGAAAGCACAATTATAATTTTTAGGTATATAATTTTATTACCTTAATTATAAAATTACAACAAATGATTCATCTCATTTACCTATACAATCTGCATTTAACTCAAAATATTTAACTAAACGCAGAGGTACACCCAAAACTAGGTCACCGCCATAATGTTCGGTGATGGTGGTCCAGGCCTGTAAAACTGACCGCATCAGCTCTTCTTTATTTCGTAGCGTTGATAAGATCCGGAGAAGCTGCTGGCCATGGAATTGTTCGCAATTGGTGTTCCTGCATCCAAGCTTGAATATAGGCAGAAGTATAGCATCTTGCATTATCCTGCCGAAAATGTCATCCGTCTGGATATAAAGCATGAGCCACTATGGGTGCCATCAACTATAGAGATATTGCTCCCAACCATTATTTTAGTGGGAAATTTGAACGGTAACTTTCGTCACATATAAAAACATTAATAAAAATTATCTTCTCGAAAACGTTGACAAAAATCTATTCTTCGTTGCCTTTGTAGAGGTGTGTGTACTTTTTTTTGCATTCCTTGATATGCAGCCTTGTCTTTTCAGTGACATGCAGACTGTTTCTGGACACACTTTTATTATACATATAGGATTTTGTCGTCTTAAGGTCACTAAAGCTTTTTAAGCCTCATTATTGTCTCATGTGTTGCACTTTTTCCGAATTCAGTCAATTGCACTAATTTTTTAACGTTTTGAACACATCTGGATATATTTTTTTCTATTTGATTGAGAACAATTTTAGTTTGTACCATAATCACATTAACACTAACACCCTGCTATGTTATTAAAAATACCTTTTGAAGCATGTTAATATTGAATATAGATATTACCTTTTTTGTTTTTAGACTTTGGGGTTTTTCTATTTAAACCCGACCTACCGATTTTGTAAAAACAAGACAAAATTACAATACGAAACGGTTTTGAAATTTAGAAAACCTTCTTAATTATAACTGTTAACTTCTTAACTTAATAACTTGTTCTGTTATTTTCTGGGTTTTAGTTAAAGATTTATAGCATGTTAACTAAATTTCTGAATGAACTGGGTTATGCAAAGTTATGCAAAGTCAGTTAAACTTAAAAATAAAACTTAAACAAACGTTCTTTGTTGCCAAAAGCTAGAACAAACTTGGTTTTAAAAAACTGATTTTGAGAACAAAGCATTTTGGAACAATGTATAAAATAATAGAACTTTCTGTTGATTTGCGAAATTGGTGAACGAATAAAATGGAATGTTTAAATTTTTTTCTTGACCATGTGTACGACGTTGTTTTGCTTACATACTTTATTATTCGTTTCAGGTTATATTACAGCCTTGAAAGCATCAACAGATTGGTCTACTAGTGCACTATTTTAATATTTGCACCATGCTATTCATGCACATATTAAAAATAACTTACTTTAATTGATAATGGATATATAGCTCTGCTTAAAATTTTTATTACTTCGGTGGGGCAAAGAGGTAATTAATATAAATGCATAATTCTTAAGGATAACTTGTCATATTTCTATAACTTAGCTGCCACCAACCCAGACTAGTTCGAGGTGTACGTCCTTTTCATAAAATTATATTAAAAATATTACTTCGTAGAGGTGTATAGAAAAACGTCACAAAGGGGCTAATTGGATAATTAATGTCATCTAGTTATGTTAGGCAAGATTTATTTAGGTTATAAACTATAGCATTGGGTCGAAAAAATTGGGTTAGAGAGATTCTATTTTTTAGTTTTAAAAAACATAGCATGCTCGGAATAGTCCCTCCGGAGGACAGAGGGCAAACACACATAGTATTGCCACTACCATGTTTAAAAGAATGAATACGTCGAACATACAAAAGAATTTGTCCATTTTTTTTTTAATTATGTAAAAGCACTTAGATCTTGGAACTCATTTCAGAATAATTTCTCAATATACCACAGAGTATTCTGAGTAAGTAAGCAAGAGTTGCAACTTAGCCACAGTAGTTATTCCAACTCATGCCTAGGCACTATAGGTTAGAGGTTAGAGATAATTAAGCTACAGATGCATTTTTTATAAATCCTAAGGTTTTTGAGTTAAACGCAGTTAAAACGTACACTATGTACAACGAACAAGCCTGGGGATATCGACTAATGATTTTTTAAGGTTTTCTCGGTAACACTAATGAACTTTCACTAGAAGATCAGCCAGTCATTAATGATATCTATGAAATTAAATGTAATATTTTAGAAATTCCATAAACTTACCTCTGACAAAAATGATCAGTGTGTCTAAGAAACCCTACATTTTGATTAAAAAAACCCTTTATAAAAATAAAAATTCAAGTATAATAAATCAGATTATTAAATATCGAAAAGAGTGTATAGTTCCAACATCCGTTTCGTCTTTATAAAATCTTTTAGAAAGCGCAGCCTTGAATGTTTCAAAGTTTTGAAAAACATACTCCCAGTTGCACAGAAATCTGTCAAATTTGACATTCTGTTAAACATTCTAAACTTTAATTGAGCTTTTTGCAACTGGCCATTAGAAACCGTAAATGACCAAGAAGAAACCTAAATACGATACAACGGATATCTGCCATAGTATAGAGGTATTAATCAAATAAACTTTACTACAGAATGTTGTCCTGAATTTAAACTGGACAAAATCTAACTTCAATATCCCACTCCCAAAAATTGCAATTTAACTGAACCAATGAGTTAAAATGTTTCATTTTACCATACCACCCTTCTAGAACGTTCCACCGGTAACCCTTGCTCATTTAATTTAAGATCAATTTTAGTGTAGATATAGTATATATAGTCATTTTAAAATATATATATGTGAGAAAATGCACGAGTAGTACTGCTTTTCTGAAATAGATTATTAAAACAAATTCTCAGTTCAAGGTTTACAGTAACGCAGCCAGTTTCGAAGAGAAGGAGGGTAGGTCATCACGTCTATTCGGCATCTTTTTGCAAATACGTCTGACTGACGAAATTTGTTTTGTATTACTTGGATCTTCATGAATAATTTTTTTTTGTCACAGTGGAACGCTAAAAGGCGGGCAGTCACTCGCCCCAATTGGCTACGCCACTGGTCTACCACTTCCCACCAATCATGTATAGCCAGAGCCGGATCATGATGGTATTAAGAATAAAATTAACTATAAAATCTATTGAATCAAATGTGATGTTTTATTAGGATTAGTAAACACGTGAAACATAAGTTTATCAATGTAATTAAAAAATATATTTTTACAATGGATATTTTAGAATAGAGAGTGATTTATTTAAAAATAGTAGAAAAATTAATACATTTCGTTAAGAATAATTGCTTATTACTTTCACCGTTATTTTTTTTTCTTGAAAGCTTTTAAGGATTACCTATGTACATAAAAATGAAACACATATTGTTACTTTTATTTTATTCAGATGATCAAATAAATGTTAAAAGTAAAAATTATACTAAATCTACATTAAGTTACTAAATGCTACTAAATATTACAAAAATGTAAAAAAGTGCCCTAGAGCAATAAGTCTGGAAGTTTGCTCGGGAAATAAATAAAAAATATAAGATTTGTTGACGACTGATTGCATAGGCCTGTGCTCTGGTGGCAAAATTTTGTTACACCCTTTCTCTGCTCGTTGCGCCAATGATCGCTCTTCGGACGGGTCGATCTTCTCGAAAAACTTATGAGTAAGCACTGAGTGTAGGAGGAAGGATCTCTAATTAGGGTTGGTGGTGTATGTGGATTTGAAGGCAGTACAACGTGGTCCTGCCGTTTGGTAATACCTGTGCTTTTCTCTCTTGTGTAAATATGTGTATACTGTATATTTTGTACCTACAGAGATTGAGTGGCAATCACGTTCAAACCTCTAAGCAGCATTTTTTTTCTCGCTAATTACTCTGTAATTCTAGTTTCAGTTTCGTACGATTTTAACGTTAAAATATATTTTAAGATAATTTTTGTTACAATGTAGGATTCAGTTTCTTAGGGATATTTGTGGTATCTGTACAACATATTTTTTTAAATCAAAACTCGTAACTTTGTATGAATTCGTTTTTTATTTATCGGACCTTGGTTTTTGGTTAATGTAGGACTGAATATTAAAAAATATGTTAAATATTTGTTGCTGTTCTCCTTCTCTATAAGTCTTTACTAAAAATGTAATACGAAACAAAACGTTTACACACGTTTTTTCAAAAATAAAAAACTTTATACATTTTATGTATATACACATTTTTTATTAACAAATTATGTCCAGAGTTTTCATTTACATTTTGTTAATTAGAGCTTCAGCTATAGGAGATATAAAAAAATTAAATATAAAAGTTAAGATTTTTTCATATTATCATTTAAGAGCATCAAATATGTTTAAAAATCATTAGAAAGTTGAAAATATTGTTATGTTTTTTTTACTGGGATACTCTGTATATAATTCCATTAAATTCACCTCTGCTTATCGACTATAAATTTACTAAGTTTGAGACAATACTGTATTTACTTTTTACCCTCTTACTTATTGATTTTGGGTTTGTTAACCTGGATGTGTGATAATAATTTCATAAACTGTTGTTTTTGTGTGAGTTTATACATGATGAAGTTTGGATTACCCTTTTCACAAGTGCTTTGTACAGAACTATAGATTTAGAGTTGGTACCTTTTTTATCTCCCAATACATTTTTACAATCACTCTGACTTCTTGAAGCTCAAAGAGGTCGACTCCCTATGATATTTGGTGACAATGCAACAACTTTCGTTGGAGCAGAAAATGCCTTTAAAAAACTAAATTGGGTTGAAATCAGGCAAAGAACGGCAATTCAAGATGAATGGAAATTTAACCCTTCCACCGCTGCCTGATGGGGTGGATGGTGGGAGAGATTTATTAGAATTTTGAAATACTTACTAAGAAAAGTTTTAGGGAAATCACATCTTTCCATGGAAGAGCTTCCCACAATATTATTTGAATGTGAAACTGTCATAAATTCCACACCTTTAACTATGGTATCAAAAGAGAGTGAAGATTATGCGACATTAAAACAAAATATGTTTTTGCAAGAAATTCATCAGACTAATGTTACCGATGTAGACAAAGTAGAAGCCAATGATTTAAGCATAAGATATAAGTATAGACTACAGTTGAAAAAAGCTCTAAAACTTAGATAACTTAGTAAGTCCGTAAGTGCGTGTGCAGCAACTCCTTTGATTGTGGAATTAAATCCAGATACGATCTTAAAGCTACATTATAACCTTTATCTCGAAAGGCAATCGAGAAATCTGACAAAAAGCTTTCACTTATAACAATCCATAGGATCAATAGCAAATTTGAACTTTTTAAAATATATTCTTTAATTAGGTATTATTTTTTGCATACATTTTTAAGCAGACAGTGACTGTTATAAATTATATCCTATTTGTAATAATTAACAATCAAATTATTGGAAAATAACCTTAAAAATCATAACTTGGGGAGTCGCATCTTGGAATAAAAAATTCTATATGATTACTAAAATCAATTTTTCAATTAAAAAAAAGAAACGTAGCTGATTGTGTCTAATCTGAATTCATGTTGGAAATCATAGCTTTTCGCTCGATAGGTAGGATATTACCGCTTGCCATCTGAGGTATCTTAAGATCCTCGTAGAAAATTTGCAGATGTTAGTTTCATCCTAAAAAATTTAAGTTCATTGTAAATATTTTATTTTATAATTCGCACCACTGCTGTAACTCACAATAGATTAGGAGGTCACATCTGAAGATATTTAGACTTGCCAAATTCCTTGTCAATTCCTCTACTTCTTTATTGCTTGTATATTGCGAGTAACTTTTATTAAGAAAACCGATTAACGATGGACATAAATGTATCAAGCTGGAATCTGATATAGCTTATATTTTAATGTTAATACATTGTTTAATAAAATTACGAAATAACATTGTAACATTCATTTTTGTTTTAATAAGACACGAATAGTTCTTGACATAAACCTAAGAAATGTAATAAACATTAATTAACAAATGAAAATTATTATCAAAAATGTTACAAAAGGATATGTTTATATATAATATGAAAATAAGTGCCCAGAGTGCCAACTATATTAAAAATCATTTTATAGACATTAATTTCGCTTTCTGGCTAAAAACATTTTCTAAAATCTGGCTCAACAATATAAAAATATTTGAGTGTATATGTTGCAATTTTTCAATTATTTCAATGAAAAATAAATATTGATTTAGTTCCTCAATGAGCTACACGTTCTATTCAGAATTTGTGACAATACCGTAATTGCTGTATATGGATTTGCAATATTTAAATAACTAATTGAGAAACTCGAACAATGGCTACATTTGCTTCAATTACCATCGTGGTACAAAACGAAAATTAACTATTTAAAACCCTATGTGATTAACTATGATTTACTCTCATTTTTAAAAAATGTATGTAAATAATTTTCGTACATTTTTGTTGTCGTCCAATAAAATTGGAATTTTTATTTTTTTTAATGGCTACATGACACGTATAATTGTTAAACTCTTCAGCAAAGATTTAGATTTACTTGAAGTCAATATGTCTTGGGCCGCAACCGGGAAGGACTAATAATCAACTTACGATGGATGTTTACCCATGCGTCTTCACTTATATTCATACGAATCAAATCAAAATTTTGACGTTTTAATAATCAGAAGTCGCACATTGATTATGGGAGTTGATGGAGTTTGTTGCTGGAAAGTTTTTTTAGTTTGCGTGTATGTATGTATGTATATATTTTTATTGTGTTTTTAATAAGAAAATTTTTTTTAGGAATCAGGAGACTAAATAAAATCTAGAGAAAGCTAGATACAATGAGCCAAACATTGATTTAATGTGAGAATTTGTTTTTATTGTTAACCTAATCCAAGAAATAAGGTCTCATATATATATATATATATATATATATATATATATATATATATATATATATATATATATATATATATATATATATATATATATATATATATATATATATATATATATATATATATATATAGGGTGTCCCACGATGAATTGTGGCGATCGATTTCTCAGATAGTAGGCTTTGGAAAAATTTGAAATTTTTGGCAGCTAACTAAAGTCAATAGGGGCTATTCGCGCAAAATATTTGCAAGATGGCGGCACTTCCGGTTATACCGGAAGTAGACGTAAACTTTCTTTTTTTAAATAGAATTCTTTTTTTAAATAGAATCGAATTTTTGGATTCCTCGAAAAATTCTAGGTAGATTTCATGTATAATATCCTATACCTAAATTGAACTGTTTTTGAGATATTTTGAATTTTATGTAAAAAATGACGTTTGCAGGTCTAGACATAACTATAAATATCTGCTTATCGAAGTCTCTATTATTTATTTGCGGGTGGCTTCCTCGTCCAAAAGGATCCACTTTAGTGGCCTGTGCTGATATTTTTAGCCTACTTTCTGAGAAATCGATCGCCGCAGTTCGTCGTGGGACACCCTGTATATATAGCCACCTGTGGCGAAACTCATAACCCAAGAGTAGTAAATCAAAAGTAAAAAATATATATGCTGCTCCGTGGTAAATAGAGTATCAAGTCCGGCGAAGTTATCGGATCTTCTCTTGGTAATCACAAACGTCGGTTTTGCTCCTGTTGGTGACTGGTATTGTTTTGTGTATTCATTTTGGCGCTAGTTGTACTCGTCTTTCAACTTGTTGACTTGCGGTTATCCCAAAGAATCCACTTTCTACATATATATATATATATATATATATATATATATATATATATATGTATATGGGAGTATCTTGTATTTTCTTGGGTTAGGGTCCTTATAAAACGAATAAGGATTGCAACGGTATATACATTGAACAGACCCGCCAATATTTAAAAAACAGACTACATATATATATATATATATATATATATATATATATATATATATATATATATATATTAACGTAACAAATTTACTAACTCGAAAAAATTGCACTACAACTGAAAAATTAAAAAACTATAATAAAAACCAAAAATAAAATTTTCAAATGGTGTTCAAAAGTGTTTAGTTTATTCTGCCCACTGTACTTACCGATAGTTACAAGAAATAAAACGCAACTTTCAGTAAAATTTTACTAAGTCTGTATTGTAGTTCATAAAACTTTTTCACTCGATATAAATTAGCCTAAAAACCTGTGAAAGTTAAAAATTGTGTAGTATCAGTATCAGTTTACAAATGCAATGTGGCTTTTACTTAACATAGCGTAAAGAATTTACTATTAAATGCAAAAAGTTATTCATTAATATACTAGACATTGTTTTCTATCTAGTATACTATTTTAGTTTAAATATTAACAAATTAAACAAATGTATATTTCAAAGTAATGAAAATAGTCTAACTATGTATAATATTATGTCTGTGTTTTATTCAGCCGTTTCGGAAATGTTTCAGACAGAAATATTTTAAAATTATAGTAAAAGTTTTTAGGTGTTATAAAAAATCAGTGTTCAAGGGACAAGGCCACGGGGCGCACCCTGTGCCCTGTGCATGAAATGAGACATTTTAAATTAGTCATATATTATTGCCAGTTTTGCAAATGAGAATGGTAATAAATGTTAAATTCACGAGTGAATCAATATTTTATTTCATTATTGTGTAAATTTAAGTTATGCATAACCTTTTGTGGTTTTGTTATTGTCACGCATTTCCAAGTTTAAATATTAAAAGAGTAATAAAAATGCAGCCCAAGTTAAATTGATTTCAAGTAAATTTAAATCCGTGTTAAAAAATATCACAATTTTACGTGTTATATGGAATTACCATTAAAAAAATAAACATTCTAATTTTAGATTAACAAAAATGTACGAAAATTATTTACATACGTTTCAACCATGAGAGTGAATCACTTAATAAGGTAAATTAATTAGTAATTTTTATTCATTTTAAAATGAAGGAATAACAGTAGAAAATTACCACAAAAATTATTTCTGAAAATCCTAATTAAATGTCAATAAACCTCAGGTCCTTATAGCAAACAAAAAAATAAATATTGTTTTTGTAATTTTTCAGACATTTTAAACATTTTGCACGTTGTTGCTCTATAATAGGATTCCTTACCTATAAATAGGTTCTATCCATAGGATTTCTTACCACAGGCAACGCTTGAAACGGTTTGTTATCAATAGAAATTGCAATGGATATTAATCTTTTCTCGTTACGAAAACATTAATTTCAAAATATCCCCTAAAAGCTTTGCTTATCCGTTTCATATGTTAAGCAGTTTAGGATTTCGAAACCTCAGTTAGGACATATTCGAATTCTGGTTATTTTATCGGTTGAACAGCCGTTTCCTAGAATTTGCTATATTTCGGTTCCATATCGACGTGAGAAAATATATTTTTGAAATTCGTTCATACTTAGTTTATATTCGATTTATCACTGGATTATACACCGCCCAACCCATACGAAGTATAGCTTTTTGTAGAGTTTTCCGAAAGGTTATTATAGTGAGGTATTCGACTGATCAAAATCATTTATAAATATAACTGAATCATTGTATAGTCGAATGCGGTCTTATCGTGCAAAGGTCACCAACATTATGAATCAAATCAGAAAACACAGTGAATACCAAAATGTTGTGTGATTCTTTTATCGAGGTATTAAATCTCGATGAGCTATTTACAAATATACAGTGAGAATGAAAATAGTTTCAACAATCAGGATATGTTCTGTTTATACATCCACTTAACGAAAGTAAGATTTTTTTATCAATCACCAAAAATTATGAGCCCCGCTTGACCTAAAAATCTAACCACTTATACAGTGTCATTTATTTAAATGCGGGCCACCCCTGTGCAAAGAAAACTTGTGTTTTTTGTATTGTGATAACAACAAAATTTTATTTTGTAAAAATATTATACACTGTTGTTAAAAACACATGATATTTAGTTATTACTTCTCTCGTGAGAAATGTATATATATATATATATATATATATATATATATATATATATATATATATATAGCCCCCAGTTTCCGGTAAAGCGATTTTACCGATTTTTATATATCAAATTTTGTCTTATAATTAATAAAAAAATTTAATTATTTTAAAAACGCTTTAAAATTGGAACAAGTATTCTAAAATTATTTATTTATCGCCTACAAAATTACAAATGTACTAAAAAAGTAAGCAAAAAAAATGGTGTCAAATCTTATAAAAAAAATTTAAATTAAAATTCACTGGCTAATATCCAGGAGCCAGTGGCAAAAGCTCTTAGAATCGGTATAAGGAATATACATAAACTTGTGCATAGAAAAAAAACATAATTTACTTGCGAAGAAGATTAAGAAATGTACACGAAAAAATCCAAAGGCAAAAGACTTAAGTTACAATGCAAAAATGGATATTCATAAGGCAATTTATGATTTATACACGTCAAAGACTAATATAATCCTTCAGAAACTTTTTAATATTATAGACTAAAAAATATCATCTAAAAAGTCCTCATCTTCTGAGTCGTCCTCAAATGGCGCCATGATCATTGATGCTATTTCGACATCTAGAACTCGTTCTCGATTCCACCAATCCCATATTAATTTCTCCGTATGTTCCACAGATTGCTTCCAATACTCCGGCGTAATATAATTTAACGAATCTTGCCAAACAATTTGCACTTCATCTGATGTAAGACCATCGTTCACCTGTTTTTCGTATTATGATTTTGCCCCAGCCCATATTAATTCTATTGCGTTAAACTGCGGCATATATTGTTGGTTTTTTAATAGATTTTGCCATCAAAAGAAGTTCTAGTTTCAGCATATTGGGTAAAGAATTTTGTTTTTGTTTTATTAGCCAGTCATAAATATCACTTTTCTTCTAGGATGAAGTAGGTTGTTTATTTAAGATTCTTGAATGATAAGATGCATTGTCCAGAATGATTAAAGATGGAGCATCTAAATTTGGAATCAGTTGTTCTTTTAACCACTTTTCAAACAGTTCACAGTTCATATTATCACGGTAGTCCATACTTTTGGATGTTGAAGAAAATAATAAACTTGCACCTGGGAGACATCCTGTTGAAGAACCTGCATGCAAAATGATGAACCGTTTTCTCGTCCCACATCCCTTTTTTTTCTTGACACTTTTTACAGACTCGTCCTGCCAAGATTTCGAACCACTTTCGTTAGAAAATATCCGTCTCGTCTAAAAATACCACTTTTCTAAATTTTGAATTAACATTTTCCGTGTATTTCTTTAAAAACTGGATACGCTGACTTGCTATATGTGGTAACTCGCATAAAACCTTCGATCAGTTTTATATCGAAAACACAACATTTTTATTAATTTTGACAACGATCTCAGTCCAATTTCCAATACGCCCCGATTTTTTAAAGTTTCTTTTAAAACTTGAAGGGTTATATTAGTTTTTGATGTGTATAAATCGTAAATTGCGTTACGAACATATATTTTTACATTGTCACTTAAGTCTTCAGTCTTTGGCTTTTTTCGTGTACATTTCTTAATCTTCTTCGGTAGTAAATTATTCTTTTTTTCATGCACAATTTTCTGCACAGTCCTTATACCGCTGGTATTTATAAGTTTATCTTCTTTTTTCGTATGAAAATATCATAGGTCTATCTAATTCATCTTCCGGATTTTATGCGGAGGATATGATTACACGTAATAAAAGAAAAACAAACTTAAAGTTTGTCGTTGACAAATCGTATAACGCACGATAATACTGCTTTTGACTATACTAGTTCTTTTTTCGACATACAGGTTGTCAAAGCTAAACGTTCAAGTCTACCAGATTTCATATAACATTTTGATATTTATACTTTCAATCACCTAACGTATAATATATAGTTAGTATACGTATATTTATTGCACACTATACTTTAAATATGTGCTAGATTACGTTGTCTTTTTATAACACTTTTCATATTGGGAAAAAATATACCAAAAACTACCTTTTATATCAAGATATATTTTTTTACGTTTCTCTAACTAGTTAATAACTAACTTCTTTAGATTCTATATATTTTGTTATAGGCCCCTGTATATAGAAAACGAGAAATATGATTGAGCTCTCTTCATAAAAGACTTTGCATACCAAATTTGCGGAAAATTTCAGCCTATTTTCTATATTTGCCTTGTTACTTCACTGCAATCACACAGATCTGCGATTTAAGTTTTTATACGTCGTCAGAGCTACACAGCTATAAATTAAAGTGTTATTTGATATTTTATATATAATATATATTTTATGTTTAACATATAGGAATCGTTTGTTAGTCCAAACGGTACTCCCAAGTATTCTATTTTCCTCAGACGTTATGAATGCCGTTAAAGTTAATGATTTAATTTAATGGTTTTCAGATTTAAAGTCTAACATTGAGAAATATTTTTGATTGGATAATCGATCAATAAGATTTAATCTATAATTAATAGCCGCAAAATCTGGTTTGACCAGTTTGTTTTCTTTATCATAATAACACGACTGGCATATGGGAACTGAGAAATTCAGTTAATACTTTTTCTATTCCGTATTTCGTAATATATTTATTACAGTTTATCTCCCTCTATTTACATATCATTTTAAAAACATTCATTAACTTTATTAATATAAAACTATTTTACTGGAGACAAAAAATAACAATAAAGTGCGGGTTTCTGTTCACGACCGACTAATGAGCTTTGATACTTTCAAACGGCCAAACAGCGTCTGATTTTATAGCTGTGAACCTCGAAAAGCCTTTATAAACGGAAACAAAAACCATAAATGGGCATTTTTGTGTTGTTTCATAAACATTTATCGTTAATTAATACGGTTACTATAAATATATGGTCCACATACAAAGTGAGTGGAAACTGTAACTGAAAAAGGGAGCAATATGTAAATACTATAGCGCGTATGACAAAACAACCTTATAACAAAAGAGAGTTTGTGAGAGAATAGCGAATTTAAAAATTAACTAAAAATGGGCTTCTCCAAAAAAGGTGAAATTCGGATGAGAATGAATCGATCAATCTCGGCAGCAATTTTTATAATTACAGTAATTGGTTATTCTGACAATTTTAGCACAATAGTTTACCTAGTTTGTTTCTTTTTATAGTTTCTTAAAATATTTAGGGATAAAAGTTTGCTTAATTTCCTTATCAATTGGGTTATAGCCGCAAAATTTAAAGCAATCGATTCACTAACACTACTTTCTAAAAAACACATTGAATTTTGATATCATTGTGGAGAAAAACTTTGAACAGACACTAGGGTCGGGTAGCAAATTATTTGAAACCACTTTTCAAACTTAATATTTGCTTTAAATTTGTGATCATTGAAACTAACTGTTTTAAAAACAGGACATTCGTAAATGTCTCAGAACCCAGATAAAATCTACGACATCTTCGAAGTGCATCAAAGAAGTATATTTTTATAAAAAATATCGGTAAATTCAAAAAATAAATAAAAAAAAATTCTAATAATTAAGTAGTTTTTTCAAGTTGCTTTTGTAAATATTTTATTAGGCCACCATTTTCTTTTGCCATCTGGGATTCATGCCGAGATTCTACTAGTTCATTCCTATGTAGCACTCGATTTTTGTGCAAAATTTGAGGTAATTTGGATAATTCGTATTTTATTAGTAATTTTTTTTTACATTTCACTAAGCCGCCATTTTGTTCCACCATATTGCTTTTTTACCAAAACGTTACCAGGTCCTTCCCATAGTTTTTAAGCTATGCCGCAGACACACAGACAGATAGACCGACAGACATACCAACTGAATTGAGAAAACATGTTTTTTTTTTGATCTAGGGACCCTAAACGCGAACATCTACAAAAATGCTAGAAGGGTGACTTTTTACGATTACAAACATTTTATTTGGCCGCTATTTTGTTTCGCAATCTTGAATTCGTCCCTGAAAACTTCATCCAAGTTGGTCAAATCATCGCGGAGTAATCGATGTACATACATAAAAAAAGCATGGAATCCAATTGATAACCTCCTCCTTTTTTGAAGTCTGTTAAAAATTGGTCCAAATTGAACCATCACGAAGTAATCGGTGCACAATGCGATCAGCTTTAGTTTTAAAGTTAGGCATATTAACCAAAAAACAAATTGTAGGGATGGTTTACAAGTTTTTTTTCTACTAATTCAAAAAAAAAACACTATCATTTTTACAAGATAATATCACCCTAAGTTGTATTTTTTTAAATGGAACACCCCATATATTTTCCACTATTTGGATAGTATATTCTGTTTTGATTTCATTGGTATACCACACTTTTTGTTTTCATCCAGCTGTTTTCGATTTATTCGCAATTATGTTAATAATATATTGCTTGATAAAGAATGCCATCAAAATTACAAAATGCCAGTTATTGTCAACCATAAAGATGATTTAATTACTATGTGACTATATGTCAACAGAAAAACCAATACAGTTGAGCCGCTGGATCCTTACCTATGTGTCGTCAACCGATGAAAATTCAAGAAAACGTTAAAATTATTAAATTACCAAAACGAACATGCTAGACAAAGACAAGCTTTTCACGTCAAAGTCTCAAATTTGGATGGATGGAAAAAAGGATTTGTTTGGAGTGATTTGTTGAGCTGTTTAATCTTCAGATCAGTTTTTTAGGAACATAATTTTGTTGTATTTTAGTTGCTGGTAACTACTGTTTAATAGTAATTTAATTTCTCTATATCTACGCCCATAATGAAGCGGATTTTCATTTTAACAATTTAATATGTAATGGCGAAGTTTTGGCCTACGGAGATAACGGATTGTTCGGCTTCAGTATATAAGCTGTGGACAACAGGTTGATTACGGTGTTCTGTGATAGTTTTATTGGATTTTGGTTGTCCAGGAGTCCTTCGAACTTGTTATGCTACTTAATGGCAACTGCTTGTTGTATTCTTTCTGCTTGCTCATTGGTAATGCAACTTTAGCTTTCTTTACATTTATTTACAGTGGAATGTTGGTATTCATATACAACAGATCGACGATTTGTTCCTTTCTAATACATCGTTAATGTTCCTCAAACCTAGTGGGTCTGGATCGTCCAGTTTGACCAATATAAAAATCACCGCAGAAACAAGGAATTACATAAACTCTTCCTGTTTGGAAAGGAATAATGTTCTTTGGCGATCGCAAACATTGTCCATTTTTCTTGTGTGTGTATTGACGATGCCTCTCGCAATCGAAGGCAAAAGGTCTGAAAGTGATTCCATTTTAAGACGGTCTAATTCGTAATCTCAAGAACCATGATTTCTTAATTGACCACAGCCGTAAAAACTTTTTTTTTAAATTGTAGTTCTTAAAGAGCTTCTTGAAACTAGCCAAAGATTATATATCCAGACCATCTTCAAGTTCAAAAGAAAAAAAATACATATAAAGCGAAGATCGGAATATTTCCTGTACAAAAATTTAAATTTTTTTGGCAGATTTTGTCAATTTTTGCAAATTTTTAGCCCAATTTTTTAAATTCAGAGGGTCTAGCAATGTAAACTTTGGCAATGTTAAAAGAGCTTCCAAAAAATACAATTATAAAAAAGTTGACCTGCTTCGTAATTTTTCTAACGTTCGGCTCTACAGATTATCTACTACAGTAATCATTCACGCAACTATTAGATTTTTGTGCCAAATTAGAAATTATTTGGCTAGAAAAAATGGATAAATAGTTTTAGAGCTATAATATTTACAAAATGTCCAAACCGCAAAAGCCCAAAACAGCAGGAACATTCTTTCGTTGCAGTAATTTTGCGAATACTGGTCATTTAGTTACCGAAATAACTGTAATGCGAAGCCAGTGAAATAATATTAAACCCAAATTTTTCATTTTTACATGAAGTACCTTGGCTAGAACGGATTATTGGGGCTTTTATATAAAACAACGTATACGTTCCAAGCTAAGTTAAAGACGAAAACAAAAACCTTATGACACACTAAAATGATAAAAATAAAAACTTCTTTTATTACCTACGGTACTCTATTGTTTAGTAATAGATCCGCCTTGAATATATCTTTGCATTTTCATAACTTAATTTACTATCGACATTTTGATGAATAACTTACTTGGTTATTTTAAGTTAGTACATTCATCCTAATGAACTGGGAAAACCGAGTCATTTAGTGGCACCAGTAAAATCGGGTGTGCTCAGGATGTGGTTGAATTAGGTATTATTCTCTGAAGACACACCAGAGTATACCGTGTATACACGAATATTAAAATAACGTTATTTTTGGCAATGTTAGTACTTTTTAACAATAATTAAAGAAGTAAATAATGCAAACGTTTTTCAGTATTTGATACTTTTAGGAAAATTTGTCAACAATGCCTTCTAAAATCAATCACGTGTTTGATATCGTGCAACGGTTTTTGTTTTGTATCAACTATAGTTCTGTATATACTATACTTTATCTCAATTTTGTGATTAACATTGTCAATAATTTCCACCTTTTGATCATACCCACTTAACCCCAGGACACTTAAAAGTAATACTAAATATACCTGCCATGGGAATTAAAACTTTTAGTTCACCTGCTATGTTTTGCTTACGTCACTGTTATTTTTTAATTGAAATAATTTAGAAAATGTAATTGTTCCAGCGTGGGAAATGTGTTCTGAAACTTAGAAAGTTAAAGCTAGTCTAATTTAAACGTGTTTAGTGAAAACGAGCAATTAATTATAAGCAATCTAGAACTCAAAAACACAGGCTAAAAGAAGCTAAAATGTACGTGTTCTGGAACGATAACTTGGTACAAACACAAAGTATTTAGGGCTTTAAGCAACTGTTAAAAATATCGGTAAATTTCCTTTACCGGAACTTTCCTCGTTAGGAATCTTTTCTTTTATTACGAACAGTAAAGTGTAATCCAGTTTAGTTCAGTACATAGTCATTTAGTAACAACTATATACAACCTTTCAAATATTTTTATTAAAGATTCCTACCAATATTTTAAATTTAAATTCGTACCAGTTTATCCCTATATCACACTTAATGCTTACACAAAATTTCAATCGTGGTATACAGACGGCTTGTGGATGGTCAGTTCCGGGTCAGCCGGCGCCGGAATATATCGGTCGAAAAATCGTGTCAGAGAGGCCTTTTCTCTGGAAAAATATACAACTGTTTTTTAGGCTGAGGTCTATGTTATATTTCAGGTTCCAACAAAGGAGGAAGTCAGGCGGCCCTTAAAGCCATATTTAAACCCAGGATGAGCTCAGCTCTAGTCCAAGAATGCAAAGATGCACTAAGTGAGCTAGCAACGACAAAGGTGGTGAGATTAAAATGGGTCCCTGGGAATAGTGTTTCCAAAGGCAACGAGAAAGTGGATAAGTTTGCCAGAAGCGGACCGATGCTCCAATTCTCGGGCCCAGAACCCTGGTATAAGAAAAGAAAATAATACTGCTCGCAGGCCTTGAACAGATGGTCCTGGGAAAGGACAAAGCAGAATTGGTGAAGGACGAACTAATGTAACCAGGCAAAAGAAATGCTACCTAATCCATGTGGATCTAAAGCAACTTGGTTAAGGTCAAGTAGTCGACAGGTTATTAGGGACCTAATTGACATTATGACAGGACACTGTAAACTAAACAGGCACATGTAACAGCTGGGGTTAATGGACAACTCTTGTTGTCCGAACTTTGAGGCAGAGGAGGAGGATCATCTTGTTAGTATGTGTGAAATGTGGGCAAGACTAACTGGAATACTTTCGGCGTTGAGTCCCTCTCCAAGAAAGAATTACAACATCTCGACTGGGGCAAGATGCTTTCCTTCATTAAAAGGAGCAGTGAGGTAGGTGGGACCAGGGTTAGCGAAATGGGCTTTTTAGGTCTAGATGCTGGGCTTTGTCTCCCCATGTTCTACTACTATTACTACTATTACACAAAATTTGAAATTAATCTGAGTATTAATATGAATACTTTTTTTCAGGTCGATTTTGTATATATTTTATTAAGCCGCCATTTTGTTTTGTTATCTTATATTCATACCAAAATGTTACCAGTTCATCCTGTATAACACTTGATTTTTGTGCAAAACTTAAGGAAATTGGATAACTAATTTATTTAGTAATAATTTTTTTAATGTTTCACTAGGCTTCCGGCATATTGCATTTTTACCAAAATATTACTAGGTCATCCCCATCTGATCCTTAATTCTTGACTAAAAAGTCACTCTGCTGAGTAGTTTTTAAGTTATGCCGTGAACTGACAGAGAGACAGACAAACAGGAACCGACGGAATTGATAAAACATATTTTTTGGCATCTAGGGACGCTAAATCCTGAAAATATGTAAAACCTGAGAGACTGATTTTTCACTATTACAAATATTTTATTTGGCCAACATTTTGTTTCGTCACTTTGAATTAGTGCCACAGTTTTACTAGTTTATTGCATAATTTTTTTTACGGCATTTGGGGCGAAGGTACACTTAATCCACATTTAAATGTTAATTAGATGTGAGTTTTTCTAACGGTAAAAAGTAAATTAAAACTATAATATAGTATTTAATTAAGGTAGTTTATTTCCGGAGAACACGTCAAAGGAGAAAGAAGGTATGAAATAAGTCCGATATCTTAGGTAAAAATATCTTAAAAATTTACTCTCAGTCTAGTTACAGTTTAGTTTTAAGTTTAGTATTGTAAGATTAACTTCGTCAGATGAACATATATTTAGCTTAAAATGAAATATTTCATGGAGTAATGTATAAAGCTATACCATTGTAAAACAAGTTAAAGTTGTCTGCAACTAACTTAGAATAAAGTACAAAGTAAGTAGGCTGTTTATATTCACTTACTTAATCTATATTTAAAAGCCTCTAAGCGAGACTCATTTTGAGTCAAGTCACCCTAGGAACAGGCGTCTGGCCAAACGCCGGGAGAACGGCTGGAGAAAATGATGCACCATTCAACGTAGCGTTTTGTCCTGCTGTGCTTTTGCGAAATCGTTTCCCCGCTGGTTTAGAATTCCCGTAAATTGGAAATTGTTTCCTGCCGGGTATAATGCGGCAGAACTATATTTTAGGTCGTAGTATTACTGGGGGACTTGTTAATACCGCAGGACGCTATTTGTCGCTTATGTAGTGCGGAGACGGAAAGACTCCGATTTCAAAAGGGAGGTTATTCGTGTAGAACACTCTCCAAATAACTGGTATAAAATAATTTAGCCAATTTCAAAATAACTTATTTAACACATTTATACTACATATAATACACTTTTGTAATTACAGTTAAAAAAGTAAAAACTATACAAACTTATTTGAAAACAGAGTCATCCACAGAAAGGCTAAATTTTGCCTTACAAGTGATGCTTTATGAATTTTATATCCTATTATCCGGAAATCAATTTTGATTTTTGTATTAAATATTTTTAATAAGTATCTAGTATGGCCAATAGAGCTAGATTAGGTAATTTTTTTTCAGCATAATTCACCTACGTCTGCTCATCCTCAGGTATTATGTGGTAGCCAAAACTCTAGAGGCGTTTAAAGCGATGGATGCTATGAAGTCCTCGATTAGGTAAGCATCCCCATCCGATAGCGCGTATATTCGTATACACAGTGATACATTAATCGGTCTGTAAATTTGAACGTAATTTCTAGATCGAAGAAAAAATGAAAAAAAAAAAAGTGGGTACATAATAAAATTAAAATAAACATATTTTAGGGTTCTTAAGAAAAAAAAACAAATTCCCTTAAAAAAAATTTTGTTTCGTGTATATGAAATATTAATTATTTAAGCAAACATATTCAACGTAGTAATAACTACGGCTTGTCACAGATTCGTTAAGTTTGCAGTGTTTAAATTTTAGTTGATGGTACATGATGAGTACATATTTGTCAGACATTTGAATATTTCCAAAGATGTAGCAAATAAATACAGGCAAAACAAAAAAAAATCAACTCAAAATGGGCAATCCCAGGTTTCGCCCGGTTTTATTTTAGTAAAACCGGAGCATCCCGGCTCAGTTGGTCTTGATAATGTTAAATTAATAAAATTCATTTAATATTTGTAATATCTAGAAAATTAGAATAAAGCTTTCAACATGGGGTATTTGATTGCTCCGAGTTATACACACCTAAATTCTTCTTTATTTTATTTCTACCTGCAATGTTATTAGAAATCAAAATTGCCGTTTTTAATAGAATATCCTGAAAGTTATGAAATGTCATGCAAAAAAATCCGGGCATCCACTTGATACTGTACAGGGTCTTCCACTAAGGGGTCAAACAAAACAACGGAAATGATTTTGCTACCTATTTAATTGAATATATTCATATGAAATGTAGGTGATGCAGGTGATCACCTTACTTCAAAATCACTGTAATTTTGATGTATTATTATGGCATCATAATATAGCTTATCAAAAACTAAGATAGGAATGTGAAAGTTATTTTGCTCTAGGTTCGACCGTTCAGGTGCTATGACGGCTCAAAGAAGCAAAAAATGTCAATTTTCAAACATTAATAAATGAAAAACAGTTGAAGATAGACATATAGTGCTGTTATTAAAAATTGTTTTTTGTTACGATTTCCGAATTCTCCTAGCTAAAATACATCGATTGGCTCTTTTCAATTTACTTGAGAAATATGGGGGAAATAAAAGAAAATCCGTTTTTCCTCCTCAATGGAAGACCCTGTACGAGGTTTCTACTTATTAATTAACCCTTATCTATCGCTCTTACAAATATAATAACAATGTCACAAATTAGCCATATTTAATTTAGTACGAATCCAATATTCCGGAGCAAAATGGTAGCCTAATAAAATATTTAAAAAATTAGTGAAAAAAAATATGTTCTCTTAGGTTTTGTATACAGTTGCATAAGTATTGATAAATTCTGTAAAAATAATATAATATCAGGAATCAGGATAGATCGAAAGTTAAATATTTTTTAACTGGAGCACCCTGTGCATGTATTTTATTTTTAGATTATTTACAGTTGAGCCGCTGGATCTTTACCTATGCGTCATCAATCGACGAAAATACTAGTTGACTTATTGATCGGTATTCCATAAATCTATAATAAAAAAAATAGGATGAAACCTGCAATATTGTCTGAATATGAATACATTCAAGAAATATGGCAGGCTTTTCACGTCAAAACTCAAACCCGAGCTTAAACATTAAGGATTTGTTTTGATGTTATTATTATCATTTTATTTTGCTCGTATTTGGGTTTTTATAAAGTCTCGTGGCGTTTAATCTTCAAATCAGTTCTTTTAGCAAGATACTTTTGTTGCTCGTAATTACTGTTATTAGTTAATTAACTTATTTTATAATTATTGTTGATATTTATATCTACGCCCATAATGAATGATATTTTTTTACAATTTAATCTAAGAAATTTTGATTTGATTCGTATGAATATGAATGGCTTGGGAAATGCGAACTAAATTTATAACACATAATATATATCTAACTCTAACATTTTGAAACATTACCACGGAATCTTTCAAAGAAAGATATGCAGTGACCCCTAACGGAGATACAGGGCTCCAAAGGAGTACGTAACGATTTGCCTTGTCGGCTCTAACTTTTGAACCAATCTGTACAATTTAATAAAATTTTAATTATTTATGTAGGCCATAAAGACTCACAAAACTATACTACAGTAAATGTTTTATGTCGCCAAGGAAGTTAGGAATGAATTAGCCTTACAGCAGTACGATAAAACGATTTAGTTTCTTTACTAATGTGTTATTGGCAACATTGCCCGATTGCCTGAGTACATAAGAAATAAGTAGTTGCGCATTATTCCTATGCTGACATGCATCTAATGTATGCGCAAGTACTTGACAATTGTGTGGAGACAAGAAAAATGTATTCCGAAACAGTTCCAAATCGACGATTAGTGCGCAGAAGAACTTTTAAAAGGGTTGATGGTAGCTTAAGAGAAACAGTCAGTCAAGTGAAATTAAACAAAATGCTAAAAGTAGGTAATCCTTTGTTAATACATTTTACGAAGTTTTTTCTTGCATCCTGGAGAAGAAGGGCACATTTTTATAAAAAACCGCTTAAGTAGGGCAAACATAGCAAGTAACTCTCAGTTATAGGAGGAAATGCTAGATGCTGAAAATCTCTTTAATAATATCGGTCCAAATTCATTTGACATAGTGGGTTCATGAGATCATTCGAGAACAACTGCTATATCGCTATATCCTTAATCACATCCACGTTCAAAAGTAAATGCCATATTTCCCGCTGAATATTGGCCAAAATTTAAATTGGTTTGTGCAACGATTTAAACAAAATCCAAATTTTACTACTATTGTTTTGTTTGCGAACGAAGCCGGTTTTACCCGAGACGAACTAATAAATTGCCGTAATTTTCACGAAGAAAATCCCAAGCGATAGTACAGACAAAGCATCAACAACGGTTCATAGCTATCTTGTGGGCGATGATTATTGACAGAAAAGACAGATTAAATGATGCCTTGTATTTATAATTCTTGCAACAAAACTTAAGCGGTTATTGTAAAATGTGCCCTTGAAAATTACAAGTCAGATGTGGTTTTTGCACGGCGCACGGTGCACCGCCCCATATTACTTTTGGAAATCGATAAATACATCGAAGAGTGGCCACCGAAGTCACCCGACATGACTCTATTGAATTTGAATGATTTTTTTTGGAAAATTTAAATGGGCTTGTATATTCGATGCTAGTTCACACAAGAGAAGACCTGATAGAAATAATAACACACAATTGCAACGAACGACAGGACAATCCTGGAATGTTGTTTCAAGTACAACTAGAAAACATCCGTCGAATAAGGAAACCTATCGAACACTAAATTGGTAAAAAATAAACTATACATCTCGAATAAATATTTTACTTGACCCTTGGCGGCATGTCTTTTTAAAACTTTCAATCGAACTTTATTATAACAACTATAGTGGCGCAAACTGCTTTGACTTTGCTGGAGGTGCTATGTTTAGTTTACGATTTTCCTACTATGTTGCCATTACAACGCGTATCCGATGATGTCGAGTCCAGCGCCATACAACGCTCTCGGTGAATTACAGGCGCAGTACACTACACCCACGTGGCGTTCAGTTTGCGGTATTTGTTTACCTTTATTTTCGCGGATTTCGCTGTAACCGGTGAGTTCCTTTGCGGTTAACTTGACTGTTTTGTGTTATATTTATTATATATTCATTCGAAGTTAGTAAATGTGATTGTTCAAGAGTGGAATAAATTAAAAGACGTCTTTGAATTAATTGCAAACTGTGACAAATCTGATAAAAAATAAACCGCCTTGCGCAAGGATTTTTAGGTGAGATGAACGATTTTGAATTCACGTTTCTGACATTAGTGTTTAATGACGTTTTCTCAATCACGGACATATTATTTGACTTTCTTCAAAAAAAATTGCTTGACATTCATTTTTGCATATCCAATATAAAACGCTGCGGTGAGGCGCTCTGTAAAATGAACATTTTTTTAATACCAGGTTTGATAAAGCAAATTCTATTACAGAAATAAATCATTACAAACGTGAGCTTGCTAAGCTTTTACCTGAAGAAATTAGAACCTTTTTTATGAAATATTGGATAATATTTTAATGGAAATGACACTAAGATTTCAAGACTGTGAAAAACTTACATTTTCATGTTTAGCAGGTTCTGCTAAATTTTCTGAATATAGTTTACATTTTCCGACTGGCCCGTTTGACAATTTGTTATAGTTATATGGGAAAATATTTTCAAAAAGTCAATGACTTTTGGTCCTATTTTTGCCAATGAAAGTAATTGGAATATATCGCTGCAAGAGCAAGTGAAAAAAATTAATAAAATTGTTTTCCCTTATTTTGACAATACCGTCGACAAGGGCTTCAGTGGAAAGAAGTTTTTCTTGCTTTAAATTTGTAAAAACTTATTTAAGAAATACAATATCTCAAGAAAGATTTACTTCTCTTGGCAATCTTTCAATTCAAAAGGAATTTCTGGAGGAGATTAGGGCAACTCATCCATTTTATGAGGACGTTATAAATAAATTTGCTGTTACGAAGGATACGAAAATTGATTTAGTATACAAAATTTAGGTAAGTCGTAAAAAAATATTCTACCCCCTCTACATATAAAAAAATTCTGGAAAAAAAATTATTGCGATATTTTCTTGCTTCATTTGCACTTCATTTACTTTTTCACCCGCGAGCCGCCGCTGTATGTTATTATTTAATCTTCATGCTGAATATAAATATACCAGCTGTGAAAACTTACCTTTAAAGAGAACTGGGAAAAACAATGCAGAAAGAAGTAGTGTATTTCTGTTAATTTTTATATTTGTCTTTATCTTTTAAAATAAAATAGAAACACTTTCACTTTCCTGGATGAAATGATTCACTATAAAGGACTCTCCAGGTAATTGGATAAAAAAATTTAAGGAATTTAACGAAATGAACATTTCCTTTTATCTAGGAAATTGGAACCAATCGTATTTGTGTAAGTATATACATTGTACAGTCCGATCAATTTATCTTAATAACATTTTAGCCTGCTATATCATAAGTTTTTTTCCAGTCATTAGTTATATTTTTTAAATGTGCCATAATGAAAGAATTTGCGAGAATAGTCAATGCACCGATTCACGAATTTTATAAGAAAGCATAAAACGTCTAGTTTCTAAGAATGTATTTAAAAAAATATTTTATATACAAATACGGTATTTAACAACAAAAATTATCATTTTTGTTTAGGTTGGAACCTTAAGTCAAGAAATTTATCAAACTACAGTATATTCAAAACCAAGAAGCCTATTAGTAAAACAATTCCATTGTAATGTTCATGGGATCACTAGTAGTTTTGTTTTCCTAATATGCATCTTGGTTTTGAATATACTATAAATTATATATTCAAGAAAGTATATGTAACTGACTACCTCTATAAAAAATATCATGAACTAATTATAGATAGGTATAGAGTATGGTACTATATTTTGATACCTTCCCATTCAGTGGCGTCAATGGGAGCATGGCGTCAATGGGAGCAGAGGGCCAACATTTGATTTTTATATGTTGAATATAGGCTTTTAATTTATTAATGAAGGGGGTGCGATCAAGCAAGGGAGGGGGAAGCGATCGCCCACTTGGCCCCCTATACGCCACGTGCACGGTTTGCACTTAGCGTAATAAACTCTAAACTTGTATGGTTCTTCCTTAACTGCTTTAGAAAATTAGACGCCTTTGCGAACTAAAAAGTAGTCTCGTACTGGGCCTCTTTTTGGCGCTACTTTTTTTCTCTACAAATGCTAAGTCATGGTTACCTCGAATTCGAAACCGGTCACGCCTCAAAAGTAAAAAACAAAAATGGTGTAATTGCCACTTTTGGCATACATTGTCATCAACTTAAATAATGCATTTTTAAAATATAGTGCCCAAAAAAGAAAAAATAGTATAAAATATTCGTTTTATAAGACATTTCATCTCACACGCCCTTTAAAAAACTCGCCTTCATCATGTTATAAAATCATGTCTTATGAAGCTAGTGTTTTAATATACTGTTTTGGAACGCCTAAAATATTTCCTGAAAAATATTCAAAAAGTCAATATTCCTAATTTTCAATAAACACAGCATTTTTTTTTATAATTTGACATGCAGTTTCGCCCTTTATTTTTTTGAGATACAAAAAAAGTGTAAATACATCAATAGTAAATTTGGATGTGGGGTATCTTTTAATGCTGTGAGAAATAGCAAAAGAGCATCGAAAAGATATACAAATTACACAACTAATATATCTTTTAATGGGACACCTTATATTTTTTGACGGGTAGAAAAATATATAAATCATAACATTTGTTGAAGTATATACCCATATATAACGTTAAAAGAAACGAAATTGGTCTGCTTAGTCACCGTTTAAATTCTCTGAAAATGAATCTTAACTAGTTTTCGCATATCGTTTCGATTCTCTTTCATTTTTTGTCATATCACTAAAATATATCCCGCGAGAAATTATCAAGTTTTGTATTTACACTTTTTTCGTATCTCAAAAAAAATTAAAAATTAAAGGCGAAGACACGACATGGCCAAATATAAAAATCACCCTGTATAAATTATAGGTTTTATTTAACCCAGTAGTTTTGAATACCTTCTAAAATCTGGCACGGTAACAGTATAATGTCCTTAGGTATCACATGTTCGCGTTTTTCATGAAAACGGAAATAAAGTTGCTTTACATGTTTGTTTAGTCTGATATTTTTTTTTCGATTTAGGACCAACCTTAAAATTTAAAATTATTGTAACATTTAAATTTATTTGTTATGCCCTAAAACTCTGTACTTGGGCATCAGTATATGGTGATACCCCTTTCAACTACGTATGCCGATGTTAAATTAGCAAGTTTAAGTAATAACAAATAAAATTAAAGGTTGAAATATTACTATTTTGTACTATACATACATTTAGAGAGGCAACTTTCTTTTATCTGAAATGGGTTATCAGAATTCATTGCCTTCTAAAAGCCCTTCTTAACAACGGGAAATAAAAAATTTCCTGCGGAAACACATCATTTCCATTTTCCACACTTTAGAATACCTGAAATCAATTACATGAAAACTTTGGCATCTCATTCCAAACACTGAAATGCCAAAATATTCATCCCTGCGAAAATTTGTCGTTTCCATTTTCTGTGGCAATTTAGAATACCCGAAATACACACTTTAGATTACCTGAAACCAGTTACACGAAAACTTTGTTTTGCTTTGCATTCTAAACATTTTTGTGAACATAAAAATGTAAAAACAATTTTGCGGAAATACGCCATTTCCATTTTCAGAGGACATTTCCTTTCCATTTTCTAGACTTTAGAATAGCTAAAACCTGTTACATGGAAACATTGTTTTGCTTTGCATTCTACACATTTCTCTGAACATAAAAATGCAAAAATGTTCCTGCGGAAATAAGTCATTTTTATTTTCCGAGGACATTTTGTAAACTTTAGCTGAAATGTCATACATCCACCAAATATTTATTTTAAGCCTCCTGAATGTCATAAATTAAAAAATTTGTCTACGGAAACTCTCAATTTTTATTTTATCTATTTATTTAATTATTTTTGACCTTTTTTCTTCAGGTTTACAATGTGGAATTTAAAAAAACTAATGTGATTTTATAACTTAAATTATGGTTTATGGCTTTAAAGATAGTTTTATTGACGAACCTAGGCTAACCTGACACCTAACGGGATAATCCACCTACCAGTATAGGTTTTCTTTGAAAAAATCCTTGTTTTAATATATACTCGGAATTTTGTTGCGCCTTTTTTTTACAGCAAACCTAACTGATCCTAACCTAACCTAATTCGCATTTTTATTATAGTTTACTTCTACGAAGCTTTTTAGAATGTAGAACTTAAAAAAATTAATGTTAATTTATAACTAAAATAATAATTTATGTGATGGTTTTATCGGTGAACTTGGGCTAACCTAACATCGAACGAGATAGGCCCACCTAACAGTACATGTTTTGTTAAACAAATCCTAGTTTTATTTTAAACTTAACCAACCCTAACATTCGATTTAAGTTTTAGTTCAATTATTATATTAAGAAAAGAATTTGTTTTTTATTAGAGCTAGATATAAGATTTCAGACTATTTAGGGCTTATTAAATGAGTAAATAATATAGATATATTTTCCTTTTTATATTCGGAAAATGCGAATCAAATTGAAATATTTATATGTATCTGATTTCCTAGGAAAATCAAAATAATGAGGAATTGTCGCAAAAACATTTTTGGATTCTTATGTTCAGAAAAGTGTTTGGAACGGCAAGAAAAGCAAAATCTCCATGTAACTGAAGAATAGAAATTTCCTCGGAAAATGGAAATACAAATTTAAGCAAGAAATGTTTTATGCAAAAGATATTCGAAATGCAAATCAAAAAAACTTTTTTAATGTAACTGACTTCAGGTATTCTAAAGTGTAAAGAATTTCCTCGGAATATGGAAATAAAAAAATTCCGCAGAAATATTTTGGCATTTTTATGTTCAAAAAATTATATGGAGTGGCATACAAAGCAGAGTTTTCACGTAACTGATTTCAGTAATACTAAAGTGTGAAAACCGAAAATTATGCATTTCCGCAGAAAATTCTTATTTTTCGCTATTAAGAGAAGCTTCTAAAAGACATAAAACTAGTTGGTTTCCTTATAACTGATTTCAGGTGAACGAAAGTTGTTCCCATTTAGATATATATTTATAAAACTTATATGCAGCATCAAAGCAAAATTAAGTAGGTACTTTCTCAGACAATACAAGTTAGCTAACCTAACATTTTAATTTAATTTATTCAACATATAAAATTTTCAGATTGCAAAATTATAGAAAAAAGAACTTACGCATCAGTTCTTCTAGCATTCCTCTCGTTCCACAGTCTATCCCAAAAGCCTTTTCGGTGCTGCTTTATTCTTAGAACCGACGTTGAGAAGGTCCTCGGAAGGGGTGGTGGTCGCGTTTCTGGAGAACCACCAGAAGGCATATTCACTGACGCCATGAGGAGCGAGGGACTTGAGCAGTTGCCTATTGATGTACGTGACAACGAGCCCCTCGGAGCCAAGGGCGGCGATTGAGGGGGAGACAAAGGAGGGGACAGTGATGGGGGACGAGAGGGAAGCTTTTTTGTGGTTATATACGCTTCCGAGGCCAGGTTGGCGGCTAAAAAATCTTCATTTAGGATTGAGGAGTAGCGAGTTCATTTCTGAGGTCCGCCATGTTGACTTTTAGCAAATAACGTGACACTGTAATGTTTTTTCACTGTACACCATTTAGACCCTGTCCACGTACACAGTATTTTAAACTTACATAGGTATATAATCATTTTAATTCTAAAAAACTCCTATATTTGGTTCACATGTATGTTCTTCGCAATATTACACAATATAGCACTGACTATTTTTTAGAGTTGGTACAGATTCACTGACGAAATGTCCACAATCCTGTTATGTTTTTATCACATCTTTCGTCGAGAATTCTGAAAACATTAATTATACTTCAACGTTTCTTGGCACCGCCTCTCCTAAAATCATTATATTTTTGAAGGAGAGATAAATTATTTTTGTTTAGTTTGGTTAGGAATCTCGTTTGGCATAATAAAACTGTCATTTCCATGATAGATTGCATAGGTGCACTGAGGTATATTTTCTCGGTTAGTGTTATAACTGTTCAAAACCTATCCCCGACGGGTATTTCTATACGAAATGGTACATTTTATAAATGCTATCTGACGTAACATGATAACATAATAAAATTCTGTATAATGTTTAAGATAGTTTATCTCTTATTGAACTCACTGAGAATAACAAAAATAGGAAGTTTTAGAAGATAATATTTAAATAGTTTCGAGTAGAGAATGATAGATATTACCACTTTCTGAAATTCTGAACGTAAAATGAGTACCATGTAAAGCCACTGCATATTTAGAGTTTGGAGCACATTATGCGGCTTCTTTAATATAGATATTAATACAAATATTAAATATACTATTACTTATCTAGTGTCTTAAACTGAAACTTTTAATATTTAAAAAAAAGTAATATTTGTAATAAGACGGATTAATAGGTCATGGAGACTATGTATTATTAAATGAGTAATATAACCAATCTTTATTTTGATGTGTTATAGCATTTTTAGAACGTATTGTTTTAAATTTTTATTATATTTTTATTTTATAAAATTGTGTATTAATATGTTTCAAAAGGCAAGTCTGAGAATGTTATTGATTTCTTTTTTATTTCGGTATGCCTCATATTTGAGAATTGAATTTCAGCTAGAATACGTACTAAATTTTTCAAAAAAAGAGATATGCAAGAAAACATTTTAATTTATACACCGAACATCTTCTGCGCTATAGTTATTTATACTACAAAAAACGAATTTACTATAGTCGAGAACTATTTTGCCCCCGAGTTGTAGTGGGATATGGAAAAAAAAATTCGAGACTAGCAAATCTCACTTCCGTCCCATGTTCCATTTTTGTACTATACAGGGTGACCCAAAGGAGAATAAAAACTGGTTTATATTTTCGTTGTTATAAATCATAGAAAATCATGTTAAATATAAAAATAATTGGGATTTATTTGAAGAATTTAGAAACATCAAATAAAAAAGATATATCAGAAGACTATCAAAATATTTCTTATTTTAAATGTAATGGCTTCTATTTTACTATATTTTTGGAATCAACAAAAAAACTATGTAAATTTACATTTTCATTTAAAAATGTAAGCGTTTTCGAGATATTCAAGATACATTTTCCAATTTTTCTCAATTTTAAACATGCGTTATGAAAAATCAGTATCTAATAAACACAAATAAAAAAAAATAAAATAAATAAAATAAATAAAATAAATAAAATAAATAAAATAAATAAAATAAATAAAATAAATAAAATAAATAAAATAAATAAAATAAATAAAATAAATAAAATAAATAAAATAAATAAAATAAATAAAATAAATAAAATAAATAAAATAAATAAAATAAATAAAATAAATAAAAAAATAAATAAAATAAATAAAATAAATAAAATAAATAAAATAAATAAAATAAATAAAATAAATAAAAAATAAATAAATAAAATAAATAAAATAAATAAAATAAATAAAATAAATAAAATAAATAAAATAAATAAAATAAATAAAATAAATAAAATAAATAAAATAAATAAAATAAATAAAATAAATAAAATAAATAAAATAAATAAAATAAATAAAATAAATAAAATAAATAAAATAAATAAAATAAAGCCCATGTTCCTCATCTAACTTTTTTTTATTAAATAAACCATAATAATAACATAGAACATATTTACATTTGGATAAATATTATATAAGTAGACCTAAAATATATGTTTTTCGTATTCCTGGGACTCTAAAAAGTCGGTTAAACTCAACTTATGTTTTTGGCAATATTTTCCGATCCAAAACTTCCTCTATTTAGCTAACAAAAGAAATGTACGCTATTTATATTCATATTTATGTGAATAAAATATATTCCTTTGTCTCTGTTTCATGTGTGTCATTCTTAAGTTTGCTATAAAGCAAATCTTTTATTTTTTTAGCAATACTTATACCTATCTAGAAAGACCTATATATAAAACGCATTATATATGACAAAATAATGTGTAGTATTTAAATTTTTAAAGGGACAACATGGAAAAGATATCCAATATTTCCCCGAGTTTAACTTCAATTCACAATAAAAACCGATTTGCATCGCCTTACTGCATCGAAAATATGACGACTCTAAATATGTTTGAAATTTCATATCTTCAATCGTGTATTTGAAAATACCTTTTTCAGAACTGGGACTGAATGATATCGGAGCAAAAGTAAAACGTCAATACTTCAATAATATAATTATAATGATAAAATATTATTTAGATTTTAAAATAAAAATATTAAGATTATGGCTTTCGGCGGAACTACATGCAGAAGATGAACAATAAGCGACAAGGGCTAGTCGAGTTCAAAGAAAAATTAAAAGATGCTAACGTGTTGTATATATGAAATTTATGAAAAATTATGCTAAGCATAGGCAACTTAAAACACATTTCGGTTAAAAAGTGGTTCAAAAGGGATCATCGGTGCAAAAATAAGAAGATATGAGTAGGATTTAACATCTCAAATGTTGCAGTAATATAGACAAAGGATCATTGTAAGGTATAGTGTCATTTTGTGGGAAAAAATATTCGACGGCAGTTGCGTCTAAAAATGGTCGAAACTATCCACTTCTAATTTTATCATTCTAAATTATTAATTTTTATTAGAAAAATATTAATGTTACGCCTAAAGCTCGCAACTCACTGTTCAGTTCGATTCGCCCATTCATAATATGAATGAATTAATGGGCGAATCAACGAAAAATAAAATATTTGATTTGGACGAATGGTTCGCTAAGGTCAAAGCCTACTTGATTGTCCGAACAAAAGACGGAATCGCCGCGCAATGAAACGAACGGATGAACCGGACTCGGTTCATTCGATTCGTACATTCGTATAAATGAACGAATGGGAGAATACTTCATTCACACTCTTCATCAATTTTTATTTAATACGTTCACATGGATTTCATGTGTCTTCAATATTTGAAAATACATAACAAACAAAAGATTTGATTCAGACCAATGGTTCGCCGAGGTCAAAGCCTGCTTGGTTACCCGCCCAGAAGACTGAGACGCCTAGCAACGAAACCAACGGATGAACCGGACCCTCCACACAATGCGGATGAATGGACGAATAGTATGATTCGTTGGTTCGATTCGTTCATTCCAATCGTACATTCGTATGAATGAACGAATGGGCGAATCAACGAATGGAAAAATATTTTATCCACACTCTTCATCAATTTTTATTTAATACGTTCACATGGATTCCATGTGTCTTCAATATTTGAAAATACATAAAAAACAAAAGATTTGTTTCGGACGAATGGTTCGCCGAAGTCTACTTGGTTACGCCAGAAGACGGAGACGCGGCGCAACGAAACGAACGGATAAACCGGACCCTCCACAGTATGCGGACAAATGAACCAATGGACGAATAGTGAGTAGCGGTTCCCTATTAAAATCAGATTTAAGCTTAAAAATCTCTCTGACAGTTTTAATATACCATTGATTGCAGCGGCGGAAGACTTGCAAATGATCCGTATCCTTTAGAGGTTCGAAGCAACTCTAAAATGCATTCACTTTTCCCTCTGTCTTATTGGGCAACGAATAAAATAATATCATGAGTAAAAGCATGTTGTTATCTTTTTGTTTATCAAAAAACTGTATTCTGCCATAAATTTCAAGGAATGATTTTTTTTTAACAAGGCGTTACTTTTCCTAAACGACGATGCGTTTTCTAAAGTCAACCATATTTTGTATTTAGTTAAACATCCGACCCGTTCGCTAGACGAATGAGGTTTCTGTCGGTGACCTCTCATGTATTTTATGTGTAGCAGCTAAATCCAGAGTTTAAATTTACTTCTTTATTCTCTTAACGATCATCATTTAGCAGTTAGTAATATTTGTCGTGATTTATTAAACGACACAGATTAGACCCGTTGCCAAAATTTTATACTAAAGGAGGCTTCTTCTGTTATATAAGCACTATGTAGATATAGGATTCTTCTGTTTCCAAGGGCCTAATCACAGAAAACTCAGGCAAGGTCCCAATCTTCCTTCCAACAAGAATAATATTGCCAGCAGTGGCGTATTTACGGGAGGTTTACAGGGTCTTGACTTCTCCCTGGAGCTCTTGATATATTAAAAAAGGGTATACGTAACAGGGACAATCGATGATATACTATTAGATTTCCCATTGTCCCGGGAGTCTGGACCCCCTGGTATCTTTTACTATATTAAAGAAAGCGTTTTTTTAAGTCATTCATTTATGAAAATGAGAACCTTTTACCAACATTATGAGCTTGGACTCCCCGGAGCAAATTCCTAAATGAGCCACTGATTGTCAACGATATGAAAGAAGAAAAAATTAAGAGGCTTACAGAAGCTTTTCAATTAACCAGTATAATCAAACAAATGTACTATGAATATTATTATATAAAAGTCTTCCATACAGAAAATAATTAGATGTTAAAACGTTATCATAAAGACTTCATTTACATTTAAGTCTTTTTAAGTTTCCGGATTAACTAAATGCCTTAAACATAAATTAAAACAGACTATTTTAGCAAACATTTATAACCAACTTTTCATTTCCGGATAATAACCAAATAAATGCCACACCGTTGAGGGATCTTCCGTGTTTACTGCACGCTTTTAGGGCTTAATCAAATCGTTACGTTTTATTAGACAACTAAAAGAGCCATTTCACGTTTCTTTTAACAGTTTAATCGCGTCTCCAAAGTGTAGTTGACCTTCCATAAAACAAACAGTGGGAAGCGAGCTTCTGTTTTATTGCACTGACAATTACGTCTGTTGCGCTAACCTATATTGTTTTATTATTTGTGTGTGTATTTTTGTTAAATAAATATGAACTTGAAAATAAAGAATATTTTTTAAATATAGTGTTGTTAAAAATAAAAAAAAAAGAAAAAATAAAACATTGAAAATTAAAAAATAATATTTATTCCATTTTGAAAATCATATTTTTTAAAGTCGGCGTCAATCTAATACCTAATTACTAACAACATTACAAAAAACAAAATTATATATTGTTTGTTCTCCATTTAAAAGGGATAATCAAATTAGGTTTATTTTATAGTTAGTTACTTGCGTTTCGCGCCTTTAAATTTATATTCATAATATTTTGACACATCGTACGCAGGCTAAGCCCATGCGCAGTACAAACTAAAACGTCAAAATATGTAAAACCTGGCAGGGTGATTTTTTTCACGATACAAAAATGTTATTTGACCGCTATTTTGTTTTGCCTTCTTGAATTTGCGTTACAATTTTTTGTCAGTTCATCTCTAAACTACAATTAATTCTTGCACAAAATTTCAAATGTATTAAATTACTTTTTCAGACCAAATATTTAAATATTTTATTAAGACACCCTTTTGATTCGCAATTTTGGACGTACCAAAATGTTACCAATTTATTTCCATGTAAAACATTTGATTTTCGAGCAAAATTTGAGGTAAATGGGATAATTAGTTTTTTAGTATTTTTAAAAAAAAAATTCATTAGTATGCCATTTTATTTCGCCATATTGGATTTTTACCAAAAACCCCACATGACCCTTAATTTTCGACAATAATTAATAAAGTCAATCACGTAAGTAGTTTTTTAGCTATGCCGGGAATACACAGACCGACAGAATCGAGAAAGCATGTTTTTCCGCATCTAGGGATCTTGAAATGTAAAGATTTTAAAAAATATCTGAGGCCAAAAAAAATATATATAAAATGTGTTTCAAAAACGAAGGCGTTGCGGACACATGTCTATATGAAGTTTTAACCTTAGAATGAGCCAAAAAATTATGACCTGCAATTTTACCCAGGAATTAAAAAACACCCTCTATAACGAAGGTAAACTTTAAGAACGTCTTTGAAATAAAACTTTCAAACCAGCAAATGTGGATTAAAAGAAGTAATGAGTGAATATTAATATTTGGTTCCAACATGAATTCTGAAAAATAATTAAAATAAGTGTGATATAGAGATGAACTGCTAAATTGTGGTAGGAATTCAAGATGGCGGAACAAAATGGTTGCCAAATAAAATATTTGTAATCATTAAAAAATCACCCTCCCAGGTTTTTACAGATGTTCGCGTTTAAGGGTCCCTAGATGTTGAAAAAAATGACCTGTCTGTTTGCCCGTTTGTCAGTTCATGATTGACTTTAAATTATGGGTCACATGAGGATGACCTGGTAACATTTTGGTAAAAATCCAATATGGAGGAACAAAATGGAGGACTAATGAAATGTTAAAAAAATATATTACTAAAAAACTAACTATCCAATTTACCTCAAATTTCCAAAAATCAAGTGTTACATAGAAATGAACTGGTAACATTTTGGTAGGAATTTAAGATGGCAAAATAAAATTTAAAAAGTTAGCCTGCAAGAACTACTTAGTTTGATTTTAAATTTTGTATAGGAATGAAGTGGGATAGATATAGAGAGAATCGAACTGGTAAAATTCTGGTACGAATCACAGAGCTTGTAATAAAATGGCGTCCAGAGAAAATGTTTAAAAAAGTAATTTCTTTTATGCAATTGACTTGACAAATTTTACATAAAAACCAGATGTGATATAGGGATAAACTGGTAAATTTTTGGTACAAATTCAACATGATAGAACAAAATGCCTGTTTAAAAAATCATTGTAATAACTACTTACTCAATTTATTTTAAATTATGCCCAAAAATCAAGTGCGGTATAGGTAGAAACTAGCAAAATATTGGTACGAATCCAATATGGAGGAAGAAAATGGCCCCCAATAAAAATATTTGTAAAATCAGTATATATGTGTTACTAAATGTCTTTGTGCGAACTAAATTAGGTTAAGCTTCACTATGCCCAATAAATTGAAATATTCATAACCAGGGAAGTTCTGGGTGAAAGAAACTTACCAATTTTTTTTCTATACGTTATGAAATTTGAACTATTTACTATTTGTACGGTTTAAAATATTTTATTTACACTTCAAATTTCTTTTTTTCTAGAAAAATATTTCGTAGGGGTGTGGTATCTAATTACCCCCATTACCCCTCTGTAAATTACTGCACTATAAAAATGCATATTACAGACACATAATTTTCAGCTCTTTTGCAAAGAAAAACAACTGGGTAAAGAACACAATAAATCAAATTATCGATTGACGCCGAGTGATTTATCTAAGAAATCTCGATTATTTTTAGATAAAGCAGATGCTAGAAAGTCTGCAGTGTGCCTGAGAGATTGACTGTTTGTATGGTTATTTTTAAGACCTGCATAGATAATTGTAAAACTAAGTGAATACTAGGTTCTTTTCGTTTCAGATTCATTTTGAATATTTTTCTACCTAAGACAAATATGAAAAAAAAAAGATATTTTAAAAATATCGTGTTTCATATATAGTTTGTAGGGTTCTTAATGGGGCGGAACTTGGTCCCATCTAAATCAAGACAATGTGTATTGCTGATGATTTTCTGTAAATGTTTATTGATGGCGACTTCATAAAAGAGCTCTAAATAGTAAACAATAATATTTTTTTATCTTGCAAATTTGACTATATGAAGACGTTATACTCGTGGTATACTGTGTTCGGGGTCCAAGTCTCTATATGGGGATCTCGCTTATATAAAATATATAAAATGCTTAAGTGGGGAAAGCTTTAGATAATTTTATTACAATCCTAAAAGCATCTGCGTACAATTCTAGCTATAATGGTTTTTAAATTATTTAGAAATAAAAAATAAAATATTGCGTTTTTAAAATTATGCTGTAACTTTTTTGTTCTCCAACATTTTTCAAATATGTAAAAACATTCTCAGCAACTTTTTGTGTAAAATTTTGTATGCTGCCAAATTTTGTTTCTAAGGTTTCGTAAAGGGAGATCCATCATGAAGTACAATTCTAACAGCATCTGCGGACAATTCTAGCTGTAATGGTTTTTGAGTTATTTAGATATAAAAGATAAAAGATTGAGTTTTTAAAATTATACCGTAACTTTTTTCTTCAACAAAATTTTTCAAATTTTCAAATCTGTAAAAACATTCCCAGTAACTTGATGTGTAAAATTTTGTAGTCCTGCTAAATTTTGTTTCTGGGGTTTTATAAACGGAGATCCATCATCAACTTAATTTTTTTAAATACGGACCTATATTTTTAATTTTGTTTTTTACAATCCTTTGACCTCTCAAATAATATACCGCACTCATAAATTAAGAGTATTTTAAATTTTCCTTTGTGAATTTGGTCTTTCCTTGTGGGACAATCTTATATCTGCTCTCCAAATATTAGGTCTGTATTAAAAAAAAAACAAAATGGGTGATGGACCTCCGTTTACGAACTGTCGGATTCAAAATGTGACTAAAACTACAAAATTTATTGAAAAAATTTCTGTGCGAAGGTGTTTGATGGAAAAAATTGAAAATTTCTGGGAAATAAGAAAGTTATATTTTCATATTTTCTCTAACCTCTAATAAATAATATATGGCTCTGGCCACAGGTAAATATACATTCTCTTTTTAAAATATTTTAAATTATGCAGTTTTACTACTTTTACCTTAACCAGTGATAATATCCGTTTTCTAAATGAAATGCCCTGTAGATTATTACATTTTTGTATTACCCTGAGCATTTTAAACACTTTTTGTGTTATATTTCCTATATCTAAATTCAACGGTTTTCCAGAAAATGGCGCTTGAAAATTGGCATTTTGACCTTTTGAAGGTCTATAAGTGCTAAACGACTTAATTTGCAGCGAAATGGATTTCACTTTTTTAACTTAATTTTTGATTATCTATTTCCCCAGCCCAATTTCTTAAAATTTGACATTTCCTGTCAAAGTAGAAACTAGAAATAAGAAAGTTATAGAATACTTTTATTAGTTTCTCTAATCTCTAATAAACAATATTTGGCTCTGGCAACAGATAAACATAAATTCTCTTTTTAAAATGTTTTAAGTTAAGCAGTTTTGCCGTTCCTATCAGTGATAATATACGTGTTCTAAATGGAATCTCCTGTATATTACTACATTTTTGTATTGCCCTGAGTATTCTAAATACTTTTTGTGTTATGTTTCCTATATCTAAATTCAACTGTTTCCCAGAAAATGACGCTTGAAAATTGGCATTTAGACCTTTTGAAGGTCAGTAACTCCCAAACGACTTAACTTGCAACGAAATGGATTTTACTTTTTTATCTTAATTTTTAATTATCTATTTCCCCACCCCAATTTCTTAAAATTTGACATTTCCTGTCAAAGTAGAAACTAGAAATAAGAAAGTTATAGAATACTTTTATTAGTTTCTCTAATCTCTAATAAATAATATTTGGCTCTGGCAACAGATAAACATAAATTCTCTTTTTAATTTCTTAAAATTTGACATTTCTAATCATAGTAAAAACTGGTGTCAGGAGATAGATAACTAAAAACTGGGATAGGATTGTGCAATTTATTTTGTTGCCAATAAAGTCGTTAGGGAGTTACAGAGCTTTAAAGGGTCAACACTGTCAATTTTCAAGCGCCATTTTCTCGAAAACAGTTAAATTTAGGTAAAGGAAACTATATTAATATAGTTGGTTATGTTTTTGTTGACTAACATCGACTAGGCAGAAGAGGTGGGGGAGTGGGGTTTTATTTAAAAAATAATTTTAAATTTTCTATAAAATTTTCCCCAGAGACCAGTGGGTTAAATTAAATATAGCAAATAAACCTTATGTTTTCGCCATTTTTATAGGCCACATTATACACATTTTTCCAATTTAGTAAATCTTTTTGAGGACACTTTAATAGTCGTCATATCCGAATTTTCTGAGATTTTCTGTGTGGTTCACAAATGTGAACTTTCTTAATGTAAATAATCCTATAGTGGCAGAATTTTTAGTAATTTTAGGACCCTCCAGTTTTAAGCAAATAATAACCGAACCGACTCGTGTCGAAAATAATAATGTACTGTAATATGTACAAACCAGATTGTCTCTGAAGTAAATGTAGTCCAATTAGATATATCGGATCATTTTTCCTTAACATGTAACATTTTGAGCAGTACAAAATTAAATAAAGAAACCATTATATGTATAGAAACATTAAAGAAATCAATCTTAACACTTTGATATTGACTCAAACGTACGTTTTCTTACAAGCCATATTTTAAAATTATTTGACTTGCATGCGCCGTTAAGAAAAGTAAAATATAATAAACGCTATACGTACTCGCCATTAATAACACACTTAGAGAAAAACCTGCGAACTTAGACCGTAAAATGCCGAGCAACCTATTTTCTGCTAAAGACAAATGAAAGGAACTAAAAAACTAAACATTATGCCTGAAAAGAGAACATCTAGGAAATGATGATCTAAATAAATATTTTATATAGACTTAAATCTTCTGTTCTACCAAAAGCAGTCAATCCTTTGAATAAAAAAGTTTTTTTATTCAAAGAGTGATTCAGACTTCAAACATCAATGTCATGACAGTCGAAAAATAAACCTTTATCTCCAGGTAGTAGCCGATATCTAAATAGGTAAGCAATTATATCCGAAAAACCCTCCTATATTGTAATTCTAAAACCTTGCATATTTCGAAAACCGTTAATTTTTGATACATGATATATATTATACAAAAAATATGAAGAATTTAATATAAAATTCAAAAACATTAAAAAATGTGGTATATAGCATAGATTAAAATATAAGCATATGAAAAAGCAGATCGAATAAAACAACTTTTGTTTGAAAATTTTTTTTTCCAATTTCCAAAAAATAACCGATATATTTCAATTTAAAGAGTTACCTTGTTGACCCTGTATATGCCGCTGATATCCAAATTTAGTTCTCATTTAATATTTCTGAAATACAGTCTTCAACTGAAAAAATTAATAAGGACATAGCTACAATTTTATAAACATCTTAACGTCACCTCCTTCGATTAAACCGCAATAAGTCAATTGGCATTCTGTTGGGAAGCGATACCGTATACCTCCCCATCAGATAGTTTAAATGTAATTTTGGATGGTCAAGTTATTAAATTTTTGACATTAGTAAATCTCTAGGGCTGATTAAAGACTACAAACTAAGATTTAGAGACAACGTAAAGGTATTACGCAAAACGGCTTATTCGGAACAATGTCGGCATATAATCTAGAATCAACAAAACTTTTAAATTATTGCTTATTTTTAATTTAATAGTTAACTATCAAATTAAGTTCACATTTCGACTGTAGTTGATAATGGTGGAACCGTTAATTTTTTCCAATTTGGATTCAAGGTTTGTAACTGTATGTATTCATTTCTAATACCAAAATAAATATTAATTAAACTATCTATAACTTTAATTTCCATTCCATTCCATTATATATATATATATATATATATATATATATATATATATATATATATATATATAAAGTATATATTTATTTAAGATCAGTTTTACTTTAGACACGTTATAAACCAGTTGAACTTATATGTTGTAAAAGTCAAGAAACATTCAATATCATATATATATATATATATATATATATATATATATATAATAAATAAATATATATATATATATATATATATATATATATATATATATATATATAATGAATATATATATATATATATATATATATATATATATATATATATATATATATATATATATATATATATATATATATATATATATATATATATATATATATATATATATATATATATATATATATATATATATATATATATATATATATATATATATATATATATATATATATATATATATATATATATATATATATATATATATATATATATATATATATATATATATGATCATTGAATGTTTCTTGAACCTTTGCAAATATATAAGTTTCAGCAAAGTTTTCTTGGGAATTTTGGTTCATTAAAATAAACTGGGAGGTAGTGGATAATTACATAATTTTATTTTTTTTTCCAGGACGTTTCGTTGACTTTCGTACAACATTTTCAACTGGTTTATAACGTGTCTAAAGTAAAATTGATCTTAAATAAATATATACGATTTACAAAAAATAAACTTACCATCAGAAACAAAGATCCATGCATTAAATGCGATAACAAATTGTGTAACACATATGAGACATATAACACGAAGCTGACATTTTATATATTACATTATAAACAAGCACAACGTGAAAATATAATACATCAGTCACATACATAGAACGACAACGAGTATTAAAGTCGACTGCTACTACATTACAAATAAGACATGTAGGTGCTGTGAGAATTCTGTTGTTTTTTTGTGCTGTAAGAGTTTAAAAGAAATTATTTTACGAACATCCAAAATACCATTGTTATTTCATTTCTCATTTGGTATCCAATTGCAAAAAAAAGTACATTTTTTTGGGGTACTAGAAATCAAATGAGAAATGAAATAACAATGGTATTTTGGATGTTCGTAAAATAATTTCTTTTAAATTCTTACAGCACAAAAAAACAACAGAATTCTCATAGGACCTACATGTCTTATTTGTAATGTAGTAGCAGTCGACTTTAATACTCGTTGTCGTTCTATGTATGTGACTGATGTATTATATTTTCACGTTGTGTTTGTTTATAATGTAATATATAAAATGTCAGCTTCGTGTTATATGTCTCATATGTGTTACACAATTTGTTATCGCATTTAATGCATGGATCTTTGTTTCTGATGGTAAGTTTATTTTTTGTAAATCGTATATATTTATTTAAGGTCAATTTTACTTTTAGACACGTTATAAACCAGTTGAAAAAGTTGTACGAAAGTCAACGAAACGTCCTGGAAAAAAAAATAAAATTATGTAACTGTCCACTACCTCCCAGTTTATTTTAATGAACCAAAATTCCCAAGAAAACTTTGCTGAAATATATATATATATATATATAGTTTCGCAAATATTTTTCTTGAACCTTCAACTATATATTGTAATTAGGTATTTCTTTTCTTGGGATGCGTGTTCATAAAATTAAAACGATTTTTTAATTATTTGTCATATTTAATTTAATTTGACATTTCGACAGGTAGTTCCATGTCTTTTTTAAAAATGTTTTTGTTTTATTTTTCCTAAAACAGATTGCAAAAAATAAACAATCTAAAATTTCAAAAAATCAAAAATTATCTTACCATGAGACGTAAATCAAAAGGTCAATAACACCAATTAACATTTAAGCATAATAAAATACACATAGTATATTGTCATTTTGTCAAACAAATACACTATATATTTCAGTTAGTCTGCAATAGATGTTCTGTGTTTGTATTTGTTTGACAAAATGACAATGTGCTATGTGTATTTTATTTTGCTTAAATGTTAATTGGTGTTATTGGCCTTTTGATTTACGTCTCATGTAAGATAATTTTTGATTTTTTAAAAACTTAGATTGTTTATTTTTTGCAATCTGTTTTAGGAAAAATAAAATAAAAACATTTTTGAAAAAGACATGGAACTACCTGTCGAAACGTCAAATTAAATTAAATATGACAAATAATTAAAAAATCGTTTTAATTTTATGAACACGCATCCCAAGAAAAGAAGTACCTAATTACTATATATATATATATATATATATATATATATATATATATATATATATATATATATATATATATATATATATATATATATATATATATATATATATATATATATATATATATATATATATATATATATATATATATATATATATATATATATCGCATCGCAAATATGACACAGGAAGAGCCAACTCCGTTAGAGTGGTTGAGGCAGAAGAAAGAATAATTCAAACGGTAGAAGAAAACCCGGATGTCAGTACTCAGCAAAATGCCGTTGTAGAAGGAATAGCGAAATTTACATCTTGGAAGGTAATCCATAAAGAACTTCTTTATCCTTTTCATTTGCAAACGGTGCAACCTCTTTATGATGGTGGTGAGGGATTACGCCTAAATATTGTAATACTATTTTAGATAAATATAAAAATGATAATACTTTCATTAATATTATATTAATTACTGATGAAGTTGGTTTTATACGCGATGAAATCGTGAATTTACATAACACACATCAGTGGGGTATTGAAAATCCACATGCTCATGTAGAAAGGGAACATCAGCGAAGATTCATGTTAAATGTTTGGGCCGGCATTATAGGCGATTGTCTCTTTTTTGATCGGACGTTGAATGGAAATCTTTTTTTAAGTTTTTTACAAAATGATCTTCCTGGCATATTAGAAGATGTTCCCTTTCGATCACGAATAAGGATGTGGCTCTTGCAAGACGACGCACCACCACATTACAGCCTACATTACAGGCGGAACACTTCCTTGGGCACCCCGTTCCCCAGATCTTAACCTAATGGATTTTTTTTCTCTAGGGGTATTTAAAAACGTTGGTGTATAAAACTGAAGTGAATAACCTTGATGATTTACAAATTCGAATAATAAATTGCTGTAAACATGGTGTAACACACTCGGTGTTTCTCATCGTGTTCGGAGATATTTTCTAAAAGCCGTTAGATAATGTATCGAAGTTAATGGTGGACATTTTCAGAAATTATAAAGTGTGTTAGTTGTGTTACGCTGTTATTTGTTGTATTGTTATAATTTAATTGAATAAAACTTTAATAACGATTTGCGGCTAAACGGTATGATTTATCGATTTGAAGTAAGAGTATATTATTTGAAGCACATTCCATCAGCTTAAAGATGGCAACTCAATTCTGATATTTTCTGTCTAAATAAAAAAATTTTCACGGAAACAAGTTTTCAGTTCTGGATAAAGTGTCCTCTGGTGGCAACTTAAATAAACATTTTTACCTTTGGATAAGAGCGTCCAATACCTTAAACTTATGTATCAAATATAGAGTTGATCCGTAAAGAGATAAATTAAATATTCCCAAAAATTAAAATTAAAAATGCAACTTTGAACAGCCGTTACTAGGAAACCATTGAGATTTTGACATTTTCTTAAATGACTGTTATTTGTTCATGTAGAATCACAGCCTTAAGTTTCCTGACGTTGTTCCCACACACCCTGTATGTAAATATATTAACGATCCATCAAGTATCGGATACATTAATTAAATCAATTAGTTAAAATATTTTGTTGACCACTGAGAGCCTTGTGGGACAGAATTTTTTTAAAATTCTATAGATGGAAAAATAATTTGAAATGTATTTCAACCGTCACAACAAGCTCAATTTTTAGAACCTAGTGGACTGAAAAAAACGTTAAAACAAAGATGGTGTGTTGTTCCAAAAAAAGTTAAAGTTCACGTGGTCTGCATTCCTAAAGAGTCTAAATCCAATTAAAAAAGAGAAGGCTGTAAAGAGATTTCAACACGGATTCTTCTATGGCTTTTTCATGCTTTCCAGTTTCAAATTTTTTGTAGTTACAAACGTATAATAGTTTCATTATAAAAAAATAACCCAGTACTTAACGTGAATGATTGTCAATAATCTAAAATCTCAAGTTCCTTTCTTATATGCACAGAATAATGGAAAGTTTCTCTTCCGTTATCAAAGTTCATTCTAAACTATGACCTAAAATAAGAAAATAAAATTTTATGATACCCCATTAACCTACATTGAGCCAGTAATCATATTAAGAATTTTAGAAATATAGAGACGAAATTCCCTTCTATAGAGGAAATTTCCCTATTGGGAATGAAGGACAAAGTAAGTATTTAGGATAAACAGAGTTTTCACAGTCGACACAGCTTTTATTTTATGGTCGATTAAAGCTTCTGTAACTTTTAATCAAGTTTTTTGTTTTACCAATTTATGCCATAAAAGCAAGGACATTTAAAAGAGTAGATATCCCATATTTCTTGAGGCTGATCGAGCTGATTTTTCTAGGAGAAAACCGGGAATAAAATAAAAAACATAAATTGCTTAAAATTAAACAAACTGTTTGCATGCAGTTAACTTCTGGATAGTTATATTATCAGCTCTAAATATTCTTCAAGTATGTTTACAAAATACTGAACTTTTGCAGATAAAGTTCCAAAGCAAGAATCTTGTAGGGAATAGTAGAGTTAGCATCAAACGGCAAAAATTGTGTTTGAATTGACTTCAGCAAACTTGTTTTCTTGGTTAGGGTAGGGGGTTTGTATCTAAAAGCAGTGTGTTTTAAGTTATAAAGCAAAGTGAACTAGTTATCGTGATATTTTTAAAACTTCCATTTAAAGCACAGGTATTATTCTTTCCACAAAGGGTAAACCCGAGGTTAAGCCGGAAAATTTAATTTTGTAATTAATTTAATAATTAACGAATAATAACGATTTTTATGTAAATGGAGACTACAAGTTAGTGATTATAGTAAGCAAAACAAAATAAGGCCCTTCTTTCAGTTGATACATACACTTTATGAAATTATGTAACAGTGCAGTGAAGTACAATTTTTTAAAATTCAACCTAAACTTAAATAGCTATAACTTTTAAATAAAATGGTTTGCTTATAAACGGTTTTTTACATTTTATAGGCTTGTAGTACCTAAGCTTCAAGAGTTGCTTTGATCTGGTATATACGACGGGTAAAACAAAATCAGTATTAACTAGTACCGAGTTAATTAAGGGGTTCTTAAGAAAAAATTCATTTCTCAAAATTTCGATATCAGATTTATTTTTAAATTTTTTCCCTCTAAATTAAACCCATTCATTTTTAAAAATCCTTATTTTAATTTTCGTGGCTTTCCCAAGGACACTTTTAGAAAAAGTAGATATAATTTTGTCTTTCCGAATGGTAATTTTAAGTCAGGGGCGTACTAATTATCGTTTTCAGACCGTATTATATATTTCTAATTTTCTTAAATTAAACTTTGTCCCCTAAATTCTGTAAAAGAAATATTTACTTTTCCTTATTAATTTTCAAAAAAGTGGTTTCAAATCTCGAGAGTGTGTTTTAATTTTATGAGATGCCCATAGATTGAGTAATTTTGATTATTTGATTAATTTGTTAGCATAAAAATTACTTTTCTTTAAATTACCAATTCTAGGTACTTTTTAAGTAAAAACACATAATTATTAAGACTGGGACACTCCTTACCGGTCGATCTGTAACCACTGCGAGCTACTTTCTTTTTTAATGAACGGGATACCCTGTGTCTTATTGTAAATATATTTGAATTCTCCAATAAAAGTTAGATTAAATTTTAATTTATTATATTACATTTATTAAGGGTTGCCTATACCTAAGGACGGAATAACTACATTTATTAAAAAATACTAAAATTACTAAAAAAGTATTGCAATTAGGTATACAGAACCCTAAATTGTGCTTGAAAGTGCAAATTATTAAATTTCAACTTTAATTTAAATGGATTGCTTTCAAACGCTTTTTTACATTTTGTTTTATTAACATTTTTGTAAAAATCTGATTTTTATATGGTGTATTCGATAGACAGAGCAAAACTAGGTAGTATTTTTTATACGAACTTTGTCAATAGCGGGAATCTACAGATGAAATTATTTTGATTTTAATTGTATGTACTTCCAGTTCTTACTACTTCTATCTACTTAATAAATGAGTAATAAGAAATATAGCTAATTGCACAGATTTTAAATATCTGATTTATTTTTTAAGAATTTATTTTTTCTCTTTAAAATATGCACTTTTTTCAACATTTTCCCCTCTGAATTAATCAATCTTTTTAAACGACTAACTTTGTATTCCTTTTGAATTCTGGATGGAAACATTTAATAAAATTGAATACAATTATAGTTTTTTAAAGGTCGGTTAACTTTTTCTGATCATATTATTCCTTTTTATTTTCTTAAATCGGACTTAACTCCTGAATTCTGTAAAGAGTATTTTTGGTTTTCATTATAATTTTTAAAAATGTGATTTCAAAGCTTAGACGGGTTTTTAATTGAATGTCAATATTAAACTAAACATAGACAGAGCAATTTTGATTATTTTGTTAAACTTATTTTTTTTAACGCAGAATTTATTTTTTTTTTAATTATCAGTTCTAGGCACTTCTTAAGGAAAAATGTGCCTAATTACATAAGTATATCTTTTTTATTAGTAGTCTTTAATATATCGGTTAATAAAAAAACATATATTTAAAGATTATGTACAGGGAATTACGACACGATAAATTTGCAATTTGTCTTTTGTTATAGACGATGCACACAAAAAAACTGTGAGGATTGTAACATATACAAAGGAATATAAATATATTTTACGATATGCAGTATGGTCCAAGAACCTCCGATTATAAAAGTACACTTTTTGTTATATATAAAATTCTGCACATAATGGGGCCATCAGCAACCTATTTTTTTTAAACATAGACCTGATTTTTTTGAATATTTTCACCCAATAAGTTATCGCTCCTAATGTTTCGAACCAATTTTTACGTAATGCAATAATGCATTGGTATCTTTAGTATGTAGCTCACTGCTACTAAAACAAATCTAGTTGGAAGATCAAAAGCTTTAAAAAAATGTCATAAAATATACATTAAGTTTGGGTAAAAAATATTAGTTTTCTTTTACCCCTGGTATATTCTAGACCAAAGCGGCTCTAAAAACTTAGATACCATAAAATTATTAACAAAAAATAGGCCTATAAAACCTAAAAAACCCTTTCTAAACAAACCATTTTGTTTACTCGTTGTGCAATCTAATTTTTAAATTCTATCCTACACTAAACCAAACATAAGTGTATAAAAATAAAAATATTAGCCTACAGGTCGATATTGTTCAAGACAAATCAACCAACATATTATAAAAGGAGCTATTTATATGTTCGAAAATATACAATTAAATGATTTATTACATGCTTTGAAAGTCTACTGCTGTTATTCACATTTTCATTTTCAAAGTAAAGTAGAATGGTATCTAGCAGAAATAATTCCCAAGAAATTATAATTTTTTATGTTTATCTAATACTAAGTAATTATACCACCTTTAGGAGCAGTGGCAACAACGCTTTTTTTCCGATCGAAACGTGTTGGTTCGAAACATGACGTGGCGGGTACTTTTCCAGTGCTCTTTTGACTTTTCTTCAAACTGAACGAAACAAGTATTTTGAAATATAGGTCCAAATTAAAATACTTATAATTTTGACTCAACCAAACAAACATTTAGTTTAATTAATAAACTTTCATGGATTTATATTAACAATTTCTAAGAGTTTTCGAAAAAATAGTTAGCACTCACTCAGCCCAACATACTTCATAAGTTTCCTCGATATAAAAAGGATTATCCCAATAAAATAGAAATATGTTAGTCTGGGTAATGTGTCTTCTACTGGCCATTATAGCTTAAATTTAATTGTTTTATTGAAAACTAAATTACTTATTACATTTTGGTTTAAGTCGCCTCATAAGACCTCAGGCTACTGCTCTAAACAAATTGTTGGTGAGAAACGCCCACCCCTCAAGAGAAAAAAATATAAAAATTGTCCACCATATTAAATCTGATACCTCTTCGAAATAGAAAAAAGAACAAGTAATTTTGAAAAGCAAAACATGAGTGAGAAAAATTAAAACGGGAGCTTACGCAAAACCTGATCAGAGTCAGGAAAAAACATTTATTGGCAATAAGTTTGCTTTTAATGGTTATCACTCTTGATGCATATTGAAGAATGTCCTTAAAAATGGCTTCGAATATTTATATGGTATTTTCATATGAACAAACATAATTTAACTAAAAACGAGGCACTAGCAACTGGTTTGCTATTTACATGCACGATAGAGTGATGTACACGAGGCTGATTCTGTTAATGTTTTCTGTTTAAATGCCTGATTAGAATAGTTTGATTAAAAACAATTAAGGCAAGCCACTATAAAACTGACACATCCCAGGGTAACATTAGTTAAGGAAGCAGAAATAAAAACTTAAAAAAAAAATGCTCAGTTTTGTATTTATTTGCAGTATCTTTGTACGAATTATATTAAATCGCTGAAAACAAGTTTCGAGAAGAGTTTCGCTATTTTAGGGGTTTAAAACAAACCCAAATATAAGACTTACAGAAGACGGTAGAATTCCGGTGGTTTTAATAATGGGTTAACTGGCGCGTTGGTTCCGTCTTTCTAGTGTTTTCTCATTACATATTCTTTAATAGGCTCTCTAATTTTATGGAAAATCCGACTAATACTCTCAAAAATTGCCTGCTTTTAAAAAGACTCAGTTGCTATAGTATGAAATGGAAATTTTAATGTTTGTGTTAAGATCATGACAAGTAAAACATATCAACATCAACCGTATTATTATTTTTTTTTCTCGACCGATAATTTGTCCAGTAAGAAAGTTATTTCATAATTCTCGGCCAACATAGGGATATTAATTTACAATTTCTGTGGTCATGCTTTTGATCAGTATGTGTGATATGGCACACAATTGAAAATTTCATTAAATATACGTTAAAAATTAAATAGCTTTTTTCTTCTATTAAATACGTTGAAATTATTTTGACGATTATAGAATAATGAATTTCTATTTTTATTTTGAAAAAATCACCCTCCGAGAGGCCTAGTTTCCGAAACGACATATTTTCTAATTTCCTGGGTCTGTTTGCTGCCTGTTCGCGGCATAACTAAAAAACAACTCAACAGATTGACGAAATTTCGTTAATAAACTAGGGCTTATAATGATATAAAATGGTAGGATTCTGGAGAAAAATCCACTATGGTAGATTAAAATGGCGGCTTAACAAAATGATAAAAAATTAATACTAGAAAACTGCTTATCCAATTTACCTCAAATTTTACACAAAAAAATCAAGTGCGGCAGGAATAAACTGGTAAAATTTGGGTACGAATCCAAGATGCCGAACCAAAATGAAGGCGTAATAAAATGTTCTAAAAAAGTTTGTCTTAAAGAAATACTTATTCAATTATTTTCAAATTAATGAGCAGTAATTAAGTGTGATAGAGATGAACAGGTAATATTTTGATATAAATTCAATACAAATACAACGTTTAAAAGCCTATTCATTAGACTTTAAATTATGCACAAAAATTAGATGGGATATACCCCATATCACAAAATGTTCAAAAATATATTTCTAAAAATTTACTTCACAATTTACCTCAAAATTTTCTCAAAGATCTATTCAGGTATAAACTTATAGGAAACTCAGGGTAAATGAGTAAAACCATTCTGTAAAGGAACTTGACAGAAATTCCCTCCTTTTCCCTACAAAAATGAAAGAAAACTTTGTATGTTATTTAATTGTTCTATGTGAAACTATTCCTAATAAAAGGAAAGGTTCGTAACAAGTGAAGTTCCGGGTAAAGAAAATTATTGGATTTTTCTGGATAAAATCCAAAGCTTACATTATAGTATATCAAAACCCGTATTTTATATTAATTTGCATAAAAAATTATTATAGGTACTAAATTATTATATTTAAAATTTATTTTGTTTATCGTGCGTTCATGGAACTATTATAAAATTTATTAATTTAAATGCTGTTCTAAATTAAGATATGTGCTATAAAATTGTATGATATTTTTGAATTGACTGTATTTTTCAACAGAAAATTGGCATAAAATACCTTATAATTACAAGTCCGCAAAATAAGTGATAACTGTACTTAGCTAGTAACAATCGTCATCTGAACCTGGTTAATAATAATCATTAACAGGCCCCTGACATCAGTGGCCTCCTGCGGGGTCTATTTTTGTCCTAAATATAAATTTTTACTAAAACGTATTTTGATTTAATTTTTTCCCTCCCGCCAAAAGAAGATTTTTCCCCCCGGAGGAAACTTTTTGAACACTGTCGGCATGCCTGGTAACTTTAGTTCTTAGATAAATTTGGTAAATAAAGTAATAATTTTAAAATTAGGCTAAAGGGGTTATTAGATATTTCTATTTGATCGAGGGTATGGGAGGAATAATAGAACAAATTTCTAAATTCATCAATACGTTTCATTAATTTAATTTATAATTTATTTATTTAAGTTTTTAAAATTAAAACGCGAAGCAAAATTATGTTTTTGAAAGATCAATAGCATTGCTGATTATCTGAAGGAGCGCGCGGAGAAATAGAAACTCAGACGCTGATATTAGTTGAGTTGTGTGGGAATTTCTCGATAGATTTTACTCTCCTGAAAGATCGCAAAGTTGGGTTCCATTTTGGGGGCCTTGTATTTTCCAATTGTTGGATCGTCGACGTCAATTAATATTTATTTTGTTTAAATGTGAGGTGAGGTTTTATACATAATTGGCTCACCAGCACTCAATCCATTCAAGTGTTAACCGTTCACATTCATGAATTTCTTGATCTTTCTAGAATTACGTGATTGGCGGTTTGGCTAGAAGGCGTATTATCTTACTTTAGGTGACTCTTACATACCATATGAATATCGCTTTCTATTTTTTGTCATACCTGCACCAAAATTCATTATGTGTAAAAACCTAACTGTAATTTCATTTTATCTCACAAATGTCATGGTAATGTGTAATTTCCCACTATTCGCCAAAATAATTGAAAATGTAGTCACTACTTGAATTCAATTACATTTTCAAATAATTTTCTTTCATTCAGATCTTTGTGATGCAGTGGATGTCATTATTATAGAAATTTCTGAACTCTTAGAGAATCTTTTTTCTGTATACATATATACCATTTTTTTATCTTTGAAAGCCTTGGCCCTGTGATAAAATAAAAATATTATTTTACGTTTATTACTGAGAGAATAAATATGTAATATTAATAGTTTTTGTTGATTGCCCTGGAGTTTAATTAAATCAGCAGTAGTATTTATTTTAATTTTCAGCGCAGTAAATCACCAAATAATAACTAAGGAGCGTCTATTCGAAACCGGATAAGTCCAGTATTCAAAATAATAAATTTTTATGGTTTAGGGTAGGTCTTGGTGAATAAAATACTTCTACGTTGTTAGCACTCATCAAAACTAGTCATATTCTATATAAAACGTTTGGAAGTATTACATGCTCTCGGGTTAGACACGTACCAATACCAAACTACGAGTAAAATAAATGCATACAAATGAGACACTTCCCTAGTTCATATAATAGAAATTGTAAACAAAAACTCGACAAGCCCATAATGATACAGGTTTCTTAAGTAGAAATGTCTAAGTTTTGTATCATAATACTTTGCTGATAGATGTCAGTACTTAGCGCTAATATGTTGATGTATGGCTGTGTAAAATTTGGCTTCATTGCTTCAACACGATCAGGTGATTTAATGTTAAAAGCAAAAGCAGATTTTTTAAATAAGGTGTCAAGTATACTTGACTTTGATGATGATATTAACTTTTATATGGGCAAACGCTTTGGTAAAATTTTGGCCGTTGTTCACGGTTGTGGTGTGGTGAATCACTAGATTTGTTCAAAATATAAAATCCCAAGTTCTTTATCTTCTCTGATTAGGACTAAATCCTGTTATTTTCAACAATGTTCGCCTTTTTATTCTTGGGAGGCTGATGTTCAGCTCTCATGCCATCTTTTTGGTGGTCTTCCTGGTAGCCTGGAGGTATTTGGTTTGTTTGTTCTAACGATGTTCGGGAGCCTGTCATCTGCCATTCTATCGACATGATCTCTCCATTCTCTTCGTCTGTTCTGTACCAATCTCACTACACCTTGTATTACGCATGTTTGACTTATTTCCTCGTTTGTCTTTCCGTCAAGTAAGGTGTGCCTGTGATTGACCGTAGTATTCTTATTTCGGTTGTTCTTAGGATGCTCTTGGTAGTTGCCGTGTCTGCTCTGGTTTCCCCTGCGTATGTCATTATGGGTATGACACAGGTTTTGCATATTTCACCTTTGCTCTGTGTTTTCATGTATTTGTTTCTCCATATGATGTCCCTTAAAAATCCAGAGGTCATGGTGGCTTGGGTTGTTTAATCTTTTACCTTTTCTTTAATATTCCTATCACTAGTAACATTTATTCCCATATATTTGACTTTCATGACTTGATTCACTGTCCTATTATATATAGCCAGCTTGCACTTGGTTCTTTGGATATCATAAGCGATTTGCTTTTTTGGTTAGAGATAATCATGTTGAAGGTTTTGCCAATATTCTCAAACTTATACAGCATTCTTTGGAGATCGTCTTCGGCCTCTGATATGATAACTGCGTCATCGGCATAGCAAACTATTTTCATGGCTTCGTTTTCCATTCTGTATCCTCCTCCAGCTGTCTTGACTTCGGTAATCAATTCGTCCATGATAAGGTTGAAGCGAATCTGACTGAGGTTAACTCCTTGTCTTATTCAGCTTGCCATCGGTATTTCTTTTGATGTTTCGTTTCCTATTTTTATTGTTGTCTTGTTGTTTGTATTAAGCGTTTTAATAACTGATATAATATTAGAATTGACATTTCTATTTTTCAATAGTCTTAATACATCTTTGTCTCACTCTGTCAAACGCTTGCGAAAGGTCTTCAAAACACATAAATGCCGGTTTGTTATATTGGATTGCTTTTTCTGCTACTTGGTGAAGTATGAATATTGCACCGATGGTTGACCTGTCTTGTCTGAAACCCTGTTGTTCTTCACGTATTCCGGTCTGACTGATTTTGGTAGCCAGGATTTTAGTCAGACTTCAAGACTGTGCTAAGAAGAGTAATTCCTCGATAATTCTTGGAATCAGCCTTAATTCCTCTTTTAAATATGGGAATTATAATGCTTGTTTTCCATTGTTCTGGAATTTTTTCTCAAGTAAGAATTTTGTCGTAAAAGGTGGTTAATTCTTCCATCAGTGTATCTCCCCCATATTTGATTATCTCAATTGCTATGCCATCTGGTCCTGGTAATTTTCGGTTTTTCAACTTTCGAGCATTTTGCTGGATTGATTCTTTGCTGATATCAAAAATATATGGGCCACTGGGTGCGTCGTCATTGTTCCGCGAATCTTCATTATTCTCTTCATCTGTGTTCGCGTATAGGTTCTTAAAGCGTTTTTCCCGTTTCTCAGTTTTTATTGTGGTGAGCTGAACGCATTCATTAATTGGTCCTTTTCGGTTTCTTTGTTTTTTTTTCTGCACTATATAGGTCATTTTCCATGTCAGATGAAAATTTTTCCCGGTCTTTTGATTGTTTGGATTGCAGCATTGACCCTATTTCGGATAAGCTTATACCCATCATAGTTGATAGCATTGCTCCTATATTGCAGAAAGAACTATCTTTTTTCTTCTTTTTGTTCCGCAAGAATTTTAACCTCTTAAAACCAGGGGTTATTTCGCACTCCACCGCAAACAATTTTTCTTTTCCCATAGCTTCTTCAGCGGCTTCCATGATATTGGATCGCAGTTTTTTCAACGAGGCTTCAACGTGGTCCACTTCTCAAATTTTATTGTTGTTAATTTTTTGTGCCGGTCTTTGCTGATATAAGTATTTTGTTGTTTCATCAAAAAGAGATTCTATGTTGAGCTTTTCAGTAGTATTTCTTTTTCTTAGCTTGGTGAAATGTACATCAAGTCTCAGCTTCGCTAGTACAAGGTTGTGTTTGGTTACCGTATTTGCTGAAGTTAAAACTCTGACGTCTAAGCCTGTTGTGCGGTGGATACTTCTATTGGTCAAGATATAGTCTATTATCAATTTCTGTCCCCTAGTATTTTCGAAAGTAAATATATGATGTGGTTTCTGGGGGAAAAAGATGTTTTTAATTCGTAATTCGTTCTGAGTGCAAAAGTCAATAAGCATTGCTCCATTGTCATTAACTGTATTCTCGTTATACTGATTTTTTATTAAATATTGTATATATAGTATTGATCTCGTTTCCTACTCTGGCATTGAAGTCACCAAGTTCTTATGCCATGCAATTCATTTGTTTTTCTTATTAATAAAGACTAAATGTCTGTATACTTTATGTTATGTAACTAGAAATATAATTGTATTTAAATATTTAATTACAAATTACAAGTAATATGAATTACCAGATATTTAAAGATGGCAGTAACCATCACGAAAATTAAATTATGATAGCATTAATCTTAACAAGGGTTAATAAAACAAAACTAATATTGCAATCGATTTGTTTGCTCCCCCCTTACCTCCCAAAATAAAATATCACATTTCATAACCAATCCAAAGCTGTATCAAATTTAGCTCCATCTCCACTGTCAGGTGACAGTTAGATGTCAGTCACAAACTTAAATTCAAAACAATTCGATATTTTGCAAATATTTACTGCTTTTTATAGCAATCTGAAATAAACCCACAAACATTATCGGTAGTGAAAACTACCAATAGTTCGGTTTTAATTCATATAATTCTAACTGGTAATAAAATGGAAAATTACAAATTTAAAACAATAACGTGTTTCGAGAAAAAAATATATGCAGCTACGTCATAGTTTACAGCTATCAAATGGGACAATAGTAATATTCGCCATATACTCATATACAGTGCGTTTGACCAGCGAACAGAACACCTTATGGTGTGGAACATGTGGCAGCAGCGAACAGAACACCTTATGGTGTGGAACATGTGGCCGATTAAGGCTCGTCGACTATGTAAGGAAGAAAAACGGCAATAACCTGGCCCCCTCTGTATCGTATCAAAATATGTGGGTTTTTGATCACTTCCGACGTGACTTCGTCACTTCCAAAATTTAATTCAAAATTTCCGCAAACCAATTTGTTTACAACTTGAAAGAAAAAAAAATTAAATTGTAGGATGGCTGCATTTTGGGCCATATCAATACTAAATAAAAAAGGCATATATGCATATCATTTTAATAGTTAAACTTATATTTTTGTTAATGTTGTGTGTTTTTTTTTAAATTTTTTTTTCTAATCATATCAACAAAATATAGAATATAATTGTGCGCATTTTCTACTGTAAATAATACTATATTTAGAACGAAGCATGTTGAGAAACCATGTTATACGAACTAATTTTTACATTTTTGGGACAGTTATCCCAAAATATTCAGCACTCATTTATAAATCACCCAGTATATCGAGTTGTATGATCGGTGACTACTACAGACTCAAAGTTGTTTTCTTGAAATTTCTAGAAACCGTGAATATCTCCGTAACGATTAAAAATCAAGGCATCACGAACTGCTGAAAATTATACAGTGGAAATTAAAGGCAAATACAGGATATGCTCTGAATGGTGATCAGCTCTGGCCGTTTTGATTGATGTTTACCTAGTTTAGAATAATCAAAGCGCATCCAGTTTTCAAATCAGGTTCGAACTGCTGTGGCTATCTGTTATTAGTATTTCAGTCGACAAAGTGCTATTTACTTTAAATGACACAAAATAAACATTATTCATCTTTAAGGGAGAACTGCACCCAAAAAGTGAAAAATCAGCGACAAGGTACGCAATAAAAAAAACTTCCTGCACGTCCGATTTCAAAAAAATGTGTTATGTATAGGTAATTTAAATTACATTTCGGTTAAAAATGGATTCAAAAGGGTTCACGCGCTGCAGAAATACAAAGACATGAGTACGATTTACCATTTCAAATTTTGCAGTTACGTAGACAAAGGATCAATGTAAGGCGGTAAAGAGCCATTTTGTGGAAAAAAAATTATATGCGAAGGCATGTGCGTCAAAAAGAGGTCAAAAAATAGTCGAAAATGGACAAATCTACTTTTATTTTATAACTCTAGATTTGATTTTTTCATAAAAATTCGCATTTAGCGCCCAACTACACATATTTCCCTATTAAAATCACATTGAAGCTAATACATCTCTTATAGTTTTAACATAATATTGCAGCCGCGGAAGGCTTGCAAATGATCCATATTACTGCGTGCAGTTCCCCCTTAAGGAAAAATCTCGGAACATAAAAAGCAAATTTATATGTTCCTATTAGGCATTTTAAAATATATCTGCCTAAAAGTCGGAAACATCTAAAATTTGTTGATAGAATTTCAACAATGTTCATGCGGCAATACAAAATTTTTTTTTGGAATAATGAAATAAACATTATCGGTTTATAACTTAAATACATTTGTATACCTGTTCTGTATCAGATTAATAAATATTTATGTGTTATAGCCAACAGTAACCTCAACTCTGCGCAGGCGCTACGCGGAGGGCCAAAAGAAAAGTAAGACCATTTTTTTGCGTTCGTTCGGTCAGCGATCGTAGGTTAAATTCATTCGATTAGAGACTGGGGGATCCAATGACCACCGCTTTCTATAGTACCCTCTGCACTTGTTCGGGTGAATTTGTGGTATCTTCTTAATTTCAGAAAGTATATCTTCTAAAACGCCGACAATAAACACTACCAGCGCTGTCTATATTATCGTCTCCACTTGTTCGGGTGAATTTGATGGTGTCTTCTTAATTGCAGAAAATGTATCTCCTAAAACGCCGACAATAAGCACCATCATTTGAACCTGGTATTCTGAGTATATCCTGCGAAGTTCGGCTAGCAGTTCCTGCAATTTGGTACGCTTATTCCCCCTATAACCAAAATGTTGGTTTCTACTGGGACTGAAAATTTAATGACAAATATCGACTTTATACGCTAGTCCAGCAAAACGATATCAGGTTTGTCGGCCTGTAGCCCGGTTGTAGTAGAGAAACCGTAATACCATATACCATATATATCCGTATTCTTCCGCTTGTTGTCATCTAAAATGACATCTAAGTCAGTTGGTGTCGGTCACTGATAACGTCCCTATCACAGTTTAATCTGTTGTGTTCGTTTTTCAGGAACGCTAGCAGAATTATAGTGGTAGAAGCGAGATTCATCCCTAAGAAGCTGGAGTTTCAGAGCAAGTTTCTGGTGTATTATCTTGCCGCAACCTGTTATTTTTAGTTTATATTAATGATTTACCTAATGTTGACCCATCTGCCCACTATACACATTTTGCAAGTTTGTGTTGGCTGAGATCTGGGGGAGGTGGCTGAAGGTCCTGCAGATTGACACTCTAAAACTGGTAAACGCTTCGCAGAAACATGCTCTTTCTGAATATTGTGAAACATATGATCGTTTCTTTAAAACAAAATATGCAATAGGTGACGCCAATTTTTTAGGGGTGCAGTTGGATTCAAAGCCTCGTCGATACCATTTGACTCTGTGGTGGAGTTCATGATTTAGGATAAAAATACGTAAAGTGCAAGTTTTACTTTAAAATCGGTATTTATTTATTTTAAAATGTGACTATTATTTAATATTCTTATTTATTTGTTAGAATCATTAATCTGTATTTTCAAGTTTGATGTCAATTAAATATATAAATTAGAATTTAACATTTAGCAACATCTACGAAAACCAAAATGTTAAATGGTTATTTAGAGAAATACCACAATAATTTGACCCCAACTGTTTTAATAACTCTGTTTTGTTACACAATATTTATTTCAACATCTTATTAATGCCGTTGGAGTACATTCCTTAGAATATTGGTACTTATATAACAGATTATAAACATAATGATAAAACATTTTTAAGTTTTCTTAATTCCATTTATAAATATGGTTCTAGTAGTGTAATAATTTGCTACACATGCGTTGTGATATTTTCCCAAAATTTGACACTAAATATATATTAATAACTGATCTACGTAGCCCACCCTCAATTCAAGTGTTATGTTGGAGGACATTGCCTATTTAATTGTTCGGTTCTCCATGACCTCTATTACCAATTTACCACTGCACAGCTAATTTTGATTAAAATTAGTTGTAATTACGGCCAATCTTGTAACTCTTAATTTTAGTTGAACATACTTTTACGGTTTGGGAATTCTTAAAACTTAATACAATTTCTTGTCCGATAGCTGATCAATACTAATGTAAGAGAGGGTAATTTGTTGCCTATTAGAAATAGAATGTTCTACTTCAGTAGGACTCAATTTTCCTCTCAACGCCCGGCCAAGTCCCATTTTCCATTACTGATAATTTTCTGACAATAGCATTTTTTTAAGCTAAGGTTATCTCAAATCTGCATTTTATCATTGTAATTTACTAAAAAAAATAAATATTTTGGCAAAAGATATTATTATTATATATATTATCTATAGTATGTATGCTTCTTAAGAAACGAAAATCGAATTTCCGAAATTATGGAATCGTCTCTCTATTAGCGTCTTCCGGTGCATTTTCACTAATTTTTTTTGTTATAATTAATACAGATTTTATTAACCTGATTTTCTATCGATATATACTCACCAGTATAAACAAACAACGAGCCAATGGTATCTGGTTATTAAAGTAAATATTTTTTCGTGTCTTTTACGTACACTCAACCTATAAAATTAAATATATGCAGGCAGCTTTTAGCTTATATTTTTCCAACATTAGCATGTAATTATTTTCTTTACTCCATGATTGTTTAATTTGCAAGATACTTTAAATACAGGCAAATATCACATTAACTTCAGGCATACATTTCAAGTATTAAAAACACACTCTTGTTGTCTTGAATTTATGAAAAATCTCCCTACAAAATTTTTGCAGATCTGTGTATTTTAGGGTCCTAGATATCGAAAAACATGTTTTCTCTTCCGTCGGTCGGTCGGTCTGTTTGTGCGAGGCATAATTCAAAAACTATTTACCTTTATTATTAAAAACAGAGCAAAAGGTAATTAAAAAAAAAAAGGGAATCAGGATTCAAATCTACGCCAGAGTTTTAAATTATAATTACATGTATTTGTAATCGCGAAGAAAGAAGCCGTTTCCATGAATATGAAAAGTTTTTAACAACTTATTGCTATATTAATAATAGTATATTATATTCTATTTCCAATACATAGTTACCCGTATTGTCCTAATAGCCCGTGCCATGTTATATTTAAGTTATATTAAATATGACAATAACATTTTTTATTAGAATGCTCTGCTTTAAATTCTAGTAAATTTCAAGTATTAATAACTTTTTTTGTATTTATAAATGTCAGCTCAGAGCATGAAATGTGTTTGTTTGTATATTTGTAACACCTAATCTAGGCCAAGGCAGATTCTATTAAATAAGGGATCCTGAACACTTATTTTTTGTGAAAATTAAAAACACATAATTACAGTCTAATAAAATCAGCAAATTTCCTTTACCAGGAACTTCCCTCTGTATGAATTTTTCTTTATATTAGGAATAATGAAGTGTAACCCAAGTCATTTAGTAATATATACAGTCTTTTCAAATATTTTTATTGGGCGCCATATCGGATTCCTACCAATATTTTACCAGTTTATCAATAAATCAAATATAATTTGTATGCAAAATTTGAGGTCAATTGAATAAGAAGAGTTCGTACCACAATTTTATAGCTTATCTCTATATCACACTTAATTCTTGAATTGAATTAAATTTGAAATCAATCAAAACAAATAGTTTTTTTAGGCTGATATTTTAAATTTTTTGTTACAGTTCATTCCCATAAGGGAATGAACTGTAACAAAAAATGTGTGCAAAAGTGAATTGGATACTTAATTTTTTACTAATGATTTTTTAACACTTCACTAGGCTCTGGTGGTCCCATACATTATGATTTGAAATACGTTCACTCGTTTTTTTGTAATAATAATATAAAAAAACAGGTATAATGGCGATAAAGGCAGCGAGTTTTATAATTACATTTAAATTTTTTTTGAATACCCTTTTCAAACTAAAACATTGAGGTATGTAATAGTTATTCAAGCCCAATTGCTAAAATATATTTCTTTTGCTGTCCCGTTATGTACTTTTATGTATACAAGGTGACCATGAAAATGTGCAACCTCAAAATCTAGTATTTTACTTGACATTTTCGAAAAATGAACATTCGGTATGAATAAAACGTTATTAATCGACTACCCTCATTACAATTTTTATGTATGTATACAGGTGGTGGTAAAAGAAACATCTGTCAGTAATTTATATTAAATGCCACTATTCAAAAATGAACTAAGTAAACAGCTCTTATATGAATATTTAAATTATTTTATTTATTTTTCTGAAGTATTTATTATAAAATATAATTTTAATAGTGTCGTTTACTTCTTCTTTTATCACATAATATTCTTAAAAATGTAACTTGTAAGAAAATCACTAAAAAGTGAGAAATAAAATATTAAAAAAAATAGAACCGACTTCAAAAAAAATCGCTAAAAAGTAAAGAATTATATTTTATTTATTCTTTAAATATAGTCATTTTGAAGTCGGCACCCAAATAATGACTAATCTGTAATAATATATATCAAAAAAATATACATACACGAATTACCTCCACTCACTAGTAAACCTTGAACTTGCTAACCTAATACAGATGACATATTGTCATTCAGCGAGGGTGATATCACTATTCTGCAGTGGCGGCTCTTCCATAGGATCATTTGGTCAATGACCCCCAAAAATATTTCAGAAAATAAATTATTCGTTTGTTTGACCGTCCCTCCTAATAGTTGTAATAAAACACGAACCTTGAGAAAAGTTAGATAAGCTACACTATTAGCCACGCGGGGCGGCCCGAATGGTCTCGTTGCGTTTTTTAGGCATAATAAAATACGCTATACTAAGCTAGGCTGTGCTTTCCGAATTGCCCTGATTACCTTAAAGCTTGACGAAAGTACCCGAAGATTTCACAGCTACCGAGCGGCAGCCGAACGTGATAGCAAATGGAATATGAAATCACGATTTGGGTCATCAGCTGGTCTCTTCTCATAATTTGATCGATCCTTCGCGGCATCACGTCGGCATGCGGAAGTTCAGTTGTTCAGAGGTCGCGCGGTCGATATTCTAACTCGATAATGTTTCGGACGTTTTTAATCGATGAAAATTGATTTATATACTGTTTTTTGTAATATAATTTTTTTTTATTTTTATGATCCATGTGTGAGTTGGAAATATACAGGAAATAAAATGTTGGTAGTGACTAGTGCGAAAAAATAAACAACTAAGTGCTTACGAACTTAATTTTGCAAAAATAACCAATTTCAAGGTGGTCTATGTTTGAGTTGTGAAGGTAGATGAAATAAAATGTCGGTAGTGCAAAAAAATTAAACGACTATAGAGTGCTAACGAACTTAATTTTGAGAAAATAACCGAATTCAAAGTAAATAGTCGCAATTTGCCAGAATTTAGTATACGACAAACTAGTAAAGACAAAAATAAAGAGGTACATCGAAACTTTCGCAAAAGTATGTACGATTTAGCTAACTGGATATGTGGTTGTGAAGTCTCTAACTCATTTTACTGTTATGTTTGTTTGTTGTTTTCTAACGACTCGTCGGACTCATCATGGTGCAAAACCGGTGTTAAAGACTTAAAACACTTGTTCAATAAATATTCGGTGAACTATGCTACGGTCGGAAGTGTTGATATTCGCAGTCAGCTAGACACAGCTTATAGAAAATCCCTTAGAGATTTTAATGAAATGTATCCAAAAATCGTTATATTTTAAACAAAATTATAGAACGTGTAAAATTTTGTGGGGCATTCGAGCTGGCACTACGTGGCCAGGATGAAACGGCTTTGTCTGAAAACCCAGGGGTTTTTCGAGGGCTTATAAACTTTGTTGAGGAGTTGGACCAAGATAGACTATCCGCTTTAGCAATGTTAAGTATCGAGAAATCGTTTATAAAAGAAATGTGCGTGCAATTTTAACGAACGTATCATTCAGCATTTTTCCAATTCTAAAGAACGAAAAGTAGATGAACTTCAAGAGAATTTAAAGCTCAATTTAAAGATAAGATATTTATTTTTACTTTAAGTATGCCTATTTTTAAATTTGTTATTGACCTCCCAATATAATTCACCACGAGCCGCCACTGCTATTGTCAAGTCGAACTACCGAGTAAATTTGGTCGCCGCTGGGATTGGAGTTGTTTTATAGTTTACATTTCGTTTACCTATGTGTATCTTCTATAACATGACCGTCAATATAATCTTCATGCACTAACCTTCAACAGCTGCAAGAACCCCAAGATATTTCTGTGCATGTCTCGAAATGCGCTTGTGCAATTCCACAAAGGTGGCCTGAGAGCAAGTGATTCGGGCATCAGTTTTAAAAGATATACAGCTAGCTATATATTTGGTTTATATGTAATGGAATATAAAATACATCAACTATATTTTGTAGTGGCTGGGTGAGACTGCTTTAGGCGTCGACTTCAAAATGTCTATAGTTAATTACAAACATTTTATTTGGCAGCCATTTTGTTCAGCCATCTTGAATTTATATCACAAATTTTCCAGTTCACCTCTATATTACACTTAATTCTTGCACAAAATTTGAAATCAATCTAACCGTAGTTTTTCAAGCTGATTTTTTTAAATATTTTATTAAGCCGCCATTTTGCTTAACCATAAATGATTTTACCAGATTATTCCTACGTAATAATTGATTTTTGTGCAAAACTTGAGGTAAATTAATTAAGTCATATACTGGATTTTTTTCCAAAATGTTACCAGGTCGTCCACATATGACATCATTTAATAATACAAATACAACTATTATTTGTCGTCGTTTTCCCTATCTTATACCCACCGTGATAAGCTTTTAAACGCAATTATAATCACCGGGCCATTATAATAATTTTTTGTTGTATATGAGATTATAGATGATACTGGATTTTTTTATTATATTTTTAAAGCATGTTTTTAAAAGATTTTTTTACTTACTTATTTTCTACCTTCCCGATTTTTCAAATTTTATAAAAATCAGTTTAAAGATTGTAATTTTGAAACAATCGATCAGGAAAAAGTGGATCGTTTTGCCATATCATGATGCGTTCAAAGTCAAGGTTGATTAATGTATTTTCTTTATACCTGTATAGATTTAAAAAGAAATTAATCAAAATGTCTTGTGATTTGAGATCGAGTTCTAGTTCTAGGTTAGATTATTGTGTTAACATCGGACTAAGTAAAAAAAATTTAAAGCGGTAGGTCAAACGAAAGTTGATGTAAATTAATTTTGGTTCTTTTTGAAGTGAAGGCCAGGCAGTGGAAAGGTCACGGCAAGATTATCAAAATCAACTTGAATAATGTATATCGAGCATCAAATTATTTTATGTCATTAAACCTATAAGTGCGACGAACTGAGTTTGTACTGAAACGTCTGAAGGGAACGCATTAAAGCTATCAACTTGTATGCTACTGACAATCATTCGATATATTAGCCGGTTTTTTTAACCCCGAATCTTTAATATTTGCAATAAATATTTTTTGCCCGTATAGTTTCTGCAGCCCAAGGCTCATTCGGCAGACTTTAAGTACAAAATTTGAAAGCAATTTATCATCTAAAAGTGGTTCAAAATTAAGTTGAAAAATCGGTAAATTTCCTTTATCCGGAACTTTCCTCGTAATGATTTTTTTTTCTATTGATTAAGAATAGAGAAGTGTGATCCAATTTAGGTTATTACAGAGTCACACTATATATGTGTTACACACACATATTGTCTTTTCAAGCATTTTTATTGGCTGCCATTTCATTCCATCATATTGGAGTCCTACCAATATTTTACAAGTTTCTTTCTACCTATGCGACACTTGACTTTTGGGCATAATTTTAAATAAATTCAATAAGTAGTATATTTTTTGAAATCTAGGTGCGCTAAAACTCGAAGATATATAAAACCTGTTGTTTTTCTGATTTGTTAATTCGTACCAAAATTTTACCTGTTGATTCCAACATATTACTTGATGTTTGTGCTAAATTGAGATAAATTGCATAAGCAGTTTTTAATAATAATTCTTTTAACATTTCATTCAAGTCATTTGGTTTCGCCATATTGGATTTTTACCAATATATTACTAGATTATCCCCATATGAACCTTAATGTTTTGTCAAAATTTAAACCAGTGGTGTAAGTAATTTTTAAACTATGCCGACCGACGGAATTGATAAAACGTATTTTTTGGCATCTAGGGATGCTAAAGCCTGAAGGCATGTAAAAATCCTACAGGGTATTTTTTTACGATTACAAACATTTTATTTGGCCACCATTTTGTTCGGCTATCTTAAATTAGTATCACAACTTTACTAGCTGACACCTATACAACAACTGCTTATGGTATACCATTTGAAATGAATCTATTAAGTAGTATTTCAGGCTGAATTTTTAAATATTTTATTAAGCCGCCATTTTGTTCCGCCATCTTGGGTTCGTACCAAAATTTTACCAGTTGATTCCATCAAAATACTTTGATGTTTGTGCAAAATTTGCAATAAACTGGATAAAAGTGGTTTGTTTTCTAATAATAATTTTTTAATATTTCACTAGGGCGTCGTTTTGAATTTTTACCAAAATATTACCAGGTCATCCCCATATGACTTAATTTTTTATCAAAATTTGAAGTCAATCGGGTAAGAAGTCTTTAAGCTATGCCGCGAACTGACAGACAGGCAGACCGACAGACGGACCGACGGAATTGAGAAACAAATATTTTTTTAGCATCTAGAGATGCTAGAACGTGAAGATAAGTTAAACCTGAAAGGGTGATTTTTTCACGATTACAAACATTTTATTTGGCCGCCATTTTGTTTGGCCATCTTGAATTAGTACTACAATTTTAGTAGTTGATTTTTATACCACAATTAGTTTGCACATAATTTGAAATCAATCCATTAAGCAGTATTTCAGGCTGAATTTTTAAATATTTTATTAAGCCGCCATTTTGTTCTGCCATCTTGGATTCGTACCAAAACATTCCAATTGTTGATTCCAACATAACACCTGATGTTTGTGCAAAACTTGAAATAATTTAAATAAGCAGTTTTTAACAATAATTTTTTCAACACTTGACTAGGCCGCCAACCGTAAGGTTATCATATTTTTATAATAGTATATGTAAATATTTCAAAACAATAGGTTAACAGAAAGTGGTTCAAAATTAGCTTGCAAACTTTGACCCAGACAGATAAATAAAATTAAATAAAGCCTGTAAGAATATTTACGTTCGTGAGAATATAACTATGATTTAAATAAATAAGTAAAACTTAGAGAATAAAATGTATAATCTCCTTAGAGTAGATAAAATTTCTTAAAATCAAATTAGTTCTATTTTCGGTATCTAGAAATATCTATGTGGATTAGAAAATTTAATAACGCAATCGAGGTAATCGCTTTAGAAGATTATGTCGTCTATTTTACGCTATAAGAGCTGAAATCTTGAGCAATCTAATACCAAATTCGGCGAAAAGCTTGTACTTTGTGCATTGTCCGCCTTTTCCTCCAAATATTTCGACAAAGTTACATTTATTAGATTTCTGCTCGTAAACTTAATAAAACAAACTGCATTGCTTCAAAACTTTCTTAAACCTTTTATTAGATTTTTGTTCCCGCACGTTAAGAGTTTTGCCCAACAAAAAAAAACAGAAATAGTTATTTGTATATAAAGCGGTATATTGCCGCTCAGAGCGAGAAAGGCAAGGTAACTTATAACTCTTATACAGAAGACTAAGCCTCACAAAATAATTAATATATTTTAAATTCGTACAAATCTGAGTCTTAACATTTTTTATTTTGCTTCATGCTTCATCTCTAAGGTAACCAAAATGAAGACACAGCTGAAACAGTGGGTAACCGATTTAACGAAGGTACCAAATTATATTGCTTTTATAAGTGTGACAAATGGTAAAGTAATAACAGTAATTATTAACACAGGAAGTGAAACTAAAGGTAAAACAGAACCCGTCCCTTTAAATAGCCTCAAATGACTGAAAGTTGCTGAGGCATATAATAATATCTTTGTATAATATAGTGTTATAAAACATTGGCTGTGAAATTTCAACCCATTAATGACTATTAAAATATACAAAAAAACATGAATAACCCTAAAATTTTGAGGTCAAATGCTAGCGGAAACAGATTTTTTTTCTCTTCTATTTCAATTTAGCAAAAATTGAAAACCATTTGTAATTAAAGCCGGTCGTCCTTTGGATGCGTTTTCGTCACAATTAGTTTCGTTAGAAGTAGGGCGAGTACTTTCGTCAAATCAATGGTATCGACCACTAAATAAGTTTTTATTTGGCATGCATGAGTGAGATGCGTTGTAATTTATTTCAACGCATAAAATGTTAAATAACAAATGAATATATTTTGCAAGAATCTGTATTGTTAGCCGACGATTAAAATTAAAAAGGAAATTACGTTTATGTAATTTCTCCTTGCCAGAGTTTTCCCTGTAGGTCTTTTATCTGATATGATATATGGGTAAAATACCCCAAGGTTATTCTTTCATGAAACACTTATTAATTTTTTCAGTATCGTTTATTTCCACTTGATATACCACGCAAATTGACACTTTCCTCAGAACAACTGCGAATTCCCATTCAAATAGGATAGATCGCATATCGCGTGATTTCTCGTCCGATTTCTGACTCTGGTCATAATTTATGAAAATGTATCCAAAAATCACCGGTTTTAAATTTAATCCGACATTGATATTGTTAATCAAAGATTAAGATTAGGATATACTATATTATATAGAATCTACACGGCTGTACAGTACGAGTCTTCAAAAAATTTGAGTAAAATCCTGAATCATCACTTCCATAGTTCACGATTTCTTTTGCTGATGGCGATAATGGAAGAGGTTAGTGCAAAAATAGTATAAGTGACATTTTCTAGTTTTTTGAGATAAGCGCATATTACTATACTTAGAAGCATCATCTTTTAGAGAAAAAAGTGTATAAACATATTTACGATTTACTAGCTCTATTTTTTGTGTGCTTCAAGTAGTTAATTACGATTTTAGTTTGGTAAACTAGATAATTATTTAGTTTATTACTTAAATAATATTCAGTAAAAATAATATATTTTGTTTTAAGTCTATTTCACAATAGTTGTATGAATCAGACCTGATCCATATGGGACAGATAAAGACACAAATTATGACTCAGGTAATAATTCATCTAATGATTCTGAGAATTCAGAAAAATCAGAAACTGATGTAGAGAACCAAAGCGAACTGACTTCTCGAAGTCATACAAGAAAACGTTGAAAGAATACTAGTGGTTGGAAGCGAAATAAAAGGGAGATATTAAGAACAGAAGGGAAAATGTGCATAAGACACGAAGGTGTAGTGAAAGCAAATAAAAATTTAAAACCTTTTAATCATGTATGCCGATGCAAATGAAATGAACATATTTCGGAGGTGGAGAGACAAGAATTATTTGAAAATTTTTACAAGTTATCTAGTTACGACTTGCAGACGGCTTACCTATCTTCTTGTATTAAAAAAGAGGAGGTTGCTAGAAAGAAAGTAGAACTGCAAAAATCGATCTTGTGTAACAAAAGCCATGCTGCTAAACAAACGTGTATGTAAAACTTTTTTACTAAACACGTTTGATATCAGCAATCGACGATTTACTACGGTATGTGCAAAAACTTATAAATGTATTGTCACCCAAGTAGATTAATGAGGTAAAGCGAAAAGTGTTAACAAAATTAAGAAAAGTACTAAAATGCTGTAATACGGCATACAGAAATATTTTATAGGTACAAAAGTTATTATTCTCAGAAAGACAACATACATACAAAATATTTTTCATCAGATTTAAACTTATGAAAAATGTCCTCATTATATCAAGTTTACTGCTGTGAAAATAATAAGACTAGTGTAAAAATTTCAGTTTATCGAAATAGTTTTAATACTCATTTCAATTTTCGTTTTTATAGACCCTATTCCGATACATGTTCAAAATGTAACCATTTGCAGAATATTATCAATCATTCAGACGATAGAGATATCATATGGTCAACTGAGGTATCTTTGGAATTAGATCAAAAAAAACTTCCTGCACGTCCGTCCTCAAAAAAAATGTGTTATGTATAGGCAATTTAAATTACATTTCGTTTAAAAATGGGTTCAAAAAGGTTCACGCGCTGCAGAAATACAAAGACATGAGTCCGATTTACCATTTCAAATTTTGCAGTTACGTAGGCAAAGGACCAATGTAAGGCGGTAAAGAGCCATTTTGTGGAAAAAAAATTATATGCGACTGCATTTGCGTCAAAAAGTGGTCGAAAATGGACAAATCTACTTCTATTTTTATAATTCTAGATTAGATTTTCTCACAAAAAATCGCATTTAGCGCCCAACTATACATATTTCCCTATTGAAATCACATTGAAGCTAATACATATCTCTTATAGTTTTTACATAATATTGCAGCGGCGGAAGGCTTGCAAATAATCTATAATACTGCGTGCAGTTCCCCCTTAACTCGAAAGAAAGAAGAAAAATCCCTCCCGTTTTCATTCTGAATCACTAGAGAGACGTAATAGCTAGTTCATTAAAACAACTTAAAGCACATAACATTACTAAGGAAATATTTTGCTCTTAGAAAATTTGAACAAGCACAGGGTGTCCCATTTTGGATACTTTTGCGGGTTATTTCCGTTTTTTTTATAGATAGAAAGTTGAGGTTTTTGCGACAGTGTGCTACTTTTTCGTAAAGCTAAAGATGCCATTAACAAAATTTTCATAGCCCTTTTAGTATTTAAGATACAGGGCTAAATTGAGAATGTTGTATTTTCAGGCACCCCTCGTATCTTAGCTATCAGATAACTTATCGAAAAATGTGAAAACTGATTCCTATATAACTTTTCCCGTAAAACTCAATTCCGCCTTCGGAATTAGTATACAGGGTCAGGTCAAAAAGTTATCGGACTCTACTTTATTGTTTTTTAAATGGAACACCCTGTATATTTATAGACTATATAATTTGTCTTTTTATTAGCTATTCAAAAATCTACAATAGTGTGAACTTTTTTCAGAAACACGCAAATGAATGAGAATTTTCTGAAATTTTGATAATTTTGTTAACGGTATCTTTAGTTTTACGAAAAAGTAGCACACTGTTGGGAAAACCGCAACTCTACTCAATCAATCTATAAAAATAACGGAGATACCACTCGAATGTACCCAAAATGGGACACGCTATACATTAAAAAGGGAAATCTTTTAATAAAATTCCATATATTTAAGTACAAAAAACATTATTAGACAACAGCACGTGATCAAAAGACGCATAAAACTATTTACATTATTTGCATGTGTGTAAATAGTTTTATGTCTGTTTTGATCATGTGCCGTTGTCTAATAATGTTTTGTGTACTTAAATAAATGGAATTTTATTAAAGGATATTCCTCTGTAGTTTAAAATTTACTAGCTATTTGTTTGTTGAAACTGACCCTAATTACAGGTATACTACGTTATAATAACACTGATGAAGATTAAGTATTGGTCCAACCTTAACCAAAGAAAACTCCCTAGATATATATATATATATATATATATATATATACAGGGTGTTTCAGTTTTTTGTTGCATAACTTTAACAGTTGATAGAACTTTTCAAATTAGTGCAAAAAGTTCTTATCAAGATACAGGGTGTTAAAGTTTGCATTAAATTTTTCCTTTTTTTCCATTATATCTAAACGGTTGGACATAATGGCACAAAATTGGGTATTTGGGGGTTTTTGGGTGCGGAGAATTTAAATTCGATGTTAGTTTTCATATTGCTGCTAGAGGGCGCCACCGGCTTATCAGCACACTAACGTTATTGAACAGAACTTTTTTACCACTCGGTATATGGCTTCAGTGATTAAACTTTCCAATTCACCCATCTCTTCTTAATAAAAAAGGTATACCTTGTTTAAGTCTCTAGGAGTGACCGTTTTCCAGAAAATCGCACTTGAAAGTTCAAATATTATGAATTATTATGATCTTTGTTAAATGAGTTAATCAACAAATTAAAGGACTTTTCAAACATTTTTTTTTCTGAATATAAAGTTTTGCCGTATTTTTATTTTTTAAAATTATCTTTAATATTTATTGCGTAAATTTATTAAGTTTTTTGCGATAAAAACTGAAAAATAAACAGCTTCCGGGAGAACTTTTTATTGTTAAAAAATTTAACGTTTTTGATTAAAATTTTTATAATTTTTATACATACGTTTTTTTTTCTAAAATACTTTTAAAAACACAGAGCTCTAAAGTTTTTAATTTTAAAAATAGATGCTTTTTAAATATTTAAAACATTTTTAACGTATCTTTTGCGGTAGAAAAAATGTACTCTTTCCATGACCCATTAAAGTTGGCCTTTTTTGAGATTTGTTTATTTTTCAATGTAATATAGGTTTTTGGAATAATGGTATGGTGTAATCTATTTTATCACATAGCCAAAATTTATAATTTAAAAAATGTGGCTGACACACTTTTTCTATTTCCTTTGAACTAAAAAAAAAACGTAAACCCAAAATAAAAAAAAATTTATATAAAAAATCGGAACTTTAATTAAAACATAGGAAACTAATACATGTAATAGCCATTGAAAACAAAATGAATTTTAAAAAATTTAAAGAAGATGTTCAAAATGTGAACCATTTTGTTCAATACATAGTTCACATCGCCGAAAAACTGAGCGTGAAATGTTATTTAGGAATGGTCTCACCTGACCACAGGCATCCCTAATTCTATTCAAAAGTTCGTCTCTTGTTTGAACGGGAGTTTCATATACTTTTTCCTTTAAAAATCCCCATAGAAAAAAGTCCAAAGGGTTTAAATCTGGAGATCGTGGAGGCCACTGAACTGGTGCTCCACGACCAATCCATCTGTGTGTGAAAGTTTCTTGGCCTAACGGCATGTGGATTTTCATGTGCCCAAACGTGCTGGTTATGAAAATGTACAATTCCACGACGAGTAAAACAGGATTCATCGGTCCATAAGACATTTCCTAAAAAGTATCTATTATTTGCAATTAGATTAAGAATTCTCTGACAAAATAACATTCTTCTTTCTTCATCTCCGGGTAGTAATCCTTGAATAGGTTGCAAATGATAAGGATGCCTCCGATCACGTTTAAGAACTCTATAAACATAGCTGGTTGAAATTCCTAATTCAATGGAAACTCTTCTTACACTTGTGGTTGGATCTCGATCAAACATACCCAAAATTTGTCTTTCAAAGTTTCTAGGTGGCCGAACGTTAATACCATTTTCTCGAACGTTGCCTAGACCCTGTTCAACTATTTGCCGATGAATTCTTACGAAAACCGAACGATTCGGATGTCTTCTATTTGGAAATCTGCGCCTGTATTCGTGGGCTGCTTCGGCAGAATTACCATTTGCAAACCCATAAATAAAATGAATATCCGCCAACTCTTGATTAGAAAATACGAAAGGCATTTTACTAAGTAAAGTACTAAAGTAGACAAAAAACGAGAAAGAAAATAGGCAAACTGAAATTTCTGCAAATAAAATACACAAATATGAATGAAGTTTACTCAAAAGTTTACTTTTGTTTTCGGTTTCATAGCAACAGGTTTCATGGCCCACTATTTTTGTTATTATTAACACGGTTCTGCTAGGCAGTCTAAGACTAAAAAATGGCAGGGTAACCTTAACTTTCAAGTGCGATTTTCTGGAAAACGGTCACTCCTAGAGACTTAAACAAAGTATACCTTTTTTATTAAGAAGAGATGGAGGAATTAGAAAGTTTAATCACTGAAGCCATATACCGAGTGGTAAAAAAGTTCTGTTCAATAACGTTAGTGTGCTGATAAGCCGGTGGCGCCCTCTAGCAGCAATATGAAAACTAACATCGAATTTAAATTCTCCGCACCCAAAAACCCCCAAATACCCAATTTTGTGCCATTATGTCCAACCGTTTAGATATAATGGAAAAAAAGGAAAAATTTAATGCAAACTTTAACACCCTGTATCTTGATAACTAAGCGCTTCACGACCTATGTTTATATGAACTTTTTGCACTAATTTGAAAAGTTCTATCAACTGTTAAAGTTATGCAACAAAAAACTGAAACACCCTGTATATATATATATATATATATATATATATATATATATATATATAAATATATATATATATATATATATATATATATATATATATATATATATATATATATATATAATATAAATATATAATATATATATATATAGAAAAAGGAATTTTGGCCAACTAACAAGAGAGCATCCGAAATCTTCGCCAGACTTGACCACGGAGCAGAATATAGCCACCTGTGGCGAAACCCATAACCCAAGAGTAATTAAATCTAAAGTAGAAAATTCTTTTGGAAACCTTTCTATTTGTCTAAAATTACATTTTTGAGAACACAAATGAAATGTTGGTATTATGTATTTCCTCAACTGGAAAGAATAAGTTTGTATCTCTTTTATATTAATAAATAAATTTATATCTCTTTTATAAACTTATTCTTTCAAATTGAGGAAATACACAACTACCAACATTTTACTTGTGTTTACAACAGTTTAATTTTAGAGAAATGGAAAAGTTTTTTTTAGAATTTCGTTATACATTTTGTATCATTCTCACAACCTTTTCAATATTAGCGATTTCTGTTTGTAAACGTAGTAGCGGTCATGAATGCCAGATAAATATTTTTTCTATTTTTATGCTAGAAATTACGTAACAACGTCGGAAATGCCGTTAAGCAAATAAACACTTAAATTATTTATGGTTTTTAAAAAGGTTATTACTGAAACAAGTATGTAAATAAATGAGCCATGATTAAACAAATGCAGCGATGTTGGTTGCTAAGAATGCATGTATAGTTTATAAGAATAAGACAGGAGTGTCTTTCATGAACGTGACTGAAAAATGGCATATGATAATTAAAACTATTGTTAGATAATATGGCGCAATATGATAAATAAATTATAATAAATCTGCTAAATAAAAATAATAATTGTGTACACGGTAGCCCAAAGTAAATGGAACAAACTAGCTATCTAATTTAGCTTATACTTACTGTCATATTTATATCAACAAGATATAAAACGTTTTTTAAAAAGAATTCAATTTATGAAGTAAATGTTAATACCACTAATAAATATTACCGTTTAGATTTACATTAAAATTTACGAAGTCAGAAAGTAAATATTTAAGTTCTTCATACTAAAGCAGGTGGGAGGGAGAAGAATACGCTATGACATGTAGGAGGATCCTTATAGTACGGAGATTCTATAGGTTTAGTGGAAACTATAATATTTATTTCGACATTATTAGAAACATCATCTCAGTTTCACGACAAGGTTTATCTAGTATTAAGGGTGTTTACTTCAGCCGATATTAGAATGCAGTTGGTATTTTATGTGGATATTCCAAACTTTTGTTTTCTAAACAATTTAGTTTTTTTCGCAGTTTGCAAAATAAAAAACTGAATACGAATTTGATTTTCCAACATAGGTGACAACCTGAATGAAGCCAAATATGTATCGACCACTCGTACTACACTCATTATTACAGGAGTAACAAATTGTGTACATAATACATTTTTTAAACTGCATGTACTGGGTGCCCCAAACTCGACGCCCCTAGCTTACGGGAAAACGCGAAGTGCAAATCAAAATATGGATAGAGGGTATTAAATGAGTATCACTGCGGTAAATTTCTAATTTAAAAAAGATTAGAATTTTCAAAATGGCGTGTGACCTCACTCATATTTTTTTCCAGGAGCATATCTATTTTTCTGCACATTGAAAGGCTATTATTTTTTGAGTACCTAATTTTTATTTGAAAAGGATTTCTCTTTCTTTTTTCAAAAGTTTTAAAAATATGAAAAAATATGTAAGAAATTGGTTAACATAAAATAGAGTACTCCAAGGAATCATGGAAATGAAGTGCCATTGTGACAGTTAATCACATTAAACTTATGTTAGAAACTTATTGTCTTTCGTTTGGATATTTATTTATTTTATACTTATAAAAATTATTATACACAACTGATAAACAATTAACAATTTATTGCTCAATAATAGTTGATAAATGAGTAAGAAAAAAAAAACAATAACTAACCTAATTCATAATATTTGCGATGTGCTCACCTCCGACTTCCAAACGTTTTTACACGTTTTGTCTGACCTCTATGTCCTTTCTGAACATATCTCTGCGTAAACTATAATACCCATGCCATATTTCTTGTTTCAAATATTCCATATCTGTAGAGGAAGATTTATAAACCACATTTTTGAGAGTGTCCTAAAAACAATCAAGCAGTTCCTGCCCATCTTTCCCCATAGATATTATCTAAATACTCCTTTACGACTCTTGATTTATGTGGGGAAGCGCCATTATGCGGAAACAATATTGCCTTTCGTAGTTGTAATGGAATATCTTCCATCAGTTCATGGCAGATACTCCTGCAAGAATTGCAGATACTTTCTTGCATCCAGCACTTCTTTATAAAAGAAAGCCCAATTAAATGTTGGCCGATTATACCACCTCAAACATTTATACCAAAATTCACCTGATTTTGAATGAAATGTGGATTTTCTGTACTTCCCTAATATTCATTTTTACGATTTCGCTTATTATTGCTTACAAATCTGCTTACGTCCAGTCCAAAGCACATTAAAAAAGCTGATGGTCAGTAATTTTCAGATATATCATTATCTGAGCAGCCATAAGCGTCTGTGTCAGATATTCTAAATTATGCAGCTTGTAATCGTGATAACGGTTCGCCTTCAAAATGTGTTGCACGTAGGTCCTTTTTAAAGTTACCGCAAGACAAGCATGCCAAGCAGAATTTCTAGAATGTTCTTTTTAAAAACTGTAAAACTCCGGTTACTGCGAGATAATCACAAACCCTTTGTATGATTTCTCTTCTAGTCTGGCAATTTTGTTTTATCAGGAACGTGACCCTCTGGATATTTTTTATTATATAATAAAACAACTTATTATTAAAAATTACAAATTTAGCAGTGACTTACTAAACGAACTATAATAAAGGTTTCTAACATAAGTTCAGTTTCATCAATTGTCACAATGATACTTCATTTCAATTGTTTCCATGAACTACTCGATTTTTGGTTAACAAAAATTTCTTGTATATATTTTCAAACATTTTGAGAGTGTAATATATCAATGAAATCAAAACAGAATGTGCTATCTAAATAGTACAAAGTATATAGCGTACATCTATGGTGATATCGCGTGCGGATCATACCAGTCACAACTCAGATTGTTCAATGTGCTTCCTATTGGTTCATCGTTTATTTCCACGGAGTAAAAGCAAGATTTGTAAAATGTTCAGTGTGGGCTTCCTGGCTCAGTGGTAGGATTCTCGCCTTTGGATGCAGAGCATATGTGTTTGAATCCCCGTTCAGGCGTATGCTTTTTTTAGAATTTTTTTTAACAAAACTCGTATTAATAAAAATGTGGATTATGTTATGTAAGGATTGGTTAGGTTTGCTTTAAAGATAGCGCACCAACAAACTTCCACGTCTATATTAAAACAAGGACTTTTTACAAAACCTATGTTTGTGCTGTGTTGAATATAATATGGCTCTCATATCTGGTTGGTTGAATTGTTCCTAGCAGAGTTTTAAGCCTCAGGCGCTATGGACAAAATCGAGAGTCAAAAATATTCAAATTTAACCCTTATGAAATATTTAAGGAGTGGCCTTCATACTTCATACGCATACTTTTCATATCTGAGTATATACACTGAGTATAATTTCTTCCAATTTTAATTATGGACTTCACAACCTAACTTAAATATGCCTTTCGTATATAATATCTGGATGTACCCATGCAAAAACTTAAAATGATTCCAATTATTTTAGTAGTATTCCCAAAATTAAACAGTAAGTGCTGTTTTAAACATGTAGATACTGTTTAAAAATGTTTGCCAATACATTTTTTTTTCAGATTTGGTTTATTGTTGATCACAAAAGTGATCTAAAAATACTTCTTTGGCCAAAGACGTTCATTGTTTGTGTATTAACAGTAGGTTATATTAAAAAATTACAATCCATGTAAAAAGGGTATACCTTTATATTAATAGATACTAAAATATACTATGAAAATGTACACTTTATGTTTAAGAAAATCCATTTGGTTGTAGATAATATCACTAAACAACCCTTGATAAAGCCAGTCACCAATTTGTCTAAGAATATTTTCTAGAGTTTCTTTAAGAAATCTCATTTCTGTTAAGAAACAAAGCAAACCAATTGTAATAAATAAATATACTACATAGAAATTTTAACTTTAGTGGAATTTTTAAAAATGATTTGTAATTGTCCCTATATGATCCGAGTTTGTAATGGATGTTAAAAATTTCACAATATACTTTTTATAGTAAATGCTACAGAAGCAGACGGGAACCAATAAAAAAAATCCACGTCTTTGAGACCGACATAGTTATCATAGACTTAGAGCAGAGACTTACTAAAATAATAAACTGGCAGAATCAAGATTAATTCTAATAATATCCTCCTAGTATCATTTCACTAAATTCGATAATATGTTGTTTCCAACGGTACGCCTGTTTAGTTTGATTTAGATCACCCAGTATAGTAATAAAAAGAAATTATGGTTTTACAAATATACACATTTTCGAGTCTGAATTGTATAAGCGCGTGCCTAATTTGAAGAATGTGTTAATGAAAAACCACTTAAATGTCTGTATACTGTATTATCTATTTGCTTATATAATTAACAAAGAATAAAAACTACTAAAACCCATTAAATACAAATAATCAAAATATTCCCATAAAATAATTATTATTATAAGAAATAAACACGGGCCTGTTTTCTGTTTACAGCGTTAAAGGAAAACTTATCATTTATTAAAGAAAATTCGAAAAACAAGGGATGAAGAAATAATTGGTAAGCACGTGATTCATACTATATTCCAAAGAGTATGATATTTTGTGCTCGTTTACAAACATGAGGGTATGATATTGTTGGTGGGGGGATATTAGTATCGATTTTTCTTGAAAAGCATTTCATCCGTTTGTGTTTTTCAAACGAGATACAGTCGCACAAAAATCTCTGTATACAGAGAGCTCGAAATATAGCGATCTATCAGAGGCATATATGAAATGAAATGAGGATTAGTTTTCTAAATTTCTCTGTAAGATGTATTTTTGTATTTTCGAATTTTTTTTTAGCCTTTTTAACCTTCAGCAACTCTGAGACCCACAGAGACTGTGTTTGTGATACCATGACTATCTGCAGACTGCTTTGAGGAACACCTATGTAGAACCCAAGTTTATAAGACGTACCTGGCCCTAAAGAATTGTTTTATTCGTACAAAATTTGTAAATTACCCGAAAATTCCCCTGTAACTTTTTCCTAATTTCTAAAAAATCAAAAGATACTAGAACTTAAATATGCATATAAACTGATCAAAAAAAATATTGGTTAATCTAATTTTTATTAGCATATTCAGAGTACTGTGGCTTGAAAACGAGTCAACGAATTTTGACGAGCTTTCTGAATTTCGTTTCAATAATATTATTTTAAAGTAAGAGACTCCTAATAATCATATCATCATATCAATAAATCAACGGATTTTGACGAGTTTTTCGGATTTTGAAATACAGTTTCATGAAAATTCAGCTTCCGAATTATTTTGACTTAGCGACTCTTATGCATGATGTGGAATAAGATGTTGTTGGGTCTTCTTCGGAAGTATATCAATTTGTTACGGAATAAAATACTCCTTTTAACTTAGAACGATACAAGTTGTCCCAAAAAAGTTAATAAATTAATAAACTACCCAACGGATTTTTTAAATTACGTGTTTACTAGATTCTCAAAATTATTAATTTCAAGGTTTATTTCGGCAGTTTTTTTTTGTATATCGCCTTAAGGAAAAGTTACATTAATTAAAAACAAAAAAATAACTGATTGTAGACAAAAATGAACGATTTTTTTAATATAAGAGTTTCTTCTTTACTTTTTTTCAAAACTTTCAAACTTTTTAATATTATTTTCAATAAGAAAATAATTTTATTTTTAAGAAATACAAAAACATTTTAGCCGTGCTGTTTACCAACGTTGCAATAAACTAAAAAATAGCGTCCCGTCACATATCGCATTTGGCATTAAGTATCCGACGATTTAGTAAAATATGACGATCACTGAGACCGGTATTTTTTTATGACGACCTTAGCGTTTTCTGTATTTGTATTGGGATCATCATTAGCATAGCATCTAATACCCTTTTCACCTTTGATATAGTGGGACCCATCAAATTAGCAATATCACTCATATTTCGGCTTTGTTGGTGTAGCATGCATGTAATAATTTGTAGATTTATTAAAACACATATTTTAATAAAATTTCCTACTTACCGCAAATGTCTCGTAATCCATTTTCGCTAAACTTGGCGTTTCCAAGCAAATTTAAGTTAAATTTAATTGATAGTGATATTTCTGCTAAGAGTCATATTTTTTGTGCTAGATTCTTGGAAATAAATGTTGTAAAGCACGTATGGAGCAGAATTTGGATGAATTGGAGAGTGTATCACGGGCAGAGTAGGATACTAGCTATCAAGAATTTATTGCAACCTGGTGGATAAATCGCCCTATAAAAATATATGTTCCTAAAATCACTATTATGTAGGTTTAGATGATACACCGTTATTTTTGTCTAAAATAAGTTTGGTTTTCTTTTAATGTCATTTCTATCACAAAACGGTAAACAAAAACTCACGAAAATGGCCCGAGATATTATCCTAAAATTTAAAATTCTTGTGAAAAAAGCCGTGAAAATTAAATTTTGAGAATCTGATAATCACATCCTTTATAATGAAACCATTGTTTTATCAAGGAAAGTAAAATATAACACAATTTATACGTTTTCATCAAATATCTATATCCATAAATTTTTACTTCCCTCGTAAAAGTGAGGTATTGTAATCGTAAAAAATCACCCTCTGAGATTTTTTCAGATCTTTACGCTTCAAGGTCTCTAGATGCCCAAAAACATGTTTTCTCGATTTCGTCGGTCTGTCTATTCGCCTCATAGCTACCTTACCAGATTCTGGTCAAAAATTTAGCGTTATGTGGGGATGACCTGGTTATATTTTGGTAAAAATCCAATATGGCTGAACAAAATGGCGGCGTAGTCAAATCTTAAAAAAATGATTACAAAAACTGATTATCCAATTTACTTCAAATTTTTCAAAACAATCAAGTGTTATATTGAAATGAACTGTTAACATTTTGGTACGAATCCAAGATAACAAAACAAAATAGCGGCCTAACGAAATGTTTCAAAAATCAGCCTTATTAAAATAATTTCAGATTATTTTCTGTAAGTATTAAGTGTGACAAAAAGAAAAAATGGTAAAATTGTGCTATGAATTCAAGAAAGGCAAAACAAAATGGCGGTTAAATAAAGTGTTTAAAAAAAACATCGTAAAAAATCGCCTTATTGAATTGACTTCAAATTTTGAAAACGAAATGCGATATAAGAATAAACTGGTACGAATTCACCATGAGGGAGCAAAATTGCAGACTTAAAAAAATCATACTTATTTAATTTGTTTTAGATTATACCTAAGAATCAAGTGTTGCAAAGGTAAAAACTGGTAAATCGTTTCTACTAATCCAATGGTGGAACAGACCGGCGCCCAATAAAAATACATAAAAAGACAGTATATATGTGTTTCTGAATGACTATGTGCGGAACTAAAATACGCCTGTAATTGAAAGGACTTTTCTATGTAACTTTTGTCCAAAATGGCACATAAAGTAAGTTTCTATAACCAAATGACGTTTCTTTAACCTTAAAGTTATATTTTTCTACAAGAAATATTTTTCATGAAGAATATCTTTTTTTTTGAAAATTTAATTTTCGGATCATTTAGTCAAATTAAATTACCAAAACATATTTTACTTATCTGAATTAAAAGTCATCCTAATCAAATCTTGATGTTATACGAACTTAAAACTAATATTTTATTTATGTTTTGCCCTACTAAGCTTCTCTATTAAAGGACCTACATTTCCAAAACGGTTAGTACGATTTTGGCGAGCACACGGTGTTTCTTACTCAAGGGGTCAAGAAATACCACATATAGCAGTAGTAGTAGTAGATAAGATAAGACGACAGAACATGTGGGCCTAAAAGGCTCTTTTCGCTAACCCCAGTTCAACCCACCTTACTTCCCGGCCCCTCCAAAGCGGCTCGTCTTTCTGATGAAAGAGAGCATCTTGCCCCAGTCGATGAGCTGCAACTCCTCCTTGGAAAGGAAGGGATTGAATACCGAAAGTATTTCAAAGTAGTCTTGTCCACCTTTCGCACATGCTTACGACATGGTAAGCACTTTTCTCCTCTGTCTACAATTTGGGCTAAAAGGGTTGTCCGCTTACCCTAGGCGATACACGTGTCTGCTGAGTTAACAGTGACCTGTTAGAATACCAATTCATGTACAACATAAAAATTTAACGTTTGCTGGCTTTGCTTTTCTTTCTTTCTTAAGTTATTATTTTATTCGACCCAGTCCGACACTGCAATGCCTATAGTTTAAATAAGGGTACGGATAGGAGTCGCTTCGTAAAATAAAGTGATAGTTGTAATAAATATAAACCTGAACCGAAGGTAATTATTGCCCTGTACACTTAATTTAAGTAATTCAAGTTAATGGCAAGAGTGGGAAAAATCCTGGAAAGTAATATATAAAGAGAAGATGAGCTGCCACTTTCTGAACTGAAGAATTTATTGAGCTTATACTGGAAACCTTCTAACAAATTATTATTTCACCGAACCGTAAGCATTTTTATAAATGTATATTGCTCACTCTAGGCTGAATGCTTTCTGAAAATATTTCTAATGCGGTCAAACCAACACAGAGTAGTCAGTGTACATAAAACATATTTATAGGGTCGAATTGAGAACGACTTAACGTTTAAAACCCATATTTTATAGTTTCCCAAAATCTGAAATCGCCAATATTCAAACGTTAATATCTCGAAGAAGGTGAACTATAAGTATCTAAAAATTATTAAACTTAAAAGAAAATTGGTGCGTGGGTTAGGGCGACCGAAATATAAGTTATAATTTAAACACATGTATTTGAAAATTTGGAAGCACTTGTATCCGATACAAAGAAATTAAAAAAAAGAATAGCACTTTTTTGTCTTAAGTTTTAAAGATCTGCTTGATCGCAACTAGCGAATCGTACTTCAAATGGGTAACAACGGTACCTGTAGGCTGCTACTTACCCAACTGTAATGTACACAAGAAAGTGCAATTTATTTCTCCCAATGTTCAACTCTCAAAAAGTCGATTTTCATTAATCATAGCTACTAAATTAATAATTTTAGATATAAGGTATGTTTGATACAAAATGTTTAAAATTGTTTGCTGAATTTAAAAGTGTACAAGGTGTTACTTTTAAAAATACGTATGTTTGGGCATACATTTGATTTGGGTCACACATACACTCCAGTTTTTTTGTATAAAAATAAAAGATCTGGGGGTAACCTTTGCACTTAACAATTTTTGATATTTCTAACACAAACCTAGATAAGGGGGATAAAAACATGATGAGGCACTTGTATAACATGTAAGCACAGAAACAGAGATTTTTCTATGACGCAAGTGAACCAACAGTTAGAAGATATGAACCAAATCTAGTATCAAAAAGACTTACTATCGAACCAAAACAATAGGATACCAAAATTGGACAGAGGTTTGTGAGATGATATATTCAAGATGGTCACCACGTGTCTTGTTATAAAATTTTAGATGTTTTAGTTTAAAATGTGCAAAAAGTGTATTGGAATGTCTACTGAAGAATTTTAATCATCTTTGAGAGTAGTGGAAAATCCCAAGTTAGTAAGATACGGATGCCAAACTTGTAACAGAAATTAAAGACAAGAGGTTAGTTAAGCCAAAACCACAAATAGACGCAAGAAAATCGACGACTCAATAGAAAACGATGATAATCAATTCACAACAAACGACGTAATGAAAAAAATAAATGATGAAAATAAATAAAGGATACATAAATCTGCTAGAAAAATACGAGCAACAAGTTAAAATAACAAACGAACTTAGACCCGAAGTTTCGGACCTGCGAAAAAGTCAATTAAAGAAATAAATAATCGTGAACAACACAATCTGATAATAATGTACTGATAAAAGATATACCCTGGTCTGGGGTAAAACAAAATGGTAATATACTTCAAAATTAAGTGAATATTATAAAGGCCTACTTAAGACTAAGAAAGATCCAGCCTCAATCGAAGTTTGCTTTGAAAATCAAACCGCTAAGGAGAATTTTTCTCAGCAAAAAAAGAAAAGAAAATTACCACCATGGACCTTGGCAATAATTCTCCATATATCTAGAATATAATAAGGTCAGATAAGAGCCTACATTGTTGTTGATTATGATTGAACCAAAATGAATCAAGATTCATATCGAGATGCAAGAGCATTCAGGAAAGCAAACCAATATAATTGGTATATAATATTATATGGATAAATGATGCAACAAACTATCTAAAGATATGAAGTAAATTTTTTGAATTTGAAGAATCTAATGATGTACACTCTAGCAGAGAAGAGAGAGCTAGGGTAATTTTGTGCCAAAAAACGTATACACCACAAGATAAGAGAGACAGTGGAGGGTGCAGCTCAGTATACTCTTATCTCGTTGTCTATGTCCCGTATGAGATTGGACTACAGACCTCTAAGGTCCACACTCTACATTCACAGAGGTTGTTTAAAGCTTAGCGTGAAGCAAAAAACATAAAAACTGTAATTAATAGGGATACAAATAGAAACATATTAAATTCTGACTCACTAGAAACAAAAAATATTTGAATGAAATAATGTTAGGTGGATATAGACTAGGTAACAACGAAAATGAAACAAGAATACCAAATAATACAATTTCTTTGATGAACCATGTTATTATAAATAAGGATATTAAGTGTCATATTATTGTGATAGATTATGCCTTGTTTTGGATGTATAATTAAAATGTACGAATAAACTGAACGTTTTGAGTACAGTACAGTACAGTTTACTGATAGTTAAACCATAGATACAATTCTAACTTGATTGAATTGAATCAGCGTCGTTATATCTGGAAATTTTACTGAAGTTCTGAAAGCTGTAAAGTAATACCAGTACATAAGTTAAGTAAATAACATATAAAATTATAGGTCTTTAACGCAAGTATGTACTTTCTCAAAGAATATAGAAGGTCTAATTAAGACAAGAATATCTGATTTTATTGCTAGGTTTATAAGTTTTGAGAGGTATCAATACAATTTCATCAAAATTAGTACTTTGAGTGCTACCATATCTCGTGGTAATTATATTATCACGAGACTGAAACAAAAAAACTGTTATAGCATTGTTCATTGCTTTAAAAAAAGCGTTTGATTTGGTTGATCATTCAGTACCGTTGAATAAGCTCTGTTCAGGCAGCGAAAAAAATCTAAACAAATGTGGTGAGCCTAATAGTTTTGTTTTGTTGTCTTCGTTATAGTTATTGGCTAACACCGAACGACCTAAAACTGAAGACTGAGAAGACCGTGTATGGTGTTCCGCCAGTAGAACATGACAAATACCTGTATATAGGTATATACCAATTGATAACTTGAAAATTACTAATGTAAACAAGTATTTGGGTTTTATGTGGGTTTGGATAAACTAAATTGGACTAAACATAGAAAAAAAAACAGAAAATCATACCCATGCTGAGAGCTATGTAAAGATGTACAAATTTCCTGAAAAAAGTGTGATGTGTGTATTGTATTAAGCATCTATCGCTGATTAGGGACAAATAGCAATATGGATAAAACCAACTTATGTAAAAAATAAATATATTTTATTGATATAAAAACGAATGTAGATTGTACTGAAATGTTATTTTAACATAAAAAATATATGTGTAGATTATAGAAGAATCAAGTTTTTTCGTGAGATCTCTATTCCCGGAATGTACTTTAGCCCTGCCCTATTCTAGGCTTCAAGGAAGTGCAGTGATAACAGGGGTCGAAATTTCTTTCCTTAGGAGAGCCTTGTTCCATAAGAATTACTGGTTCATCATTTTCTCTTGAGGCATAATAATGCTCTCACACTGTGCGTACGGTCAGATAATACTTATATCCCCAAAATAAAGTGACCATTGTACAGCTGAGATCTAAACTCTATTTAGCACATTGGGAATATAGTAACTAGAAAAATATAAAGTATGCGTCAAAAGCCGGGCTTTAAGAAAATGTGTTAGTTTCTTGCTCAAATATTAGGTCTAACAGAGCTTAACTAACAGTTCTGATTGCATCTCTCTAAAACCAAACTTGTTTTTCAGTTCCTACGAAATTCGTAGTTCACCTTTAACGAACTTATTATATTTTTGTTTTGCTCGAATCGATCTTAACTTACTACCTTATTGACATAATTTGTCACTGAATATAATAATGAATAAAAATTAGTATTCAATATTGCGTAATGAGAAGGAAGTGCATATGTTAATGTTTTAAAAAAATTGTCTATATACGAACCCTTAACTGCTGAAAAGCGTACAAGAATATAATAAATAGTATACGGTGTATCCAATTTTATAATGACATTGACAAATACGCTTGTGATAACCATCTCTGTCGAATTCACTCCACAAATTTCTTGCTTTCCCATGTTGAAAGCCCAATCCATCAGCGTATTTGAAAGATCTAGAACATTTCTTTGGTTGTTTAATATAAAAGGCAGATAATACTTTGAATAGACGATCCACGATTAATAAAATAAATTAACACCTTAATGGATTCCAACTTTGTATATCATTCCATATAATTGAGACCCATCGAGAGACTTACGAGTAAAACAACGCCCGAGGGCAATGCTGTTGGCCTCGCACAAAGCTCAGAGTTGCCAGTCCGCGACATACTGCCTTAGATCGGCTGGTTGAATTTGTTTATAGATAAGCATAATTTTTGTATCGTATTTTTAAACAAGCAGGCGCTTCTGGCATAACCAAGCCACCTACTGTTGCGTTCGTTCTAATTAAACTGCGACAGGAGCATTTAATGTTGTTAATTTATGTATCATTGTGTTCAAGTGATGAAACATAAATCATGTAGTAATTAACATTTCATTATGAAAATTTATATACATGAGGGAAATATTCTCTCAAATTGACACTTTTACAATTTCTCATTCTGTGATCCAAAATACACATAGTCCGGATAAGTGATACATATTTCATTATCAGGTTGGATGCAAAAGGTCAAAGGTAGAAAAAGGAAATGTCCAATATGTAATACTCTTTCCTGCAGTAACGCTGCCTAAACCGACGTAGGTTAGCTTTATAAATAATGAGTTCCAGTTTTAGTTCTATGTTGTCAGCTATAGAAGACTTTGACAAAAATCCTTCGGAATAACAACAATTTAGTTTTTCTTTGCTGGAGAAGGCGACATGTGTCAAATTTGGCAGCTGCGCTGACTTGAAACATTATTAGAAATCCTTTTAATGTTGATTTATATTATACATTGAAAATAACATTACAAAAACACAGTATTTTAAGATTTAGAATGTTTCTCTTAATTGCCCCCTTTTTGAACTTCATGTCCATAGTCGTCTCTTATTTTCATTTGGGTTTCATACCATGAACATTTGGCGATAACATAATATTTTCATATCTATTATATTTTCATATCCTAGCACACAGTGCAAATGTTGTTGTGCAATGTTCACTGCATTAGTACTGATAGTAAATTTAAAAATATTTTGCTCCTTTTACATAACCTTACGGCATTTTGTTAGGTATAGACACATGTTAATTTTTTTTAAGAATCGTCAAATTTAAGGCCAATATCATTTTTGAATTATGTTCATCAACTAGTACCTTAACAATAGATATGATGTAATTTATTTGTTAACCTTTTTAAGGAGATTATTAAGTATCCAGCATCATTGGATTCGTCCTAGTGGATATTTGCCTGCGAGCAAAGCACACGCAGTGGCGGCTCATGGTTAACTTTTCAGGGAGGGTCAATATATATATATATATATATATATATATATATATATATATATATATATATATATATATATATATATATATATATACATATATACATACACCTAATTTCCTAATCATTATATTTTACACCACAGAGTCATCTGAAAAAATCAAAGACACGAAACAATAAAATGACCTTATCCCTTCCCAATCACATATCCAGTGACATAAATCGTACATATTTTTAATAAAATAACAATTTACTTTTTTGTTTACAATTCTGTCTTTTACATGTCTACCGAATTTTAAGTTCCAGCAAAGCTCGACATCTGGCCTAATTCGAGACATTTCTCAAAGGTCAGCTCACTGGCGGCTTTTGAAATCTTAAGATTCTAAACCACTGTGGCTACCATTATTTAAAACATTATTTTTTTTAATTAATTTAAACCACAAAATCAGCAAACAAGCCTTGAAAATAAAATACATTTCATAAAAAAACGCAAACGTAACCACAACTTACCACACGATTTACATTAAATGCATCAACTGATAAAAATGTTTAAGTTTCCTCAGCGCGGCTGTTGACCCAAAATTTGCTAATGTAAGCTATATATTACCTATGCACCCCTATGCGTATTTAATCGGGAAAACTCAGGAAAAACTCGCCACCGTTTATATCAACATGAACATTCAACGAGTTTATACGCTTAGAATAATAGAAGGAATTTACAAATTTAAAAGAAATTAAAAAAATATAAATTATTTATTATTTTCTGTTTGGAAATATTTATTTTGGGGTCATTGACCATATGATCTAATGGAGGAGCAGCCACTGAGCACATGTGCTATATTGCTACATTTCGTTATGTATTTGCAGCTTCTCCTAAGAGCTACAAATGTTCAATGCATTCTATTTCTCTTGTAAGTGTGAACTATAGTAATTGTGCAAAAATTACCCTCCAAGATTTTTAGAGATCTTTCATTTTCGGGTCAAAAATTACTTATCCGATTGATTTCAAAATATGGTCGAAAATCAAGGCTCATAAGGGGCGGAAATGGTTAAATTTGGATAAAAATCAAATATGGGAGACAAAATTCATTATTAAGAAACTACTTATCGATTGGAATTCAAAATTTGCACAAAAACAATATAGGGATAAACTGTTAAATTATTTGTGTAAATCCATTATGGTGTAATAAAATGGCAACCTAATAAAAAAATCAGTCCCAAAAAACTACTTATATATATATATATATATATATATATATATATATATATATATATATATATATATATATATATATATATATATATATATATAATTTATTGTATTATTATTTTTTTTTCTTAATATTATTTATGTATTTTACAAAAATAAATTATGTCCTTTATTATTTTCCTTCATAAAGAAAACATTTTTTCATGTCTATATATATATATATATATATATATATATATATATATATATATTATATTATGATAAAAAATTGGTCTAAATATATATTAAATTTATTAAAGTTACTATCAAATTTATCTATGCACTAAATCATTGTTACCTTAAGATATAAAACTATTTTATTTCAGATCGGCCTTATATTGTACTTATTTCTGAAACAGGTTAACTTTGCTTTTTTTGTGCAAAACTTTTTGCCGTAACTCGCCTGAGAAGTAAAGTGCGGGACACAAAAGAAAACCGGGCGAAGTCAATCGGTTTAGGAAGGTCGGCTAAGAAATCTCTTTAAACCAGTGGTGTCCCGTCGATCTTTAAATAATATGGCACTCCTTTTTGACTATACGCACTTCAGATAATTAGAAAATGTAACTATGCTTAATGAACCTTTATCTATATTTGTCTGTTTTCTTTCGTGTACCGCACTTCTATATCTCTTTTGTGTTGCAAAAACAGCGAACTATCGAATTTTAAAATGATTTAATTTTGATTTTTCTTGATCGATTTATGTATAAATATATTTTTTCTTGAGTTCTGTCATTAACGGTTCCCGGGCTACTGCCTACGTCCACTATTATTGGACCATCCAGGATAGTGATATACGATTTATAAGTCCAGATTTTACAAGGGCAGCCAGCATCAGATCCAGTGAACGAGATTTACCAAAATTTTAATTTATGCAGTTTTACTTTGGGCTAGTCGGGTATGCCAAAAGTGGTCGTCTGTCTCCGTTTGTCATATTACTTTATACAGGGCCCGTCATTGTGAAGTATTATACAGGGTGTTTCCTAATTGCGTGCTGATGTTAAAGAAGGTGTTTTTATGTCCTAAAAGTCTTAAACTTTTGAGATACAGGATGGTAAAGTTTATAAAGAAGAATTTTTTTTTCATCCCAATTCTGATGCTATTGTAGATAACTGCATAAAATTTGATACATGTCTTCTATGCATTAAGAAGCATACGGATTATTGAAGATCCCAGTGTGATAACTAAATCATCAACAACCGTTTCAATTTTGCCATCTACTTCCCAGTATTTATCTTCAATAGAACGAACAAGTTTAACATACGATTTCCAATTTTCAGCCGATATTGAGTCAATCGCTTCTAATGTTATTTTATTTAAATCTTTAATTGAAAGTTCACCGGTGTTGCGCTCTCGAATATATTTTTTTACTCCTGCCCATGCAAGTTCAATAGGGTTGAGGTCGCACATGTATGGAGGCAGCCTTAAACGTGTATGACCGAGGTTACGTAAAAGACCGTCAATTTTATACTTTTTTTCTCTAGGCTTGTTGGCTGATATTACTTCATATAATTGATATTTTCTCCATGTTGAATTGATATCATGTGAGCTTTTGTAGAGTATTTAGTTGGCACTTTATCTTCTACGTGAGAATGATAAGACGCATTATCTATTACCACGAATGATTTGGGAGGAATGTTAGGTAGAAGCTTCTCGAGCAACCACTTTTCAAAATTATTTCTATTCATCTACTACTACATCAAAACTAAAGCAGCACCTGGAACAAATCCGACTTTTGAACCAGCATGAACTATAATAAAGCGACTACTAGAGCGGATTCCCTGAACAACACCTGTGACACTTTCACTTTGCCAGTATTTGTTCACTGTCATATCATTATCTACCCAGGTTTCGTCTAGATACACAATATTGCGTCCTTCTTGCCTATATTGCCTTACAGTATATAGATATTTCACCCGCCAGTGAAAAATATTTGGTCTCTCAATGAGCAATTTTCGTTTATTTTGGCACTTGCGCCAAACAAAACCATTTGATCGTAAAAGTCGATTTAAGGTTTTATACCCGTACGGAAAAATCTATTTTGTTCTTTACAGCATGAAGTAGGGGTTTGCAGGTCGGAACCTTCTTCAACTTTATATAAAAATCCTCTATTGTTCGTCGAATTACTTGAAAATCACCATCGTCAATTTTATCTTTGTATGATAATCGTGGTCATTTTTTACCAGGAGATTTTAAAGGTGAAGTAGAACACGAGCGATTATTATGTTCTCTTTGAATTTTTCTTAAACTACTTTCCGAAATACTAGGGTAAAACGCAGCTCGTTCTGTTCGATTTTGAATTGGAATAGTCAAACTATTATTTTCAGCTTCTCTAGTACAGGCCTCTATAACGCTCGCAATAACTTCACGTGCACCCTTCGATTTGTTTTTCCTCTTTTGCTCGCCATCGTTACTTCGAAAATCCATCCATCGAAAATTCAACGGAACACATTTATGTAGAAATGAAAACAGATGCTCGAAATGTATAGACGCCACTGGAAATAGCTAGAACTATCTAGCAGCAAGTGCATGGAGACTCTAGGCACATCCCAGTTACAAGTGGATCTGTGCGAAATTTACTAAATCCTCGATTTATTTTCCGTACCGCTTAGCTGGCGCACTTTATAGGTGAAGCAGCAAACTATTATAACAAATAAAATAACATAAAATTTATTTGCGTACACAAATTTTACTTTTCCGCTTGCTTAAGACTATGAACCTTTATTTTAAGGACCGCCCGGTTTTCTTTCGTGTCCCGCACTTTACTTGTACAACAAGCCAGTATTTACGCAGCGATGTTCGGGATAACTGTGATTTAGATATAATAAAATTGTCGTATTTAGAAGAAAGATATTTTATACAGAAAATATTAAATATAGAACTATGTATTTATATTTCAGGCATGTGAAAATTGGGCTAAAACTGTGTCAACTGTGGTGAAATTATCGACGAAACTGAGCTTTTATGTAGTAGGTGAACATTTTTAAAACCATGTTGATATTTCTCTTTGTGAATTTTTTTTGTGTATCTATCAGATCCGTCCAAAATTTCGGCAAGCATCAGTTCTAATTTTTGGTTAGTTAATCTATTGACAAAATTTAAAAATTATTCTTAAAATAGTATATATTATATTTGTATTTTTTGTAATTTAATTTACGGAACTACATTGCAAATAAAAATGTTGCACTCGTAAGATTGTAAAACCGTTTAAACTAAAGATAAAAATAAATACTTTGTAATACTTATGTTTCATGTTTATACTAATATACTAATTGGTATAACTTAAAACAAAAGTTAACTGACTGGATGTCACAAACGGAAATCTGGAATGTATATTTTATATAAATACTGTCGGCATGAAGGTGTTTTTGCGTTTCATCTAAAGAACGTGATAAAACTTTAAAACCTTATTATTATAGCAAAACGTTTTTAGTAACTATGGCGCAGGGGCATTTTTCTTACTTCCAACAAAATAAAAATCCAGACATGGAATATTGAAATAAAACATATTTTTTGAACATAAATCATAACAAAAGTTTGTAGTCATAATTTTTTAATTAAGTTCTGAGAATTTCACTAAAAAAGGGCCTTAACTTTTTTTTAATGAGGTTGAATTTTTTTTTTCTAGAATTTATACTGTGTTACGTAGCCTTGAAATGAGCTTCTTTTTGGTAGTTCGAAATTTTGCGAATTTAATATCTTTATAGTTAGCTCAAAATAATTTGTAAAGGAACCTAACTGGAAATTCCTTCCTGAATTTGTTCTTCTGTCTACAATAAATGAAAGAAATCGCAATTAATATATTTGTTAATATATACTTAATATACTTCATTATTCCTCATAACACAAAATATTTATAACGAGGAAAGTTCCGGGTAAAGGATATTTACTGATTTTTTAGTTGCTTGTGAAAGGGTTATAGTAAGCTTCGATCGGAATATAAAGATAGCTTAATTTAGGCTAGAAAATTCATCGGTTTAAAGTATAAAAAAACTTGAGCTAACAAAAACACAATACGATAATAATAATTACTTGACTCAATATGTATATAAGTGTTAGATTCCCAACTTTATGTCTAGTTGGATTAAAGGAATATTTTACCGGAGTACAGAGACCTTGTTTACAACCCCATGGTCGTAAAGACACGTAGTCTCCTATCAGCTTCAAACTGTTCATTTCATCTTCGACAATAATGGGAAAATGCGCCTTTTATAGGTTTTTGTCTGACACGTTCACCACGAAAACTGATTTTCCATCCTCTACGTGAGTAACTAGCATATTCACAAGTATTTGTCGTCGACATCCATCAAATGCACCAAATATTAATGAAACTTTGTGAATTAAAAACATCTCATTCGGTGTCTCATGAATAAATTTAAAAACATCTTCTCTAGACAAAACTTTAGATTTTTTTGGCTGGTATCCTTTCGCCCCTTGTTTCAAATATTATGGTTATTAGCGATGTTAATATTCTTATTTACCATTAAAGTCTTCTTTACCCTTAGCCCATAAGGAACTCGGAGAAAATGTTTCAGCAAGATCGCCGATGTATCCAAGCAGCACAGTTTCATTAATATGTTCTTTTGTCAATTCTGTGTCGTAGGCGTCACTCGATTTTTTCAGTCACAAGTTTGTGTTGCTGTTTCCGCTTTTTTGCAATTTCGTCAGGAATTTTAAAACTTTAAAACCTGCATTTTGACTTTTTAAGTTTGACAGCATTTCCCTAGACACTCTACTATGATAAAATAAAAATATCGTTAAAATCAAATTAAATTTCAGGTGTTTTTAAATATTCATATTGTGAATGCAACTATATAAAAGTTTGTATGCATCGTGGGTATTAATAGATGTGTATAAACATCTCTTTAATACACTTGGCACATAAATAAATATAAGAACTGACACTATTGTCGATTATAACAAATTAAACAATTAGTAATATTTTTTAATTTCAACAACATGATGTATGTGTTTTTTGACTAATTAGTAGCAGTGGCCGCCCGCCCCTCTTGAAAAATGTTAACATAACACACAATTTCAATTCTTATAAATATAAAATTAATATAAGATTATGCTAATTTTTTTTTACCCCAAAAGACATCAGTTCCTATTTCTAATTACCCGACTTCGGCATCAAGGAGAACAGCATACGAAGTGACCCGAATATATCATTCGGTTCGCCTCGCACCGGGATTACAAAAAAAATTAGAGGATGAGTTAAGAGCTTGGCAGGCCTTTGCCCGATCTAAGTTTAACACAAGTTTGTGAACGAAAGCAGGTCTTTTACAGGCAAGTTTTCGAAACAGACTTATAAAAAAAATAACTCGATATGTGGATGTGAAATAAAAAATGCCATGTATTGTACTGTTTCCCGTGTTTGCTGTTGGGGTTATGGTCCATTCTAGAGGAATGGTCCTTAACCGGGCAAGGAAAGGTATAAACGATTTATTTTCCTGAAAAAATGAGGAAGCATGAGTCATCTGGCGATCATATTAATTCTTGCACAGCTTTTGCTATTATGTTTTTCCAGACAGCATGCTACAAGTGAGTAGAGAAGAAATTTCTAACCAAATTGAAACGGCAGATTTATTATCAATTCAAGCCGATGAAACTACCGATGTATCAAATTATTGTCAAATGTGTATAATACTAAGATATTTTTATAAAGAATCAATCCGCGAAAATTTTTGCGGATTTATAAGGGTTAAAGATAAAACAGCAACCGGGTTAAAAACTTACACTGAAAATGAAATTGACCCCCTAGTTTTAGACTCGTTTGAAATTGACGTTATATGTGTGTTTATTTTTATTGCTCGGTTTACTGCTTTTGCTTTCTTAGACAGTAAGACAGTTACTAGTGAAATGACTTTTATTGACTATAAAAAATATTCATATTCCTGCCCTTTGAAGTTTATATTTGTGTATATATTATGTTCGCTTTTTTTTACCTTCATAGACAGTACCTAATGAAGTGACTTTAACTTACATTATAAAACTATTCTTGTTCCTGTCCTTTTCAAGATTCAAGCTGATTTTAAGGTAGGTGCGTACTCCTGAGCTTATATTTATAATAATATACCAATTTTTATAATCTTGCGCGAGTGCGCCCCTCTCAAGTCAAACCTCACGAGCCGCCACTAATTAATAGCTATAGTAATTTGCATAAGTGGCAGTCACTCAGGATCGTCTTGTGACAGCGTACAAGTGCTGTCTACTAAAAATGTTTTAAAAAGGGGTTGGTACACTAGAACGCGTGCAACCAATCGTTTAAACGACATTGGCATTCAAACTTCAAGCCAAATTATAAAAAATAATGAAAATAGTAGTTACAAACACACCGTGCAGTTTGATTTGTTACATTATTTATATTTATACTTACGATATTTTAAATGTTAAGGTCAGAAATGTGCAATTGAAAAATTGTCAAATACGATCGAACGTGTATGGTTGTTATGACAACTGTCGAGCGTCGACTAAAAAAATAAATATTTTTCAAATTCAAACCGGTCGGTCGCGCTAGGTCGTGCTTGATCGCGCGTGATTGATGTTATGTGATGGTTTTATTACAAGTAGCAATTTAAATAAATATCCCCATAATTTGTTTTAATTTTAGTCGGTTGTAGACGATCGAAGACGCTTGTACACGATCGATATGTGTGACTGCAGCTATAGACATCCAGCATGTATTTTCTATTTGTAGCTGTAATTCAATACTAATTCCCTAATTAGCTATTCACCATTATGTACGATCCTTTGGCTACAAGCGAATTTTAGCAAATTTAATTGCAACAGTTTAAATTGGAATTTTAATGCTGAACATATTTAGGATATTTGATATGCCCACAATGATTCTATGTGTTACCTTTCAGAGAATATAATCAATAGCAGTTGATTTTTAACGAAACGTTTTGGAGAGGAATTTGCTGGCAGATTTTCAAAAGAAACCTGATAATTTTGTTTATTCATACGCGAGGATTGATTGCTAATGAATATTAACTTAACTAATATATATATATATATATATATATATATATATATATATATATATATATATATATATATATATATATATATATATATATATATATATATATATATATATATATATATATATATATATATATATATATATATACGTTTTGAAGTTTAGGATATCTTTTGTGGTTTTCAAGATAATTGGGAAAAATCAAAATGGTGCATTTTCAACTTTTGCCCGTAGCTTCTAAACGACTCGTATTATGGTTTTATGGTTTATATATATATATATATATATATATATATATATATATATATATATATATTTATATATATATTTTTTGTTTTTTTTTCTTTAACCATATATATTTTCTTACCGACGCCATATTGGATTATTGTATTTTTGGAAAGATCATTTTATATATATTTATATATATATTTTGTTAATCTGCCGCATGTCAACAATCATTTTGTGGTACTTGTTATCATTTTCTCATTGTGCCGAGTTTTTATGTTCATACCGACATTGGGTATAGGTTAACTCATTGAGAAGTTTGGAATTACCTATAATGCCACACCACACATTGAACCCAAATTTTGTTTGTAAACGTCTTTCTTCTAAATTATGAGGATTCTCGGTGCCCCAGTAATGAGTATTATGTTTATTGAAAATTCCACAGTTTGTAAATCGTGTTTCATCTGTCCAAAGTACTTTAGAATGAAAGTTGGGTATTTGCTGGCATTTGTTGATGAACCATTCACTAAACGTGATTCTTCTAGCAAAATCAACCTGAAGACCCTGTACAATAGTAGGTTTATAGGGATGAAAGTGAAGTTTTTTCAAAAACATGTATAATTTAATTTAAATGCCTTTGGCTTGGTTGATTGGTTATTGTTCTTCGTAAACGCGCAGCTGCGCTCATTATATTATGGGAATACTGAGGTTGTTGGGTTGTCGCTCATTATATTGAGCTTTCTCATTATCTATTGAAAGATATTTATTAAACTTTGTAAAAACTCGGCACAATGAGAAAATGATAACAAGTACTATTCAGGAACACAAAATGATTGTTGACATGCGGCATTCTTTTGTTTCATTATGGCCGCCAAGCGTAATCAAAGCCTACTTAAAAAAAAACAATTATTTTGGTTTTTAGAGCTCAAGAAAAATAATAATCTTACCTTGTTATACATCATTGGAAAGCTCTTAAAAAGATCTTTCCAAAAATACAATAATCCAATATGGCGTCGGTAAGAAAATAAAAAGTTGATGCCAATATCTCAAAAACAATTGAAGCTAGAAACTTCGTTCTACCTGCATAATGTTCATCTAATAAAAGTGAACTAATAATGTATAAACCATAAAACCATAATAGTAGTCGTTTTCGGGCAAAAGTTGAAAATGCACCATTTTGATTTTTTATTATTCTTCAAAACGTCATCAAATTTGATATTTATTTTCGAGATACAATAAAAACATGTATACATATATATATATATATATATATATATATATATATATATATATATATATATATACATATTTATATATATTTATATATATAGTTAGTATTTAAATTGGTTAAAACATTATTGAAAAAACATCACTCAAAAAAACATTACATTTAAAACAAACTATGATCATGAACACAAAAATACATTTAAAACAACATTAATATTATACAGAGTGCGTACCTTGGAAACATGCCAGTTTTACGAATGTTTTGCGAGTGCAATAATTTCGACACGTCTGTAATTCTGGTAGATAAAAAATTTGACTCTTTTTTATCTACCAGAATTCCAGACGTGTCGAAATTATTGCAATCGCAAAACATTCGTAAAACTGACACGTTTCCAAGGTATCTTGAGAAAGCTCAATATAATGAGCGAAACGTCGATTAAATTATAGTTTTACTTCTCAATGAGTTAACCTATACCCAAGAAAATAATTAACAAAATATTTATATATATATATATATATATATATATATATATATATATATATATATATATATATATATATATATATATATATATATAATATATATATAAAATTAGCTGACGACAGACGAATCTACCATTGGGTTATATCAGAAGCTATTAAGTTCTCCTACTTCACAAAAGATTTGAGTCAACAAATTTCCACGATTCATTTTGAGAATTATTAGACATACAACACAACAGCGTACAGGGTAGTAAGCAATACTACATGCTAACTGATGATATGATAATAATATATACACCATCAAATATTTTTAATTTAACTTAGCAACTTAATAACATGCTTTTGTCCGTTCAATCTGCATGCAGTGCTGCCGATCTCATGGCAAGGCTCATAATGCAGCATAAAAAATTGATTACTACAAGTGTTACAGTTCTCACAGATATGCATGTTTCTCCGGTATTTCCCGATAGAATTAAACACAAATGGACATATTATGATTAAAAAATATGATTTTTACTACTGAGTGCTGTTATTCAATGGGAGATATAAAATGCCTTGTTCATTTTAAATTAAAATACAATTATTTTTCTTCTTTGACTTGTAGAAATATGCTTAAGTGTTCGTTCTATTTTTTTATGATCAAACAGATAAAAAAATTGTATTTAAACATTTGCGTTTCCTCACTCTATAGCATTTTAATTTTATTGTCCTACCATTTATTTATTTTTCAGTTTTTCTACTAAGGAATTAAAATATGGATTCTAATTTGCACTCGTTGTTGACGTTATTACCCAATACTTCTATCCCGGGAGACTAGTTGTTGCACAAATATAACCAATATGTATTTCTTCAATTACATTTCTGGTGAATGCGCATAATATTCTTGGAACATGGTCTGCCGGGCCATTGTTTAAATATTGTTGAAATCTAATAAAACCTAACGTAAATTTAACCTACTTTCAGACCTTTCGTGATTAAGGAAGGTATATATGATTCCTTTACTTGTTCGGATTTATCTTAAACAGTCGCAAGGCGTAAAATTTTATTAAATATACATATCAGAGTTGGTTTTTAATTAAGAGTCAATGTTATATTATCGATTATAATAGTTATTCATTTCATGCGACTCTACAATGCATTTTTGAAATTAAATTCAAGTGTTTTTTTAACTAATTTCAAGGTCAAATTTCTCACTTTCAGAGCTGTAAACTATGTGCTAATTAAATTAAGTGGCATTTAACTGAAATATGTGAGAACATATTCCCCGTTCACTTCCAACCATTGCCAACCGACGACGAACTGCCGTTTGCACGGGTCTGCTGTTTTGAGGAAAATTAATTTTATCGACAATAGTGATTACCAGAACTCTTAAATTATAGTTTAGAGAAGAGGAGCGTACAAAAATATTCCTATATTCAGGGCGGCGCGAGGCATGGGCAAGAGGGGCAAAACACGCGCATCTAAGCCACCGCGTTTCAACCCGCACCGCTCTATCAAATCCTGAATAAAATGTTATTAAAGACATTATTGCAATGCAAAAATCATGATCTTTTTTTAGTCAGCCATTAGATACTTATTTTTCATAGAAGTTCAAAAAAGAGAATTTTTTTAATCGGTATTTTCTAAAGACCGATCTTGCGAAACTATTTTGCCACGGCCCGCCTACACCTATTATACTATTTTAGCATGTTCAAAAGGGAAATTAATCCAAGGCTTGCAAAACTGATTTTTTTCGAACCAACTTTTTAGAAATAACCATATTTTAGATATTAAAGTGGTACTTTATATATAAAATTTACTTATTCTTCATTTCCTATGTTATGTTATTACAGAACGGCTTTTTTGGAGTTTTTTAAACATTTTTTAGAACATGTTTATGTTTGCATTCTTTTTGATACAAGAAATAATTTCCCTTATATTGATATTGATATTTCTTCAATGACATAATAATCTAAAATGTTTAACGTATGAAACCAGATAACAAAAAAAAGTTTCTCGTTCTTGGCCCAAGGCAATCAAAACAGAGCTGCATATTATATTGCCAATAAGATAAAAAATGTTGCCAAAAGTTTTAAAATTTTGGCGGGGGGAGCGTCCCCATCCATCCATATATGTCCGCCCCTGAATATATAAAATCAACAGATTTATCAATAGAAAATATATTGTTGCGCCTGAATGAGGCCTATCATAGTAATGAATTATTTAAATTATTATTTTATTATAAGCTCGTAGTCTGTATTTATTTCCATTCATTAAAATTTAATATAATAGGTAGAGAATGCTAAAATATACAATGTTTTCAATTTACATATGAATGTATAAATAATATATAAAATCTGGTATTCTATTATTAATTATACAAAAATATAATTTTGGGGTATTACTTAATTTCTTGAATTACCAATTCTTTTAATTAAATTTTACCAATATATTCAATTGTTATTGTATTCTATTTATGTAATTTATTTGATTTTTTTTATTTTGTTTTTTAATAACATTAAGTTATTCAGACTTTCACAGTTATACAAAGCTTTTGTATACAAGTTTAGAGGCTTGCAATCATTTAACCGAAGATTTTTTTATCTAGGAACAGCCCACCACGTAAGCCGAAGGGTAAGTACCCGAGAACACTCTGAGAATAATTGGGTTTTGGAGTTGGGCGGTGAAGGAATGCATGTAGGTCGATGCTAGCGTCTAACGAAGGCATAATGAAGGATAATTCATCAGAATAGAATCCGTAAGAGTATCTGTAAAACAGAAACAGATCGCCCACAATTCGAGGATATTCTAGTGATGCAAGCTTCTTTGTGATGTTTGGATCATCAGTCAGGCGAATAGTTCTCCTTTAGAGAAGAGGCTGTTCCCCATATATCCAAGCAATTCTTCATGGATGAGTCTGATTTGCGAAGTATAAAGGCTATACAAATTGGCAGAAGAAAAGTATTTTCGAGCTCAAAAAAGGAAACCAACTATGCTAAAGCATTTTATTATTCATTTGAATGGTATGGATATTAATAAATTTTCCGCTCGAGAAAATTACATAGAGTTAAATGAGAGCCAGGATACCGACGCCGCCGCGCGAAGAGAAGCGCAGCATAGCAAAACGTTGGAGAACTCGTTCAAGCAAATAGACGAAGAATCTCGCGTCGCTTCGTTTCGATACACTCCAGTGGGCGGCGAGGAACAGACGAGGAGATTATAATTTTGCCTTATTACCAGTCGGACATTTTCAGTATTTACTTGAACTATATTATATTTTTGGTATTGTATGTGTGTGATCCAACTTTTTTTATTTATGTCATGGACCCAAAATCTCCTATTTGATTGCTCTTTTTCCTCCATTCTGGCACCCAAACCCAAAGCAAAAACGCCTTCATCTGACGAAGAACTACTCATTGTAAAAATACTACTAAAATGAACTTAACTACGCCACCAAAAATATACGTTTTTCCACGTCCGCGCGGCGCTTCACCTCAGGGGTCGCTACAGTATGCGGCGAATGCCATTATGACGCTTCGCCTCAGTGGGCGAGCACCTTTATGAGAAGCGGCGCTAACGAAGCGAAGAGAATTTCTTCCAGTCAAAAATCAAATTTGAGCCCGCACACTAGAGCCTCACGAAGATGCAATGCTTTGCCCGTTTAATTAACTGTTAAAGTTCCGGAGGGCAAGAAATTATTTTCGCTTCGTTTCGCCCCGCTTCATCTTAGAGAGCGAGCAGAGACCTGCAGAGATGATCCAATAGGCGACAAAGTTCGCATTGCTTCTCCTTGCGATGCTCCAGTGTATTGACCATTTAATTTTATGTTAGATTCAGAAGCGAAAGAAATTCTCTGATGTTCGTTTCGCCTCAGTGGACATACAGTTGTAGGGTCTATTTTTAAATATCAGTGACGATCCATTCAGTTTCGTAATGATATATAAGTGTGGTAAAAAAATCTGTATCTTTAATTTAAATGAAAACGTTCACACTTCCGTAACAGTGACGTTATTATACCTTCGTTATTGCTTCATAGGCAAAATGGTCCGAGTAACTCCAATTAAAATCTGATAATTTTATCTGCTTTGGAAGTTACAATTACTACAAACTTCGGGACTACCTAAATGTTAACAACGAAATTCAAATTAATGTTTTAAAGTGCAGCGTGACCATTTCCAGCTTCTATTTGACAAATTTTATATTTCCAACGTCACTTTTTTAGTCCTAACACTGGAACCTGTGGTAAAAGATAGATCAAAATACAAGAGTTGTAACCACACTATACCACAACTTGTTACGTTCTGAGCGCGGGTTTCGCTAACCAAGTTAGCATCATCAGCAGATGATATAAACAGTTTATACCATCTGCTGACGATACTAACTTGGTTAGCGAAACACCCGTCCAGAACAAGTTGTGGTGTAGTGTGGCAATTTGACGTTTCTATCTTGGATTCATATGAAAATATTACCAGTTCATTTCTATGTAACACTTGATTTTTCTACAAAATTTAAGGTAAACTGAATAATAAGTTTTTAGTAATTATTTTTTAGCATTGTTCCGCCATATTGGACTTTTACCAAAATATTACCAGGTTATTACCATATGACCCTTAATTTATGATTAAAATTTGAAGTCGATCTTGTAAATAGTTTTTAGGATATTCCGCGAACTGGCAAACACATAGAGAGGCCGATAGACGGATTTGATAAAATATTTTTTGGCATCTAGGGACCCTAAATCTTGAAGATATGTGAAACCTGAGAAAATGATTTTTTTTTACGATTACATTATTATTTTGATTGGCCGCCATTTTGTTCGGCCGTCTTGAATTTATTAGTTGACCCCCAGACCACAAATAGTTATGGCGCACAATTGAAATCAATTCATTAAGTAGTTTTTTCAGTTTAGGATTAGTACCAAGACTTAACCAATTGATTCCAGCATAAGACTTTGATGTTTTTACAAAATTTGAAATATTTCTTTTTACATTTCACTAGGGCGCCATTTTCCCGGCAGGATGTGATAAAACATATTTTTTTTGCATCTAGGAACGTTAAAACGTGAAGATATGTAAAACCTGAGAGAATAATTTTTTTTTACGATTACAAACATTTTATTTGGCTGCCATTTTGTCCGGCCATCTGGAATTAGTACCATAATTTTACTAGTTGATTCTAATACCACAATTAGTTATGACACCCAATTTGAAATCAATTCATTACGTAGTTTTTCAGACTGAATTTTTTTTTGCCATTTTGTTCCACTATTTTGCATTCGTACCAAAATTTTACCAGTAAATTCCAACATAAAACTTGTTTGTGCAAAATTTCTAAATTGGATAAGTAGTTTTTTCATAATAATTTTTTTAACATTTCACTAATATGTTTCGCCATATTAGATTTATACCAAAATATTACCAGGTCATACTCGAGTCATAAGTAGTCTTTGAGCTATATCGACAACTGACAGACAGACAGACAGCCGACAGGCGAACCAACGGAATGGATAAAAGGTATTTTTTGACATCTAGGGACGCTACAACATGTTATGTTAAACCTGAGAGGGTGATTTTTCACGATTGCAAACATTTTATTTGGCGGCCATTTTGTTTGGCCATCTTGAATTAATACCAGAATTTTACTAATTTATTCCTATACCGCAATTAGTTTCGGCACACAATTTGAAATCAATCCATTAAGCAGTTTTTTCAGGCTCAATTTTCAAATATTTTATAAAGCCGCCATTTTGTTCCATCGTGGAGTCTTACCAAAATGTTACCAGTTGATTCTAACATAATACTTGATGTTTGTCCAAAATTTGAGATAAATTGGGTAAGTAGGTTTTTAATAATAATTTTTTTAACATTTCACTAGGCCTCCATTTTGTTTTGCCATATTGTGTAAATGTAACCAGGTCATCCCCATATAACCCTTAATTTTTGACCAAAATTTGAAGTCAATCGGCTAAGTAGTTTTTTAACTATGTCGGGGACAGACAGACAGACCAACGGAACTGAGAAAACTTGTTTTTCGACATCTAGGGATCCTGCAACGTGAAGATCTAAAAAAATCTCGGAGGGTGATTTTTTCACGATTAGAATAATTCCCTTTTACGAGGGAAGTCAAAAACGAACAAGGTATTAACATTTTAACTCCTTGTATTTAGAAAATGAAGCTATTATGGGCCCCTGTTTATATATTTTTTTTAATTTAAAAAAGAGACCAAAACCGCATTTTGTCATAATCTAGAAAATAAATTTCGGTTCTCTTTTAGATAGAGCTCGTCGGGGTGATATTTTGTAGTTCTCGACCTCTTAATCAAATGGTTTGTTGGCTACAACTCAGCCCAGCGACGCAGGCGGCGGTACATGGTGTCAAAATTGGAATTCTGGTTTTCAATCAATTTTATTTAAACGTTTTTCTTTATTTGTTTTTAAATACATTCACATGTTATGCCAGTTCTTTAGAATATCTTTGAATAAAAACTAATGTATGTAGCTTAAAGTCATATATTGTGTAACTGTAGATGTACGTACACTTGCTGAAAATTTCCTTTCCTACAACACGTCAAAGGTTTTCCTTTTAAGTAATCGAGAAGACTTCAGATGACTTTACCATTGGAATTTTTGGAAAACTAATAAAATATTTTAGAATTTCAAAAATTATATTTTTATTTATCAGTCAATGCTTTTCACTTGTCAAAAATAACATTAATAAATCCCCCAAGAAAAAAAATGGTTAAATCTAACGTAAGCATGAACTTGAATCATTTGCCATTTACTCGTAATAGAAGAACTAACAAAAAAACAACTAGGCTCTAAATAAAGTAAAGTGCTAATGACATTGAATAGATAAATTCTAGGAATGATGTATGAAGGCAAAACTAGCCACCAAGGGAATTAAAATAAATTTAATTAATAAACAATAACTATAGCTTCATATCGATATATTTCGGAAACCATTATATTTAGACCTGAACTTTATTTTTTATTGACTAAAATTCTACTTATTCTTATATATATCGGGTTCAAAACGTTCTCCGACGTCTTCCGATTTCCAGTAGCCATTGTTCTCTGTCGGTCTACAGATCCTCCTCTAGTCCTCGCTCTCTGATCTCCGAGTCTATCCCCTCTCTCCAACTCCTTCTAGGCCTTCCTCTTTTTCTTCTTCCTGTTGGGGTCCAGGTGAGAATTTGCTTGGGGAGTCGTCGGTCTTCCATTCTTTGGACGTGTCCGTACCATCTCAGTTGCTTTGTTCGTATATCGTCGGTTAGCGTGTGTTTAATTTTCATGTTATTACGGATCGTCTCATTTGGGATTTTTTCGAGTCGTGATCTTCCTGCTGCTCTTCTCCAGAAGTCCATCTCAATCGCGTTTAATGTTTGTATAGTCTTCTCTTTCAGTTGCCATACTTCGCTGCTGTATGTGACTATGCTTTTTATGATGGTGTTGTATATCAGATGTTTGTTTCGTTTGGTGATTTTTTGATCCCATAGGATGCTATTCAACATAGCTATTGCCTTTCTGCCTTGGGTGTTTCTGTCCTTAATGGCCTCATCCAGTGTTCCGGTATTCGATATCTTCGTTCCTAGGTATTTATATGTTTGGCAGGATCTGATGATTTGGCCATTTTCTAGTACCAGATCTTGTTGAGTTCCACCGACGCACATGTATTCGGTCTTCGAGATGTTGACTTCTAGTCCCCAGTGCCTGTACTCTTCAATGAGCTTTCGCGTCATATACTCTATATCTTCGAAATCCTGCGCCATGATAATTTGGTCATCCGCAAAACTACTTATTCTTAAATTACAAAATTATTTAATATTATATTTAGATTGTAGGTCTTTAATAAATCTCTGAAATCCTCTTGTAATAATGTATTCAACCTTAGGAACCCTGTCTTCTGATTTTTGTTTATAAATTGACACAATTGACACTTCCCACTTATTTTATTGAATATTAAAAGTTACTAAAAGTTAGAAACTTATAATCTATGTCAACATCCAATATAAGTGAAAAGCTCTACTTTTGATAGTGGTAACAGCGTTCTAAGTTCTAATACCCAACCACTCAATTCATCCGATGTGCTTTTTACAGAACATAGTTTTTCAATTTACAACATGCGTACTCCAGCAAATTTCCGGTATACAGAGTTTTTTTTTATATTTTGATATGTATTTTTGCTCTTTATGATTTGAGATGTTAAAAAAGTGTAAATACAAAACTTGTAGATTATAACGTTGGATACCTTTTAGTAATACGATAAAAATATAACTTGCGTTTTTTAAATGAGACGCCCTGTATTTTTGTGACAATTGGAAAGATCTTTGCATTCTGATTTCAAAAAATATATAAACTGATGACATTTGCTTTAATCGTTTCTGAAATACAAAGCCCTAAAAATTCGTAAAAAGTAATATAATAAAAGTCGAACTAGCCATGGATAACGCTAAAAAAACAAAATGATTTATTTTGCTGTTTTATTTTTTGTTTATCACTAAAAGATCCCAAGTCAAAATATTCAGGTTTTGTATAAAATATTTTTATTTGACGTTTTTCGGTAAGTATGCACTGGAAAAAAGTAACATGCATACTTCAAATATTACAAAATTAAGCAGCACAATGAATCTTATATTTTCCTAAAATTAAAAAAAAATCAAAATAAAAACCTTAATACATTTTTTTAAATAGGCCTTTAGCTTAAGAACACGCTTATTACTGTTCATCTAATCACCTAGGATACATTTATAGACAAAACTATTTTGATTCATCCCCTTAAAATATATTATAAAATTAATACAAACTCCTTTTTTGTCGCCCAAATTAATCTCCTGTAATATATATTTTTATAGCAGCTAATTCGTCAACATTTATTAGTAAAACCAAAATCATATACAGAATAATATCATTCCACTCGGCAAATCAATGACAAATATTTTATTTTGTTGCATGAAACAACTAAAAAAGTGACCAAAATACGAGACTTCTAACCACACTACACCACAACTTGTTCTGGACGGGCGTTTCGCTAACCAAGTTAGCATCATCAGCAGATGATATAAACAGTTTAAAATATTTTATACAAAACATGAATATTTTGACTTGGGATCTTTTAGTGATAAACAAAAAATAAAACAGCAAAATAAATCATTTTGTTTTTTTAGCGTTATCCATGGCTAGTTCGACTTTTATTATATTACTTTTTACGAATTTTTAGGGCTTTGTATTTCAAAAACGATTAAAACAAATGTCATCAGTTTATATATTTTTTGAAATCAGAAAGCAAAGATCTTTCCAATCGTCATAAAAATACAGGGTGTCTCATTTAAAAAACGCAAGTTATATTTTTATCATATTACTAAAAGGTATCCAACGTTATAATCTACAAGTTTTGTATTTACACTTTTTTAACATCTCAAATCATAAAGAGCAAAAATACATATCAAAATATAAAAAACTACCCTGTATACCGGAAATTTGCTGGAGTACACATGTTGTAAATTGGAAAACAAAACTATGTTCTGTAAAAAGCACATCGGATGAATTGAGTGGTTGGGTATTAGAACTTAGAACGCTGTTACCACTATCAAAAGTAGAGCTTTTCACTTATGTTGGATGTTGACATAGATTATAAGTTTCTAACATTTAGTAACTTTTAATATTCAATAAAATAAGTGGGAAGTGTCAATTGTCTCAATTTATAAACAAAAATCACAAGACAAGGTTCCTAAGGTTGAATATATTATTACAAGAGGATTTCAGAGATTTATTAAAGACCTACAATCTAAATATAATATTAAATAATTTTGTAAAAATAAAGTTGATGTCTAAATATAATGGTTTCCGAAATAAATCGATATGAAGCTATAGTTATTGTTTATTAATTAAATTTATTTTAATTCCCTTGGTGGCTAGTTTTGCCTTCATACATCATTCCTAGAATTTATCTATTCAATGTCATTAGCACTTTACTTTATTTAGAGCCTAGTTGTTTTTTTTGTTAGTTCGATACGTTAGTAATAATAAAAATACATATAAATAGCCCAGATCCAATATTTTCTATTACGAGTAAATGGCAAATGATTCAAGTTCATGCTTACGTTAGATTTAACCATTTTTTTTCTTGAGGGATTTATTGTCATTTTTGAAAAGTGAAAAGCATTGACTGATAAATAAAAATATAATTTTTGAAATTCTAAAATATTTTATTAGTTTTCTAAAAATTCCAAAGGTAAAGTCATCTGAAGTCTTTTCGATTACTTAAAAGGAAAACTTTTAATGTGTTGTAGGAAAGGAAAGTTTCAGCAAGTGTACGTACATCTACAGTTACACCATATATTACTTTAAGTTACATACATTAGTTTTTATTCAAAGATATTCTAAAGAATTGGCATAACATGTGAATGTATTTAAAAACAAATAAAGGAAAACGTTTAAATAAAATTGATTGAAAGCCAGAATTTCAATTTTAACATCATGTACCGCCCGCGTCGCTGGGCTGAGTTGTAGCCAACAAACCATTTGATTAAGAGGTCGAGAACTACAACATATCAAGTCTACAGAAAAATTGACTGTAAACCATTTTTCATAGGCATTATGCGGGGTGTTATCCCGAATTTCAGTTCAAAAGTATTTTTATCACATACCTAATTCCCTTAATATGTGAAAAGACCCCGACGAGCTCTATCTAAAAGAGAATCGAAATTTATTTTCTAGATTATGTCAAAATGCGATTTTGGTCTCCCGTTTTTTAAATTAAAAAAAAAATGTAAACAGGGGCCCATAATAGCTTCAGTTTCTAAATACAAGAAGTTAACATGTTAATACCTTGTTCGTTTTTTACTTCCCTCGTAAAAGGGAATTATTCTAATCGTGAAAAAATCACCCTCTGAGATTTTTTTAGATCTTCACGTTGCAGGGTCCCTAGATGTCGAAAAACATGTTTTCTCAATTTCGTTGGTCTGTCTGTCTGTCTGTCCCCGGCATAGTTAAAAAACTACTTAGCCGATTTACTTCAAATTTTACATTTACACAATATGGCATAACAAAATGGCGGCCTAGTGAAATGTTAAAATTTATTATTAAAAACCTGCTTACCCATTTTATCTCAAATTTTGGACAAACATCAAGTATTATGTCAGAATCAACTGGTAACATTTTGGTAAGACTCCACGATGGAACAAAATGGCGGCTTTATAAAATATTTGAAAATTCAGCCTGAAAAAACTGCTTAATGGATTGATTTCAAATCGTGTGCCGAAACTAATTGCGGTATAGGAATAAATTAGTAAAATTCTGGTATTAATTCAAGATGGGCAAACAAAATGGCCGCCAAATAAAATGTTTGCAATCGTGAAAAATCACCCTCTCAGGTTTAACATAACATGTTGTAGCGTCCCTAGATGACAAAAAATACCTTTTATCAATTCTGTTGGTTCGCCTGTCGGCTGTCTGTCTGTCTGTCTGTCTGTCAGTTCTCGATATAGCTCAAAGACTACTTTGATTTCAAATTGGGTGTCATAACTAATTGTGGTATTAGAATCAACTAGTAAAATTTTGGTACTAATTCCAGATGGCCGAACAAAATGGCAGCCAAATAAAATGTTTGTAATCGTAAAAAAAATTATTCTCTCAGGTTTTACATATCTTCACGTTTTAGCGTTCGAAATGTAAAAAGAAATATTTCAAATTTTGCAAAAACACATCAAAGTCTTATGCTGGAATTAATTGGTCAAGCCTTGGTACTATACCTAAACTGAAAAAAACTACTTAATGAATTGATTTCAATTGTGTGCTATAACTATTTGTGGTCTATAATAATGTAATCGTAAAAAAAATCATTTTCTCAGGTTTCACATATCTTCAGGATTTAGGGTTCCTAGATGCCAAAAAATATTTTATCAATTCCGTCTATCGGCTTCTCTGTGTTTGTCAGTTCGCGGAATATCTTTAAAACTATTTACAAGATCGACTTCAAATTTTAATCATAAATTAAGGGTCATATGGTAATAACCTGGTAATATTTTGGTAAAAGTCCAATATGGTGGAACAATGCTAAAAAATAATTACTAAAAACTTATTATTCAGTTTGCCTCAAATTTTGTAGAAAAATCAAGTGTTACATAGAAATGAACTGGTAATATTTTCATATGAATCCAAGATAGAAACGTCAAATTGCGGCCTAAGAAAATATTTAAAAAACACTACTTATTAAATTAATTTCAATTTTTGTGGAAGAATTAAGCGTGATATAGAAATAAACTGGTAAAGTTGTGGAACGAATTTAAAATGACGAAACAAAATTGCACCCAAATTAAATTTTTAAAAAATCTCGTTCAATTAACTTTACATTTTGCAGAAAAAACAAATGTGAAAATAGAATAAACTGGTACGAATTCAACATGACATAACAAAATAGCGGTATGTTAATGTAAAAACTATTCCTAACAAACGGAAAAAAAATCATAACGAGGGAAGTTCCAGTTACCGATTTTTTTTACACCTCCTACAGTTCTAGAGATTTTTAAACCAGATGGTACATATTGGTTGATATTAGTCGTAGTATAACTAATATCAACAATGTGACTAAATAAATTTTGAACAAATCTACAGGGTATTATTTTTCCTCCGGATTACAACCTCTTTAATTTTCCAGAATTTTTAGCAAACGTCACTTATTATACTATATCAAACTCTCAAACGTCATTATGATCTGTATTAGAATAGAACGAAAAATTAAACCTTGAATAAAAATTACCAGTAACGTTGTAGTAAAAAGTTCGGAAGGGTTAAAACAAAAATAGGAAAAAATAGCACTCTGTAGATTTTAAAAACCTGTGTAGCCTGTGTATTGACAATAGTCATAGTATACCGTCTTGTACCAAATTTCACTTAAAAATATAGGGTATATCAGAAAAACTAAAAAATATTATCATTTTAACGTCCAGTATCTCGAAAATGAAGCATTTGCAGACTCGTGTATATATGATTTTTTTATTCTTATAAGATAAATTATCTCCCACAGTTTTGCGCACCCTTTAATTTGGACCCTGTATGAAATATAATTTTAGCCCATTTATATTTATTACACGATCGAGACGTAACTTTTCACGTTATTATTTTCATAATATTTAGGTAAATTCAACAAAAAAAAACATGAACCAAACACGATATCTTATCTCTAAATTGGCTACTAGGTTTTATTAATATTTGTTATGTTGTATTAAGGGGTCTGTATTAATGATTAAGAACTTCATAAACAAAATTAATCAGGACTATTAATGTGTGCAGTAACGTACGATCTAGAATATTATTTTTTATTGCGCTTACATTAACGAGACCATTTTTTCCCGAGTTTAATATCGAGATTGGACGAAGCTTCAAAATATTACCACTTGATGTACTTTAATACAACTTAATTAAATCTTTATTTGATCTTTTTTATTACTTGGTGCTCATCTCTAAAGCTCAAGTTTCCTTTTTAGCTGCTGGCATTAATATTGCCTCAAGTAGGCAATTTACAAACGCGTAGGCTATTTCCTGCGGAGGGCTTTATTTGTTTCTATTGGTTATATAATTAAGGTAACTACCTACGATTTATTTTTACTGAGGTAGGGAGATCAGTTATTAGAATCTATATATTTAAAACACTAAGTCAGATTTTTCAGCAAGTTCGTGAGAGAGTTGTACTCCACCAATTTACATGATTTTTTTTTAAATGATCGTCTGGTTATCCGGACCTTTCAACACTATATTTTGTATTGTTTTATTGAGTATGTTTTATATAAAACGAATACATGTTTTTCTTCAATAAAATTTCAGGACAGATGGTGAAGTGACGCGCGACTGTGTAGTGATGCCAAATCTAGAGAAGTTAATTTGTAACGTCGAAATTTGACGGGATCTCACTCGACTAATAATTAATATCACAAACGTTATTTAATATACTATAATGCAAAACAAGAGACGCTTGTATGAAATGTGACGAATTAAGAGGTTATGTTATGAAACAGTTTTAGTGAGCGTGCTCGTACGAGTGCGCAGTTTCTAACACATCCTTGGTACATCCCGGCAAATCCTCTAAATTCCAAGTAAATCCTATATGCTCCCTACAACCTAGGATTTTAAAAAAAATCCCCGTACATCCCCAGGAAATCCTCATAAATTCTTGAATGTGTACACCATAAATCCCCATGTGTTCACCCCTCGGTAAGAAATAATAGTTAACTCAAAATGTTGCTTTAATTAAGAAGAGTTACTCATAAAGTATTAGATAAGTGAGAAAAATGTGTGGAAACTATAGCTTTTTTTTAATTTATCTAAGATAATGTTAGTGTAGTCAACATTATTATATGAAAAGTGGCATTCCTTGCTTCATTATTTTTTGTATTTTATGTTTTTGGTTTGGTTTTCAAGAGAGTTATAAGCTAACAAGTTTTTAACTAAGAACCTAAAATGTGTCTGGTTTCACTGATGTCATTCCGGAAATTGTGCTGCAGATTTTGCATTTGGCCAGCCTTAAAATAAAGTTTTATCATGTCCAATTTTTTTTATTCAAACATAGCCATACTTTGACTTGCAACAATAAAGTTGCGAAACCCCGACAATTTAAAAAAAGATTTTTGTTTTTTTTTACTGGATCCTAACCCCAAATAATACACCACTATATCATAACAACAGGATCGTTAACAAAAACCATTTACAAACTTGATATTTGGGAACTATCTGCGGGCCAACGGAGTAGATAAAGACTGATAATATTGGTTTCATGCCGGATATAGAATCTATATGTGTCCTGAGGTTGCGACAATAAAGGTGCGAAACTTCGAAAATTTAAAAAAACACTTTTACTGAATCCTAGCCCCAAATAATACACTACTCTTACATGGACCAATGGAATAAGTAAAAACTGATAATATGGGTTTCATAAGGGATATTGAATCTATATGTCTCTTGAGGATGCAAAAATAAATTTGCGAAACGTCGACAATTAAAAAAAAGATTTTTGTTTTTTTTACTCGATCCTAACCTCAAAGAATACCCCACTCTAACATAACAATGACGTCGGCAAAGAGTGTCATTCTCTGTATAAATCATGGAACATAATACCTACTGCTTTTACCACACCCTTTACAAATAATTTTACACTTATACTAAGTGAACACAACGAACGTATAACATCCAAAAAAAAGTACAACCAAACAATGCGGGGAGACTTATTTTTGTTTCATTAGTTTAAACATTTCATTAATTTCTTTCAACTACACAAAGTTGCTACAGTATTTCTTCATAATGCTTTTCAACCTCTATGGGTCCATAAAAAAATAAACACTTCCCGAACTTTAGTTGGTTTTGGCCACAAAAATTCTTTCTAGCTTTTTTTTTCAAAAACTTCACAACGTATTCATCATCGTCAATTTTTGTCATTAGGACTAAATACCACCGGTTGCTCATAAAAGATAGTATAAAAGTTTACACATTCTTGTTGAATTGAGTTAACACTAGATGTTTTAACACTAGATTTTTTGACAGTAGAGATGTCCTATTTATTGTAGGAAGATTTGAAGCGTTGTATTCCAAAAGACTCATACTTGCTTTACTGGTTTCCTCAAAAAAGGTTTCAGTATCTGTGCTATCATTGTATTTCACACTTATTGTATCATTGTCTGAAGATTCGGAATTAGACGACGATTTTTGTCTAGTGCTTTGAGGAACGGATAAACACAGCCGTTTCTTTGTAATCTTCTTATTATTTGGCAAAATCGTGGTTTTTGTTGCTAGAACCAGGAAAAGAGATTTTCGGGAGGATTTCTGATCCCCTCATGAAAAATCCTCGCAACATACCGGAACTCACTCTCTGTGTTGCTTCTTCTAATAGCCAACATAATGAAGCTTTTTTAATGATCATTGATCTCCCTATTGGCACTGTTATTCTTAGTAGTGGTCCTTTTTCAAAAACAACATTTCGCTCTTCCGGCAACAACTTAAGTGAGAAATCCTTTTATAAAAGTTCTTGGTCATTATTGTATATTTCTGATTGTGGACCAGCGGCGGTATCAGCGAGGGGGTCAGACTTGGCATCGTTTGGTGATAACGTACCCAAATATCACAATTATCATCTTCTATTTAGCAACAGAAGCTTGCACTCTTAATCTTCTAGTGGGTTGTAGCACATCTTGTAATGCTTTCTCAACAGTGGACTCAAATAATCTGATAGGTTTTACTTACTTAAACCACAAACTAAAAATAAACAGAATTAACAAATTGAGTCACATGTAAAAAAGAAAACCATAGGCATCCACAGAAATCCACTGAACTCGTCTTTATCCATGCTCTGTTCCTATTTTCAAGTAACAAAGAACACAATAATATATGCTTAAAAAAATGAGGACAAAACAGCAAAACCAAACACCTAAATCGAAATTATATACGAATATTACTTTATTTCAGTGAGTATTCGTCCATTGTAGTTCTCCTTTTAATAACATCCTCAAAATATGTTTCCAGGGTGGAGATAATTTCTACATTTTTCTAAAGGACAAAATTAAAAAATAAAAAGTCCTTTTTGTTCATATGTTACATATGTTTGTTGAGATGCTAGTAACCTAACAAAATATATTTTTTATCGACCAGGCGTTTTTCACATAGGATTTTATATGCTTTTATTTCTTAAGAGTTAATAAATTATTCCCTATACCTACCTCAATTCCTTCTATAAAAATGTGCCCCTAGTATATAGATTCCCCTAGAAAGTCTCCCCAAAAGCCTTTAAAATTATTTCGCTTCGTGGAGACTTTATCACAACTAAAATATATGAGATTATGACTTTGCCATGTTTTTAATTGTTATAATTTATTAGTTATTTATCGAAATTAACAAAAAACTTTAGTTTTTTGCTGCGCGGAGCACTATTTACAACTTTAAATTAAAATTATTAATAATAGAGAATGAGTTTCGTGAGTCGGGACTTTTTGTAGGAAATTTCTTTTTTTTTTTATTTCCCAAATGTTAATAGTCTCCGAGTTATTTAAAAAAACTCCTTTTATAAATGTTCATTTGTTAATAACTTTTGAAATTGTTTATCTGCGGATTTGAAACTATTGCAAATTTTCCTAGACGTCACGCGTCATTCCGAATTCTACGAGCCCTTAGTCAAATTTATACTAACAGTAGCAAAAATTAATATCAATTTCAGTTTGTGAACTAGACAGCACATCTTAGTCTTCCAGAAACTGTGGACGTACACCTGTCGAATGAGCGACATTCACCTCACGCTACTCACAAATTATTATAATTTTATTTATACTCTCCTTAAACTAAACCTCCTCCACTAAACAGAAAATAAGACAAACATATCTAAACACTTTTAGTCACATAATTTCAAATAATTCTTTACAAGTCAGTCACAGCCAAATTCCATTTTAATTTTAAATGCCTAATGCTTTAAACAATCATTTAGCAAATTTAGAAGGAAAGTATTCGCTTTGATTTCTTATATATAGATTTTCAAAGCTGAGGCAAAATGTTAACACTGAATAGATTTAATTCTTCCAGCACAAAATATGCCGTAGTAAGAATTTCAATAAACGTTTTAAAGAAACACTTGGACGCATTGTAACAAGATAAAATTTTGTTTGTTATTATCCCGAAAAAGTAATGGTATTGAGATTCAGGCAAGTGAAATACAAGTTGTACAAAACCAAATCGAAATCAATAAAATGCTTTATATAAATTAGCATATCAAAATTAAAAATGCAAAAAAATTGGTTTCTGTTTAAAGCTGAACATAAACTGTTGAAAATAGTTTTACTTTTTGTCTGCTGGTTCTTAATTTTGTGGCTATTTTGGCATTTTAAATTTTGCTTCTACCTGCCCGTTCGTTTGTTATCATCATCTGGTGGGACAATTATCAGTTTTAGTAATTACATTACTAGAAAATAATAGTGGTTTTAAGTAAAAGAAAAATTGATATCATTAATTAAAATCATATCATCTAATAAATAGCCGGCCTACAATACAAGGATTTCACAAGTTCCTTATTAGTTTTGTGGGCTAAAAATAAAAAAAGCTAATATCGCGGCTATTTTTAGAGATTTGAAAATAATACTTTTTGTTTCAAGACTTATGAGAATTTTCCTGGCTTTTGTAATGTGTATAAAAAACAATTGAAATCAAGTCATTCATTAGTCAGAAAAATGACAAAAAAACGCCGAATATTGTACTTTCGAATTTATAGTATTTTTTTAATTAGGAACTTAAAGATTTTTATTACGCACTTAACCCGAGCATTGTAATAGTAATCTTAAACGTCCAAAGAAATTTTTATTTAAAGATAAAGTAATTTTACCCTTAAAATTTTTATTCTCTTTTATATTTATATTATTTTTAGGGTTTTTTACAAAATATTTAGGAAGTTGGAGGTTAGTAGCTCTAGTAGGTTTGGATACATGAACATTTTTTTTTTGTAGAAAAGATTATACGTATTATTACTGACGTTTAATTCTGAACTAAACTGATATAAACAAAAAATTGCCTCTGTTGATACAGTAATCAGTTTTTCTTTGTTTAAATGCATGCTGACAGTTAGAAGATATATCGAATTATAATTTTAAATAATATTTTCCTATCTCGATACCTGAATGAGCAGTTTTAATAAAATTGCTGTATAACATAATAATCTTACATTTTAAGCCTTCAAATAGGTTGCGTATTTTACACCTAACTTTGCATTTTTTGAAAATATAGTATATTACATAACAAGTGTGGAAAACTATAACTTTCACACACATATATATATATATATATATATATATATATATATATATATATATATATATATATATATATATATGGCATTACATCTCAAATGTTTGGAAATATGTATTTGCAATAAAATACAAGAAACATTTATTATAGTAAAGAACAAAATACGCAGAAATGCTTTTATTATGATAATATGGTTTTGGTAATTAGAGGTAATGTAATTTTTTCTGTTTCTAAACCGTGTATAAGATTTTTTAACGAATTTTTTAAAAAATATTGCGTTTTATTTATTAATATATTTAAATTATTTCTATTTGAAAATTATATAAGTCTAGGCCTATAAAAAAACAATTGTTTTAAGATCGGACAAAAGCACTTAGTTGTGGAGCGCGAAGAAAATTTAGTTAAAATGTCAACGAGATTCCTTACTTCCAAACAATATAAATCTGTGTAGAAATTAAGGAAATATATCTACCTCTTATCCACTTGCTGCTAAAAGGTATTGCATTTCATTGGCGTCAATATTTTAAAACTAAAATAACACATATTGCGCAAGCGTAATTTTTTCAGGTAAACATCTCTGAATCTACGAAAATATTTTTTGAAATTTTAGTTTTGTTTTATTACATTTTATCATTTTATATTAAAATAAATAACAGTTTTTTTTTAAATCGAGCTAATATATTCGGTGTCAATCACAATTGTGTCATTCACACTATTCGTTCTAAATGTTTAGTAGAGGCATTCCAGTGAAATGCCAACTGTTCTCTGTTCAGTAATTTGTCAACATATAAATGTTTATAACGAGCATATCCCGCGTTCGGACGCCATATTTATCAAAATAAATCGCGAACTCGCGCCGCGCTAGACAAGGCGTTAGCGTGTTCCTGCAACAAACACGGTTTGCTTCGAACTGGAGGAAACTTGGAAACTGCTCGCCTTGCTGGTACAGGACTAGGCAGGACTGTTGAGGCAGGACTCTGGATTATGTAGGAGGATTGCTCTACATTCTTTTTCCGAATTCTGTAGAATGCAGCTAATCACGATGCGTTGTCGATAGGGTGCAACTAACAATCATTTACGGTTGAAGGTGCAGGCAATCATTTCACGGTAGAAATCAAAGTATTAATTAATTATAAAATTTAATTAAGTATAAAATAGATAATTTAAATTGATTTTAGTATCTATTGGTCGGTTTAAAGCTGATTATTGATTATATTTAAATTCCCCTGTTGAAAAGTTATTTTTATTAATTTAATTATTGTTGTATAACAGCATTATAAAGTCGTGAAACCCAAAGAAGTATCCATGATTTTACAACTAAAAAATTATAAACGCAGCACACAATTAAAAATTAATTAAATGATTGCTTAAAAGCAAGGGGTATACAATAGTAAAAAAGTCGAATAAAAAAATCGGTAAATTTCTTTTACCCTTGTTATGATTCTTTCCTGTTATTGGGAATAGTGAAGTGTGACCCAACTTAGTTCAGTACATGCTAATTTAGTAACATATATATATATATATATACACTCTGTTTTTAAAAAAAATTATCAGGCGCCAATTTGTTCTATCATATTGAATTCCTACCAATATTTTACCAGTTTCCTTCTACTTATGCAATACTTAATTTTTGGGCACAATTTAAAATAAATTCAATAAGTAGATTTTACAAAGACACACACCGCCATTTTGTTACGTTATATTGAATTCGTAGCAGTTTATCCCATTATAACATTTCAACAAAGTAAATTGAATAAGGTCTTTTTACGTTGATTTTTTAACTGCAACCTGTACCAGTTTATCTCTGTATCTGCTACCACGTCATGCCCAAAATTACGCCCAATAAAAATGTTTGAAAAAACATTATAAATAACTATATGCCGAACGAGGAAAATACCGGGTCAAGGAAAGTTATCGATTTTTTTGTATACATTTTGTATAATTGACAGTAAAATTGAGTGAACGCCCCAATTGTATAGTGTACAAAGTGTTTGAATATCACTTTTCACAGTCATGTCACAAAAGTGACTTGGCATAGTCTATGCTGTCTTGGCAAGCGTAAAGAAGAAAATTGGATTAAGCTAAGTTACTAAGTTAATCACAGGTAAATTTAGAGCCAACCAACCCTTAAATTACTACTTCTCTCGTAAAAGTGAAGTATTGTAATCGTGGAAAAATCACCCCCCGGGATTTCTTCAGATCTTTATGTTTCAAGGTTCCTACATGGTCTGTATGTCTGTCTGTTGGCGGCGTAGCTAAAAACTACTTACCCGATTGACTTCAAATTTTAGTCAAAAATTAAACGTCACATGGGAAAGATCTGGTAATATTTTGATAAAAATCTAGTATGGAGAAACAAAGTGGCGTCCTGTTGAAATATTAAATAATTATTATTAAACACTATTTAAGCAGTTTACCTCAAATTTTGCACAAAAATCAAGTATTATTATTTGAGTTATTTTAAGTGGGTTCTCTTAAAAAGTTCACAATTTTTAGATGTTTGACTTGACAGGAGATGTCAGTGGGTAAAAATTAACGTTACACTCCGATCGATCATCTCAGAAAATATCATATATAGGGAAAAAATCATCGTAACTATTTTTGTCTCAGTTTTTTATATTTACATACTTATTCTATCTACAATATTTTTGCAGATATTGGCAACGAAAATAATTTTAAAACATTATTGCAAATTTTTCTTTTTAAACTTAAACTTGCGGAGGGTCTTCAATGTAAACTTTAGGTAGTTGAATATATTTTTTAAACAACAATAATAAAAAGAAATTGCTTGCTGTATAAATAATTTTTCTTAGTCCTCTGGTCACAATAAGTTAATTTCTATCTTAACATAAACTACTACTTTCCGATTGAGAAGAGTGCAGTAATTATCTCATTTTTTCTAGCTTGGCCGAAAAACGTTTCTGTGATTTTTGTATCGATTCGAGCCGTTTCAAGCTTAGGCCAAAAGCAGATCTTGCTTGCATTAACAGTTGAAGTGAAGTTGTCACAATAATTCCATATATACTTTAAAAAACATGCACTTAGGAAAAGTTTTAAAAGAAATATAATAAATACAAACATACATTTCTTAGAATTTTGGAAAAATTTACAGTTTTCTTAAAAATAACTTAAAATTTAAGACAACCCAAATTCGCGTGATTTAAATACAACTGTTGGAATTTGATATTATAAATGAGAAACATGTTATTTGATTTGCCCTTTTTCCCTGTGCATAGGTCTATAAATCCTCCTACACATTATACATACCTTTGTAATCACCTGAGCAGCAATAACATCAATCATATGGTCATTATTTATACCCGACGTGAACTCATTTCGCCCTTTTCTATACCAATATCTAATTTAAATTTTATATCTGATTGATTGCTCAGTTTCTATGAAGTAAACAAAATTTTCTCGAGTTCGAATGCAAAAAGAATATTCGATTTTACTACGTTCAAATATAGTAATTTCATGGTTTAATCTAGATCAAATTTGTGAAGTTCTTCAGTTTACCAGCTCATTTTATATATCCAATTTCGCATGGAAATTTAAGACTTCGGCTTTGAGGAAGGAAGGTTGATGTTTTAAAACTTAAAAACAAACAAAACTACTTTAGTGCATGAACTAGCATCGATATATAAAGTATTTTGTACGTATAAAAGGACATTTTTTAATACTTTTCTGGTAAACGGGAGCTATTGTAGTCGTGAAAAAATCATTCTCCGAGATTTGTTCAGATCTTTACGTTCCAGGGTCCGTAGAAGCTGAAAAACATGTTTTCTCAATTCCGTCGGTCTGTATATCTAACTCAGTCTAAAAAAACTACTTAGATCGATCGATTTCGAATTTTGTGCACCAATAATTGTAGTATACAGAAGGACTGGTAAAACTGTGGTACGAATTCAAGATGGCGGAACAAAATGGGGACCAAATGAAAATTACAGGTTTTATACATCGTTTTAGCGTCCTTAGATGCCTATAAATTCGTTTTCTCAATTTGATTGGTCCGTTTTTCCGTCTGTCTGTCTGTCAGTTCGCGACGTAGCTAAAAACTACTGATTGACTTCAAATGCTAGTCAAAAATTGAAAGTTATGTGGGGATGTCTTGGCAACAATTTGGTAAAAATCCAATATTGCGGAACAAAATGGCGGCCTAGTGTAATGTTAAAAAGTTATAACGTAAAAAAAAAATCTTCTTATTCAATTGACTTCAAATCGTGCCGCAAAATTAAATATAATACAGGGATTATCTGATACTAATTTAACATGACCCTCCGAGATTTTTTCAAATCTTTACGTTTTAGGGTCCCGAGATGCCGAAAAACATGTTTTCACAATTCTTTGTCGGTCTGTCTGTTCGCTGCATAGCTGAAAAACTACTTACCCGATTGACTTCAAATTTTTGTTAGAAAATAAATACATACTTAATGCTCTGGTTTCAAATTGTGTGCCATAACTAATAGTGATATTGAGATGAATTAGTAAAATTATGGTAATATTCAAGATGGCGGAACAAAATGGCAACAAAATAAAATGTTTGTAATCGTGAAGAAATCACCCTTTACAGTTTTACATATCTTCAAGTTCTAGCAACCCCAAAAAAATACGTTTTATTAATTCCGTCGGTCCGTCAGTCTGGTTGTCTGTCGGTCAGTTCGCGACATAGCTTAAAACTACTTATCAGCCGGAACAAGATGGCGGCCTAGTGAAATATTAAAAAAATTATTACTAAAAACTAATTATCTAATTTTCCTCAAATTTTGCATAAAAAATATTTAAAATAACGTCAAATGAACTAATATGTGCTAGAGTCTCTATAATCGATTAAAACATAAATGAACTATTTAAAATAATTCTGAAATATTGAAGAAAATGAAAACAGTCGATGTGGAGAAAAAATAACGGATCGCTTTTGAAGATCACAAATTTCATTCAGTGGGTTCTATTTTAATTTGATTGTTGTCTCTTAAGACATTAAAAACTTGAAAAAGACTATTTCACTTGAAACTTGAAAAGTTACATAAAATAATATCTCAAGCTAACTGAACAGTAGTATCGTTCTTATTAGTTGAGCTGTGTGAATCCGTTTAGACTTCCAGTAAATTTTTACATTTTCAGTTAATACTATAGAAATTCCGGCTTGCAATAATTCACTTGAGCACATTAGCTATTTAATTGATTAATTTCAACCGAATATATATGGAAACAAATTTTCATTTTGCACGTTTTTGTGTTATGTAATCGCAATTCAGGCGATTTGAGTCCAAGTAGCTTTTTCGCAAATTGGATAATACAGTTTTCCTAATAAGTAACCAAATTTTTATTTCGAATACACATATAATTATAAAAAATACATTAAACATTTACAAGAATATCATTTTATTAAAATTATATAATTAACTCAAGCTAAACATACTTAAAAACAACTTAAAAATAAAAAGCCTGAAAACCTAGTGCGCGATTTATCTTACTGTCTTAATTTTTATTAAAATAACTGCTAAAAGCTGATATTTTCTTTAAGAATTTATTAAAAGGTGCAACTCTTAATTCAATACAGCTAACAAGGCCTAACTGATTTCCATTTAGAGCATAAAATAATCAATAATAATAAAAAATATAAATCCGCACTTCTTGCCATCATACAGAGAGATACAAGTAACTCCAATACTGCGGGCTGCCTATTTATCTATTTGAGATAAGGAGTTCACTGTCTAATATTATGTTACACTTGATTTTTGTACAAAATTACAGTTTTTTCATAATTTTTAACTTTGATTTTTGAACATTTCATTAGGCAGCTCTTTTGCATTCGTACCAGTGTCACCAGTTTATTCGTATGCCATACTTAACATACATACAAAAATTAAAATCAATTCGAATAAGTTTTTTTTCCCAGTAATTTTTTTAACACATTTTATTAGGTCGCTCTTTAGTTCGCATTAGATTCATACAAACATTTTCTAGTATATTTTTGTATCATATTGGATTATTGTTGCAAACTTGAAGTCAATGGAATACGTACCTAGCCTTCTCAGACTCATTTTTTAAACATTTTGTTTCGTCTCTTCAATTCTTACCAAAACTGTAGAAATTCATCCCTATATCACACCTGATCTTTGTGCAAAATGTGAGGTCATTTAGTAAGCTGTTTTGTTTTTTTAAACATTTCGTTAGATCGCCACTTTGTTGCGTCATATTACTCATTGCCAATGTATTATTATTCTATCTGTAAAAACTTGGCAGCCTGATTTTTTTCACGATTGCAATACTTACGAAAAAAGTAGGTACTTAGTAATAATTACTGTTAGGTCTCGTTAGTTGCACTTGAATTTTTTGATGTGTAAACTTTTACTTTTTCCATAAAACATATCATTTTCTTTCAAAATTTTTGATTTTTCTAGAGATTCGCCATATATTCATGAAGCATGTTGTCTACTTAATTTCAATTATCTCGGCTATAATCAATATATAATCGACTAAGGGCAAAACATTCAGTTTCCCATTTTAGTTTAGGTATTTCTTATGGTGTCGCTATCCGTTTTAATCTAACACTAAAGATTTTCCCGAAATTTAAGAACAAACATAAAGTTTGTACCATAAGACAAAACAAAAGTAAGAAGAAAAATTATAAATACAACAACACAATAACATGTGTTTTTTTTAATTTAGAACATTACACCGTAATGATTGGAAGTTGGCCAATATATTTTGGTAAATTGTAGTAACCATTAAATTAACATAGTTATGATTTCGATATCATATCTTATCAAACTTAAGTCTAGAAAATCATCGAGAATTGGTTTTGCTTTAAATACACATTAAAATTGAAATGTCAAACTATTTCTCAATGTCAATTCATCTCGAAACATTGTAAGCTTTGATGTGTGCGTAATCAACACCTGTGGCATTGTTTACCATATCTAAAATAACATTTTAAAGTCACACTAAGCAAAAAATATTTAATGCGTGTTGAACGCATATTGTTCGCTCAGTCAAAATAACTTATGTAAGACTAAACAAATGGGAAATAAAAGATCTCCTGATGGGTCCCCCTTTGCCATCTTTTAGTAGAGTTGAAATCCATGGAGAAATTTCCTTGGAACTGATCTCTGCTTTGTCATTCGACCTGTATTTTAACAATCCTTCTTATTGCCTGATTAAAACATTTTATTTTGCGGCTTAATTTCCCTTAGCCTTGAAATACGCATTAAAATATTTCGATGCACGTATATAGACTTAAACGGTGCTACTGACATATCAAATCTTGCTGCATGTGAGGTAATATTGCGATCCAGTGGTGGATCGTAGTTTTCGGGCGCCCTAGGCATATTGATTTTTTGGGGCTCCTCATGTTTTTAAAAAAGTTCAATATTTGCATTGACATTTACAAGGCTACAACGGAAAAAGAAAACGCTCAATAACTTTAAAACAAAATAGTATACTGTGCAACAAATGTGCGTTTCGCACCTGTTTCACACTAGAGTATCTTTACGACTGCATAGGAAACTTTTTGAAAATTAAATTCATAACAAAATTTTGCTTGCATGGAAATTTCCCCATTTCTCACGATGTGACGCCACACTGTGCGAAATAATATTTCCCACAGCCTATCGTGAGCGCGTGGCGTCACATCGTACCCAACAGCTGAAATAGTCACGATACGTGACGATTTGAGCTGTTGATAGTTTAGTCAGTTTGGCGAATATTCATGTCTTTAGAGAAAAACCGTTATCTAAATATGTTAATGTTCGACTAGTTTATTATTAACAGATAATGACATTATGTCAAAGCCAGTTAATTAAGAACTAACGCCCTAGATTATTAATACAGAAATTAACGCCCTATGGTATTATAGATATTATTAAATATAAGAAATGACGCCCTAGGGCATTATTATATAAAATAATAATTTGATTTATTATTAAAACTATATTTTTCTCAAAAAAAATATATTTTACTTACTCGGACTTTAAACGTTGAGGGCACCACGGGTATTAAAAGGGATAACGCTTTTGGTTGAATCCTACAATAAACTTACAATACATTGTTGGCTGATGTTTATGGTGGAAGTACCTAATGAATTTATTTTTAAATAAGATAAATAAAAAGAAGAAATTTTCAGTTTGGACGATGTTTCCAAGGTCATATTTAAAGAAATAAAAAAAGATCTAGTAAAAAAATGGTGCTAAATAAAGATCACCAAATAAAGTTAATGATAATAGTAAACCCATCTTGTAAAATTACATACAAAAGAAGTCCCTTTACTGTATAATAGGGTAAGACCCTAATGTCAATGCAATAATACGAACTTTCTTCTGTGGCCCTGCTGTATTAGATTATACGTAGATTTATGAGGGTACACTTTTCTTCTTCTAACACACACTTAATGCCATAGCATCGGAACTTTTTTTTGGTATGATTTAAAGACATACAGTGTCTAGTTTTTCTGAAATCAAGGTCAACTCTGATTTTTTAAATACATCACCCTGTATATTATACTCTCATCAAATTGGCCTCTCTACCACATTGCTTATTATGGCTGGGTTTTTGTCAAATTTCTCGGGTGTCTTAAAAATTAAAGGTATCAAGCTTGGTATATTTAAAATCAACAAGAAGAGACCCATTTGATGGATATATAATATACAGGATGTTATATATAAGAAACCAAAGTTGATGTTGATTTCAGAAAAACTAAACACCCTGTATATACCAGACAATGAAATGGAGTGATTCTCTTATCCTGCAAATTTTATTGCATATCACCACTTTTAAGCGTGAAACTTACTTAAGCTAAAATTATTTATAATGGGTGTTAATGGCTCTGCAATTTTTCCAATAATTTATTTTTTTTTCGAAAATACACAAAAACGATTTTTTGAATTTTAATTGCCATCAGCTTCTAATCCTTGGTAAAATTATAAAAAACAATTTAAAAAGTTTTTTTTAATTGTAAAAAGGTATTTTTTTGAGATTTGATTTTTTTTTAAATTAAGCTGTACCTTTTTATTAGCGATTTGTGATAGAGAGTCAGGGTGTCCAGCAAATATATTAAGATTAGTTAAAAACCTAGCGATTCTTAACATCATGTCTGTATATTTCAACACCTTGTAGAATAAATTTGAAACTTTTATTTAAGTTTTAAGGAGTACGGAATATTTTCTTCAAACAGTTTTTTTTCATTTTTTCTCTAAATTTATTATTTTCAAAAATACAGGTGTTGCTTTTAGAGCCAAATTTGCCACAACTGGGTGACACAGGAGGTATGTAATAGGCTGCCATTTTTTTTTAGTTTTAAGAACATCAATTTGAAAATTAATACGTCACTATTAACTCGCTTAGAGGCAAATTTTGTATGAAAAAACAATTAAAAGTTATACCCGAAGTGACCCCTACTTTTTTATTTTAAATGCAACGCTGTACATTTTTATGGACTATCGTATTTAGCCTAAAATTACTATTTCAATGATATTTCACAAGTTATCTTTTGTTTTGAAAATGGTGCCTGGAAACCATTTTTTAAAAATTTAACATTTCCGCTTTATACCAAAAATACTGTCACTATTTATAAATACTTGTTTTAAACAGTCCTAAATAAACTTATTTGTTAAGTTTCTAGAACACTTCGATTTAAAAATCGTTTTGGGTATAAAAAGATTCTTTTAATTCTTTCAATTCTTGTTTATTTGAAAGAGGATTTTACTCCAATATTCTTAAATCACCTTGTATTTCTTCTATAGTCATTTTGGATACAAAATTCTCTTCTTAAAGATGTGTCGCATACTAACCTTAATTTTCAAGATGGCGATATGCCAGTCATTTTTAACAAATGAGGATAGGTTTTATTTAAAATAAATTGCTATTTTATAGACATTTTGAGAATAAAGGTTAACATATGACATATTCTTAAAAAGGTAATTTTATGGCGAAAATGACTGTGAAAAAAAATACAAGGTGTCGTTAAAAATAATGAAGTAAATTGCTCTTTTGGTAATACAAAAAAAATATTTAAAAAACCTATAATTATTCGAAACTACTTTTAAATCAAACTGTTTTAAAAATATAGGCTATATTTCGACTGTTTAAAACAAGGATTTTGTAAAAATTGTCAGCATATTTTTCATAAAGCCGCAATGGTAAATTTTCTGTAGATGGCTCTCCAGTCGCCATTTTGAAAACAAAAGGGAACTTCTGATATATTGTTGAAAAGCCAATTTTAAACTAAATACGATAGTTATAAACAGGGTTTTAAAATAAAAAAGTAGATGTCACTTTTAATTGATTTTTATTTTAGAAAAATTTGCCTCTTGTCGACTTAAAACTTTCAAATTTATGTTTAAACCTGTTACATGTCTCCCGTTCACCCGCAAATTTGGCTCTAAGAGTAGATGTCACTTTTAATTGATTTTTATTTTAGAAAAAATTTGCCTCTTGTGGACTTAAAACTTTCAAATTTATGTTTAAACCTGTATTTCTAAAAATATTAAAATTAAGAAGAAAATAAAAAACTGTATGTAGAAAATATTCGTTACTCCTCAAAACTTAAATGAAAACTGTTAAATTTAAGTTCGCTTTTAGGCGACAGGCTGTATACGTACTTGACCTTTAGAATCGTTAGGTTTTTAGCTAATCTAAACATAATTTTTGCACAACTTTTATATTTTCTGCGTAGTACAGACTCTACAGAATATAAATAAATAGGACTTACGGATTATACAAAGTTACAGGTTATTATATAAGAAAAATCTATTTTTTTCAAAAAAAAAAATCATTTCTCAAAAAATATTAAAATTTTTAAAAAAGTTGCAAATAATTTTTTACAATTTCACCAAGGATTAAGCTGATTTAATAATTAGAATTTTTTAGAAACATATAAAATATCGGAAAATTTTCTTGTTTAACACCGTATAAATAACTTTCTAGCTTAGATAAGTTTTGCGCTTAAAATCGGTAATAAGCAATAAGATTTGTAAGACACAGCTGAAAACCGTATATCAGTATCTCGACGAATATTCGAGTTTAAATTTTACCTATAAATTTGCTGGTCCCGTTTGCTCTGTCTAGCAGTTTATTTGTAAAACATGAAGTTCTGGATATAATAAACTGTCTAACTAATGCTGTATTCATATCTAGACCAAATTATGTAGACATATTTAAATTAATTTGCTTGAGGCAGGGGACCGATATTAAGTAAAGGTGTACACATTAAGGATGTTAAAATGAATTTAGTTGCGGCATCCATCAGTAGTACCAATGTAATAATAATTTACGTGATAAGTCCGGTAGGTGATTAATTACAGTACGAGTTGTTGGGATATAATCGAGTACTATAATAAAATCTAACGGACGTGCATCGTATGATATTTTGCTTCATACTGTCTTTATAATCTTTTTCCAAACAAAAAAAGTAAGAAAGATTTCATTTCACAGCTGGAATCAATTAAGAACTCATGATTCCTGGGTGTAGACCACGTCAAACTGGAATTACTTTCCGCCGTTTTGTCTGATTTTGCACGATGCATCTTCATGAATCTTCACTGCATAAGATACAAACTCTGAATGAGCTCCGATGAGCATAGTTCAGGACTCACTGTAAAATTTTCAGGATGCTTGATACATTAATTAATCCTTGTTGTGGTAAAACAAAAGAAAGAAAACGGCACCCTAGGTCATACTGTTTGCAGGAAACCCACACATACCAATAGATATTTAAATTTTAGTTCCCGCCAGAATCCATCTCAAAAACAAACCGTCATTATTTCATTAGTATTTAGGGCTTTGGCAATATGTGATGCAAATTCAATTCCGAACAAAACAGAAAAATTGACCGAAGCTTTAAAATCAAACGGATATTGCACTGTATATATTAGGCGATCGATTAGGTATTATAATAATCCCAGACCTAAACCAGTATTGAATTAATCAACCATCAAGTAGGTAGTAAAGTTTTACCTTTTATCCAGCGTCAAATAGATAAAATTGCAGGAATTCTGTGAAGAGTCGACATTTGCACCATCTTTAATACACACAAAAATATTAGGCAATGCTTAAGATCTCCAAAATATATAATTCCTTTGCAATCGGAAGGAGTTTTTAAAATTGCTTGTGCCTGCGGTAAAGTGTATATAGGTGAAACTAGATGGTCGGTGTCTACTGGACTGGAAGGAACATGAAAGATGTATAAGTTAAGAAAAAAATTGTTCAATCCGCTGTCACTGAACACGAGCATTTAACAAGACACATTATTAATGTAAAAGATACTAAGGTTTCTTTCATCAGTTTTGTCTTATAAACGGAAAATTAGACTAATTAGAGAATCTATTGAAATCATCAATGCGTGGAAACCAATCATCTTGTGTAGTGAAGATCCCCGGAGATGTCTCGTACAATCGCATGAGAAACATTGGAAAGTTATTCCAATTTGGCAAGGTCTGAGCCCAAGAACCATGATTTCTTCAATAAAGTTATATTTTTTTATAAAAATTTGTATAGCTATTTTTTTCCTTTACTACTCAAATAACAATATCAATATTGTATCAATGGGTATAGGTCCAAATAAAATAAAAAGTACTATCTTTAGTTAAGCAAAATAATATTTGCTCAATTCCCAAACCGTATCCATATGTATCAATAGCTATATATTGGATGTCCAAATAAAATAAAAATTATTAAGTTTAGTTAAACAAAATAATAAAAAAATGGTAAGCAGAAGCCCAATTTATAGCTAAATAGCATGTTTTATTTTCCAAAGTTGATAGAAAAGTAACTCTAAAAGTAGATGTACTCAAGTGATCAATTCCCAAACAGCCTGAATATTAATCTATAGGTATAAGACCAAGTTTGATGTTGAGAAAAAATATATAAATGTTTTAGTAATAATAATTATTTCGAACAAATATTAAAGTAATTATATATTATATTAATCTCTAGTTTGTATTATTTAACTTAATTTCTAATGTAATCAAACCGATATCTGTCAAAACTTTTTTATTAACGTTAGACTTTCATGATGGCTATGATTATCGTCCCTGATACTGTAATGTTTGATTTACCATTACAGGGTAAGATGATTTACTAGATATGAAATAAAATAAGATATATAATAGTAATACTATAAACTCATCAGAATTGGACGCCACAGTTTAACAGTTTTTAAAAAAGTTTAGTTGGACGTTTGCCTAAAGAGCCAAAACAAATATTAATATTAAAGAACTCAAGAAGTAGAAATATAGTAAAAGCTCTTTATACTTTTTATTTAGTTTAGCAAAATGTTTCACAAGCAACAAACTGCAGATTCTTTACAGTGCTTAGAAAAAATTGTTTTTTTGTCGATTTTTTTTTACTCCGGCTTCAGATTTCAGATTTACGATCGATCAATTAGTTTTAGAAATATGGGCGAAAAACCCAAAAATAGCGTTACGTGTCAATTTTTTCTAAGGAAGCCATGATTTATATGTCACAAGATTACATTAATAAGTAGTTCGTACAACCCTGGCAAGTGTATTTCCGTTAATATTTTTAAATGTGTCCAAAACTCTGTCTCAGGAATTCTATGATTGCAGGGGGATCAAATTCATAGACCTCATTCTTCGTGTGACCCCAGAAGTAGAATCTAAGGGCAAGAAATCAGGCCATCTACGAGGCCAAAATATGGGCCCATTTAAGGAAATAATTCTTTAATCCATCACGTTGAAACCAGGTTCCTTTAAACTCATCTTCCGTTAAATTAGCTCGTAAAGCCGGTACAACCTGGTTTCGCAAAAGCTCTAGGTATCTCTATCCGTTTAGATTGTAGTCAAACAAAAATGGTCCTATAAGTCAATTTCTTGAAATGAATAATAGTTTATAAATAGGTGACCAATTAAAAGGGGTAAATTAGATTAAATTAGCAATGACCCCACACCAAACGTTACTTCCAAATCTAGTCTGTAGATATCTCTCTGCCACTTCGTGAGGGTTTTCCACAGCCCAACTGTTGTGCCTATTAAAGACTCCACAATTCGTAAACCTACTCTCATCGGACTACAAGACATGATTTGCAAAATCGGGATTTTCATTACACTTCCTAGCTGAGGTAATGTCGGCGTTGTGTGTGACTGCAAGTACAGTGCTAACATGTCAAACTTCTCTTCATTTGAATAGGGAATACTCTGTCTAGCGTTGATTTTTGCACACAAATTCACCAATAAATGCACCAAGGTTTTCGTTGATAGCTTGTAGAATGCTTCTGTGGCGATTTTCATTATCAATATTGTATTCGCTTCTAGATTGTTCGAACTCCCCATAGTTACTTAACTGGATTTCATGAGTCTGCCGTCGTTCGGGATACATCTCCAAATAACTTGCTGAGGTAATGGTTTCTGTGTGACTGCAAGTACAGCGGTAACATGTCAAACTTTTCTTCATTTGAATAGGGAACATTGGCCATTTTCAACAGGTCTCGACAATTTTTGTGTCCGATTTATGATTTTATTGAGAGCAGTTTTTAAAAAACAACTTTGATACTTTGACTTATTTAACGTCAAAGTTAAAGCCCACTTTTGTTATAAATAAATCATGGTCTCTTTAGAAAAAAATTGAGATTTAACTTTACTGAGTGTGATATTTCGATGATATACAAATTTTGTATGCACTTGTGAGACACCACTCGACTGAAAATTTTACGCTCTTTCCAAAAATTGAAAAATCTAATATGGCGGCCACAAGAAAAATGAAAGTTGAGGTGGGTTGCGGCATAAGAAAAGACGATGGACACATATCGTACACGCCATCTTATTCGTCTTAAAATAATGTCCGAATAACGTCATATTTTGACAGCTGTCATATTTACCCCTTAAGATTTACTGACGAAAAACGAAATCCGCCATTTTCGGTTTTTCGCCGATGTTTCCAAAACCAATTGACCCATAGTAAATTTGAAGCCGGATATCGAATGCGCTAATTTTCTTCTAAAACTTTTCCCAATTAACCTTTGCTGTAGGTATAATAGGGGCAGAGATTCTTATATAGTGAAGCGAATCTGGGACACACTGTATATTAGCTTAAATTTGAAAACGTTTGAGATGTTTATAAATCGAAATCTTATCTACGATGCAATTAATTTTGTATTGTCTACGATGTTTAAACGGCTCTTCTTTATGAACAAGTAATAACAAAAAAAAATATCAACATAAGCTTCCATGTCTTGTTATACAAAGCAAATTGAGTTTCCCATTATCCGGAATGGAAATTTAATTAGTGTTTTTACACTACAAAGTACGTCACTAATCTGTCAATAACGTAATACAATATTCCCTTTGGCCATAATCAAAACTTTATCCAATAATCCAGCAAATTAATGGCATGTTTAATTTTCAGGACAAAATCAGCCAAATAACGGCAAATCATGCCCGCGGAAAACATATTTCTCGCCAAGTTATATGAAGGTTCGGAAGTGCCACTGAGGGAAAACTTCATTCCAAACGTGACATTTCGGGTCTGGGAAATATATCAAGCCGCTTTAAAAAATAAAACCATTTTCCTTGGTTATTGATGGTATTAGAATAAAATTTTTAAAAACTTGTGAAAGGATACTGCTACAGCTACTAATAAGCGTACTTAATTTTTGGGTCTTTGTGTTTAAGAAAACGGTTAAAATTGCAATTCAATTTGAAAACTGAATCATCTGTAGTTTTTTTCCAGCCAAAGTGAATGTTTTATTTTTTTAAATTAGGTTTTTTTATTCTCTTCAAAATGGCATTTTTTATTAAATAAAAGCGATTATGCTCAAAAGGAAGGCCAAATAGTTACAAAAGCTTATTTTTGAACAGAAAAATAAGAATTAATATTGACATAATTTTATTTGAACTGCATTTATTGAAAAATGAAAAAATCGGTAAATTTCCTTTATCCGGAATTTTCCTCGTTATGAACCTTTCCCCTTATTAACAATAGTGAAGTACGACCAAATTTAGGTCAGTACATAGTCATTTAATACCCTATAGATACTATATTTTCCAACATTTTTATGAAAACATTTAGAAAATTCTTTTGTCATGTGGTTTTTCTTGTTTTGTAAGTCATGTATTGGGTATAGACATCACCAGCACCGCCTTGTTGGGATTTTGAAAATGAATAAATTCCTGTCTTTCTGGTAGAATAAGTTTTATGAACCCCAACTTTAGAAATAAAGGTATGATTAGCAAACTAAAATTAAGTTTAAAGCACTGTGATATTATTCGTGATTTTATTGTCAAGCAAAATAATCTTATTGTTGTTGATTTAATGGATAGTTGCGATAATATTCATAATGACATCAATGATGATTGCCATTCAAATGTGAATAAAACTTTATCTGAGGAACTGGGACAAGAGATAACGAGTTTTGTTTCACTCCTTAATATAACTGATTTTAACAAAGATGCTAGTGATACGCAGTTGTAAGGAATCAAAAAATGATACTGCCTCTGATAAAAACTCTTTTTTATGCCCACCTCTGTCCCAACGGGGGCTAGTGGAAAATTCTCTGTATGTATCTTTAAAACAATTGTGAATTGACAAGAGAAATGTTTTTGATATTAAAATACCTCACATAAATATACAATGTTTGTCAAATAAAGTTAATTTGTTATATTTGTTTTGTCACCAACTTTCACCGGACATTTTATGCATAAATGAGCACTGGTTGACTAAGGATAAATTGGATGAAATTTATATTAATAACTAACCAGTTTTCTAGGAGTGATCATGCCCACGGTGGTTCAGTCATATACTTAAAAAATTATTTAGTTTCTAGGGCAGTTCATTTTTTATTAATAAGTAACCTTTTTGCCGAAACAATTCTAGAATGCTCATGTATTGAACTGAACAATGGAATTGGCATTATTAATTTATACAGACCTCCCAACGGGGATTTTATCCAATTTATTAATATTTTGAATGAAATACTAACCCAGTCACTCTGATCATTTCGTACAGCTTGTTTACTGCCGTTTTCCTATTTTTACAAATTACAGTCTTAAATATTTATAAATAAATATATAGTTTGGAAGACCCAAAAATGTATTGTTGATGGCAGGATTTGGCGAAATATCGACTGGCAAAAGAGACCAAGTTACTGTTTAGCTTTAATAAACTCTCAAATTGACAGTAAGAAAAACAAGTGGTCAGGGATAATTTTAACATTGGGGTAAAATTAATAATAGACAAAAACATATTTAGTTAACGGGTTTTTCTAACGACATGGATATTTGCCGAAATAATAAATTTATTATACCTTGCACTATAGTTCTGAACCGCCAAAATACACAAAAAAATGCCCGTCGTGCCACTGCGTCGCGTAGTTCCAATTAATTTCTTTCCATTTTTTTACAGATGTGGGAAAAAACCATTCATTTATCGTATATATAAAATCATTCATGTTTATCTATAAAAATTTTATTGGAGAAATGCTGTATAGCGAATGTTTTCAATTTGAGCTTACTTACCGCTTTTAAAATGTCGAAGATAGTTTTTGAAAATATTGTTTAAAATTTATTTGACCTACCTAAATCAAGCTGCGAAACTGAAAGGTTTTTTTTTTAAAATGGCCTACACGAAAACTGGATACAGGTATAAAAAAAATAATAACTTATCTACACTGCCAATCGAAAACGATGAGACGAACAATCTTGTATTACAAAACAATTATCCGGTATATCTAGGCAAAATGCAGAAAGTGTATTTGTTTTGTATAACTACTGTCCTCGTAAAAGGAAAGTATTGTAACAGTGAAAAAAGCGACCTCCCAAGTTTTTAAACATCACTGCGTTTTAGAGTCTTTAGATACCAAAAAACGTGTTTTCTCAATTCCGTCGGTCTGTCTGTACGCCGCATAGTACAAAAATTACTAATCCCATTGACTTCAAATTTTAGTCAAAAATCAAGAGGTATAATGGTATGAAATATTTATCCTTTATATTTTCAAGTAATACGTGGTAATCAACTGGTGAAATTTTAAAAAAATCATCATGAAAAAACTACTTATTAGATTGATTTCAAATTTTGTGATATAGAGATGAGCTGGTAAAATTGTGGTACGAATTCAAGATCGCGGAACAAAATAACTGCCAAATAAAATGTTTGTAATCGTGAAAAGAATCCCCATCCAAGATTTTAAACGCAAGTTTTAGCGTTTCTAGATGCCCAAAAACATGTTTCCTGAATTTCGTCGGTCTGTCAATTTGGGGCATAGCTAAAATACTACTTATCGGATTGATATCAAATATGGTAGAACGAAATGTGGCCTAGTGAAATAATAAAAAAAATTTCACTAAAAACCTAATTATTAAAATTGCTTCAACTTTGGCACAAAAATCAAAAGTTACCTAGAAATGGACTGATAATATTTTGGTATGAATCCAAGATGACAGCCTAATATAGTATTTTAAAGTAGAAGGATATTAAGGTCTTTAAGACATGCGCGATATATAGCAAGTGTTTTAAGATCAGATCCACGAATTCGCTATTTTTTTATTAGTTTTACTTTGAAATCATAAATAGGTACTGATATTAATACTACGATAAATGGAAATAAGAACTACTGATGTAAAATATTAAATTCCTGACGTGACATCAGTATACCTCCGTTGCCATAGAAACGAGAAAAACAAAAATTAAATTGCAATCTGTCACATAAGTTTCACATTGTATTTAGCTTAAAAATGAGTTCTAACATCGATTATTTAAATTATAATGCAGAATCGCGGTTGATATCGTAAAAATTGGAACACGCTTATAAAGAAGAATACGAACGAAGTTCATCAAATACACAGAAGACCAAAACGTAACAGGAATAGATGGACGAGTTGTGCTTGCTTATGTTCAGAAGATGTCGGATCAGCACAAGGCGTCGACTATGTGGGCTGTCCATTCGAAACTGCAAAGTATGATAACGATAAATAAAGGCATCGAAATGAAGTCATTTGTGAAAGTTCGGGCAATTATCAAGAATAACGTAGCCAAGAAGGCATATGTATTCAACGAAGACGATTTTGCGGAAGTTTTTCATAGATGCACCGAACATTACGTATTTATTTTTGAAGGTAGTAGCCATTTGCGGTATCTTTGGCTTTTGTAGAAGAATGTGAATTATGCGATTTACGCTTATCTGGCAACAAGAAAGAAGGAAGCGTATTGCTTATCACTATCCGACCATCTAAGACAGTGAATGCTCGACGTTTTACTATTGGCGACAGTGTTGGAATTACTTATGTGCGTTTGGTGAAGCAGTATTTATCACTGCGCCTCCAAAATGTACAGATCGAGTTTTCTTAAGCTATGACAATGAGCACCAATCAAGTGGCTGGCATTAATACATTTGGATCATGTCCCTTACAAATTGCATGTTATCTTAAATTGGACGATTCTGAGAAATACACAGGACATGCGTTTCGACGTACGTCCACTACTATTATGGCGAATAGTAGCATGACAATAGATCAAATGACAAGTAAAGTGGAAATTGGCAGCTTTGGCGACTGGCTACGTTGAAGAAAATATTAGCAATAAGATTATTTCAAACATTACTGAGACTGAAATAAGTAAAAGTGCAACCTTGCTGACTTTGCAGACTGTTGGCAGTATTAATTTTAACAGCGTTCCTCTGCCTAAAAAATTATTAATATTTCAAGCAATACCAACTGTATTTTTCACATTTATGTAAAAAATTAAGATAGTTAAATATTTGCTTTTGAAATGTTAGTACTGTTTAATTTGACGTTACAAGGTACTCCTGTCAAATCAATAATTAAAAAGTTGACGTTTAGACTTTTACTGGATTCTTGATGTTGCCATGGTGATTTTAAAACACGCACATGTTTAAAAGTTGGATTTAAACACGCTGTAAGGCGTACTTTAAAAAATCAACCTGAAAAACTATTTATTAGAATCATTTTTATTGTGGGAGCAATGGTGATATAGGAATAAACTAGTAACATTTAGGTACGAATTCAAAATGGCAGAACAAAGTGGCGACCAAATAAAATGATTCAAAAATTTACTTCAAATTTTTTACAAAAATTAAATGTGATGTAGGAATAAACTGGTACGAATTCAACATGATGGAAGAAAATAGTAGTCTTAAATTTAATTTATTTAAAACTAGGTCCAAAAATCAAGTCTGGCGTAAATAGAAACTGGTAAAATATTGGTACAAATCCAATATGGTGGAACAAAATGATGCCTCATAAAAATATTTTGAAAGACAGTATATATGTTACTAAATCCTATCTGCGGTACTAAATTGGGTTATACTTTACTATTCCTAAGAAAAAAAAATCATAACGAGAGAAGTTCCAGGTAAAGGAAATTTACCGATTTGTTTTTGTGAGGGAATCGTGTGTTCAGAAACGTTTGCTAATTTTGTAATTTTGGGGTTTAAAATTATACATCGTTTACTTTGTCCGTTGTGGTCTAATAACTGTCAATGCAAACATTAAGCTTTTTAAAAATTATAAGAGAGCCCCAAAAATTCATTTAGTTTAGGGCCCCGACAACCACGACACGCCACTGCATGTCTACATTTTATTGCTGTCGGGATATTTGCGTTTGAATGTTGCAATTTTACACATCACGTCAAGTATAGAGGGTGTTTCAATAAAAAGTACGCAAAATCCGAGAATTTTTATTTAAAATAACATATTAAGTCTAAGAATGATTTGATCTACATATATAATATCTAAAGCAATGTGTGATAGTTACAAACAAAATAAAATGGGTATGTATTCTGCTATTTAATCTGGGGTAGTAATTTTGTAATATGACCGGTTAATGTTTATAATAAGTGTATAAACTGTGTAAATCAAAGCAAAGCTACAAAATCTTTACTAAATTCGTTTCCAGCTCTCAACAGTCTCAACCTTAATACTACAAATATAATAGGTAGTTTCACAAGAATGAAACATCTGTCAGGTCATACTCGTATTGTTAGATTAACATATTCATTACATGCTTCAATTATTTCAAACTTAATTTAAACAGAACACGGCGAAATCACGATTTAATAGTAAATAAAATATGTGATCAGGAAATTACTCTCAGAATCAGAATTGATCTCATTTGGAAAAGTCAGATAACACGAAGATATTTATAAAACATTTTAGAGTTGGTGAAATACTCGAAAATATTATTATTCAAAATTCCCAACTCTCAGTTCCACGATTAGTCACAAAGTTGAATTTGGTCTGTAAAGTAATTAAATTCAAAAATCTGGTTAAATACAGACTTGAAAATGTTGCGACAACATGTTTTGATGCTATCTGCAAAGGATGGGTTTTTAGAACACAAATATAAAGAGTAATTTAATCAAAGCGAAATGCTTTCCTAACACAAATAAAAAATCAGAAAATTTTTTTGTTCGAATTTATACCCGAGAAAGCCTGAACGCAAAAGGGGTATTTACGGAATTCCTACACATATTTTTTGCTACCTCCGTTCTTTTTCGATACACAGTTTAGGAAAACAATACAAAAAAAAACTATATCTGTTAAAGAATGCGGCAATTCTGTTCAAAGTAAGCAATTTAATTAATAAAAACTTTTCTCACTAAATTATTTTGTTTGGCAAATACACCTTTGATGCACTGGAGAGAAAAGCACAAAGTATGTTGCGGAATAAAGTCAATAAACCGTCTCATTTTATTGGTTTTTTTTATTATAAGACAAACTTTGGTAAATGGAAATTTTACACATTGTTTTCACATTTCAAGTAGCGGGGACAATAGTTGCAATGGCTTACTTATATACTCTATTATTAAGTACATCATGTAAAATCCTAGAAGAAAATAAATAGGTGAAATCACACAAAAATTGCTCCCCTCTTTTAACAAAATACTTCGTCGGCGTCTGATCACACCTTTTTGAAGACTGAAATTTAAATTGTTTTGTATAATAAAACAAAAATTTGCAAATGATATTCGTTTTATATTGGGAGCAATACGATCTTCGCCGATTTAAGACTCTTTTAGCACAGTGAAAAATGTATGATTAAAAATATGAGATTGGGAGATGATAATCTCTAACAAAATTAGGTGTCTCAAACTTAAGTCTCTGCTTTTGGGCTAATAAAAATAGCCCACCACTGGCCGATACATTTACCTCAACTGCTGAACATAATAAACAAACAAAAACAATATTCATTTTCTGTTTGAAGCACCATGGAATATAACTCATTTAAAGTTGTAGCTTTTACTGCCTGCATTAACAAATCCTACCTCGTTTAGTATTGCCATATTGAAAAGTTTTTTATTACCCGAATAAATATGGTCAAACAACTTAAATGCAATATTAACAAAAATAGTAGAAATATTGTTATATTATTGGATTCTCAATCAGTCTTGTCGGCCCTCAAAAACCATCAAAATTGTAAACATACTATAATTATAGAGATAACCCATCTCATTTTCAAGTTATATTCCACTTAGGTAGAGATTGTTTTTCTTTCGGTCAAAGGGCATACGGTACAGAACAATTACATAAAGCTGCAAAAAAAGCTTGCAATTCTGAAACAAATATAGAAAGTATCCCCTATCCAGATCTTTTTACACATATCAAAAGACATCTGTTCTGAAACTAAATATAAACAATACGCCCAAAACGCGGGTAACATATATTATACCCAGAACTTAATCAGAAGCCTCTAATTTACAAAATAAATTTAGATCTAATCTAACCTAGACATTTATCCTTTCTTATTTTCGATTTTTCGTTGGACATTCAAATGTCAATAGCTACCTCTTCAAAATGAAGCTCACTAATAGCTCATCCTTTAATCACCAACTATTTACTTGCAACAATAAAGCACTTGCGGTGACGTTTCTTGTCTCTGAATTGTGTAAATTAAATCTACTGCCCATGTCCTATCTATATTTAATGAAGACAGTCATTTCGGTTAAGAAATTGGAAATAATTTTTTTAGAGTATTTAAATAGATGCAGCGTAAAAGTTTAATAAATGTGTACATGTGTACACCTTAACAGGTTAGATAGCTTTGAATCCTCTTGTTTTTTCCTATTGTAGTCCTTCTACGTAACTATCCGGGCCTCCCTGTGGTTTCGCGTGTTTATATCTACATAATAAAAAACGTCCTGAATAGGCCCCAGGGCAAGAAGTGTGTGACCTTGTGAAAAATTTCCTACCGTTTTTTTTTGGGCTCCCGTTGAGTAAGATTAGGAATTGGTTTCTCTTACGACTGCTTTTTTATTACATACATATAGCATAAATATTCGTGGTTAAATGGGCTCAGCCTAAGGCCAAAAAAAAAGATGTTAGTTGCGTTGTGTGGTTATTGTGTAGGGGCATTTTCTGGAACGCTCTAAAAGGTAAATAAATATTTAATATAATAAGGTTAAAAACTAGTTAGTCAATTATAAGAGTTATGCTAATTCTGTAAAATTATTTGATAACATCAATGAAAATAAATGTTGATTGTATGAACCTTAAATACTAAAAAGTCGGAAAATAAAATATATCAAAAATCGTCTAATGTTTTATATTTATCTACTGTAAGTTATTTATCTGCACAATGCACATTAAGAAAATATGGGCTTTATTTTTTTGCATTTTTATAAACTTAAGGGCTAAATCATTAAAAACATGAACAGAAATGTCCCGTATTCCATAGCGGCTTGTCCTCCAGCGAATCTCAAAAAATCCTTCAAAGTCTGCTGACTGGCAAACAGGTCAAGTGCTGTTTCCTCGAATTGTGTTGGGATGGAGCATCGCACTTGAAATGTAACATACACTGTGGCAACATTTTGCTTCCCATAGGATAGTGTCAGATAACATTAAAAATATAGGTGTGTGCTTTAAAAAATCGCAAGGATGTCATATTTGTTTTTGTATTTATTTAGTATATATATTTTGCAAGATTTAAGGGAAATATTTTTATTATTACGATATTTCATATACACATAAGCTTATTATCACAGTGTATAACGCTACACAAATTAGCTACGAAACTTAAGGCCCTAGAAAACGTTTCAGTCTGGAAATAAAAAAGCAGAGTTATGAGCATTTAGCAGAACTTAATAATATTATACTGCTGTAAGACATACAATATCGTAGCATAAAGTTATATAATGAATAAAACATTCGGTTAGAATGATAGAAAATGTATTTAAGTTATGTGCCCAATTGTTGCAATAAGAAACAATTTACAGATTGTTTATAAATCATTTAATTTGCTAAGTAATAAGTTATGACCAAACGAGATAGTAATAGATATACATCAAATCAGTAAAGGATTAAATAAAATGTCATTCGAGGCTGCATATTTCATTTATGGCCTAGCAAATAGAAATGCTGAAAAAGATCGTCGTATTTATTAAGAACGTTATCCAAATAGAGTACCGCCATGGTCAAAACATTTGCACAGCCACATGCAAGACTAAGTGGGAGTGGGAGTGGGAGTTTTAAGCGTGTACGAAACTTCCTGGCAGATCTGCAACAGTAACCACGCCTGTGTTAGAAGAGGCTATACTTCGAGAAATAGAATATGATCTTTCAACTAGTACCAGGAAGATAGCAATGCAGCAAACACGTGCATCAACCGTTTGGAGGGTTTTTAAAACTTACTTTGCCCATACTATATGCAACGTATACAAGCTCTGCTTCCCCATAATTTTCCACCAAGGTTAAATAAATAAAGTAAGTGGTTGCTGCAAACAGTAGCACATTATATTTTTTTATTGAAACTTTTATTTCTTGATGAGGCCTCTTTTCCTAGTAACACTATTAGTAGTAATAGTAGAAGCTCGTTTTTTGCAACAATTTTCTCTATTTATACAGGGTGTTTGTTAATTGAATGCAAAGTTTCATTTTCTTTTTAGATTTTTCAATTTATCACCGACATTTTTACTAATACCTAAAAGACAGTATTATTGGCATTTAGATTAATCTACAGGGTGATATTTTTTTGGGGGTCACGATTACTTCTACCTTTCCCACGTTTGTTTTGGCAGCGACGCTGACTTTTTTAATAATAAAGTCCGACGCTCCAGACAGTTCTAAAACTTTTTGCATTTCTTTGATATCTTGTACAATTTAGAAGTTATCTAGTCAAGTATTCAATTATGCATGTCGTTTTTTTCAGTTCTCTCACAACTTAATTTACCCCGTTTTTGAATTATGCTTATTTTGTTAAAAAAGCGAGTCACTGAAAATTTTATAAATAAATTTAACTTTTTTTCAGGAGGCTTTTTTTTGGTTAACCGAGCAATAATTTTCATAACTCAAGTAGGTTAATATCATTGATGTTGTAATAAATAACAAAATATTGTTGACAGTATTGTCCAAGTACAAGTTAGAAATACTGAGTACTTAGTTGTGTGCAAGTCGCATAGCAAAAATAGTGTTATCATTAAAATAAAGGTTATTTTTACAAACGTTGAGTTAACCGACATGAATTTTACTTAGGGACTTGCTGACGGCAACACCTATGAAGCTAGACGAATTTACGAAGAAAGCTATCCTGTTATACCCGATCCAAGAACGTTTTACAATATTCGTACATCGTACAATACGAACACCGGAGACTGAAGAACCGTGTTTAATGAAAAGGGTGAACAATGTTCAATTTCTGGATGTTCACTGAACATCCAGAAATAAACACAAGAAAAATTGCCATAACTCTAAATATTAATCATTTGCTCTTCGGGAAAATTTCAGCTGATAATTTATTATACCATTAGGACATTCAAAGGGTACAGGCTCTACTACCGCGTGAATTTCCATTCCGTATCAACTTTTGTGAGTGGTTTCTTCACAGAGAATTTTTCTTATGGAGGCATTTAAAATCCTTGGTTTAAACCTTATCAGTTCAAAATTAAGAGAATTTGAGAAATCGCATAGTAGCAGCATCCGAAACTATAAGGAATACTCCTGGAATATTTCATAGAGTATATGGATCAATGAAAAGAAATGCTAGTGCAAGCATTGCGGCAGGAGATAAAACATTTTGAATTTATACGACGAAACCACAGTTATATTGCTATTATGGCTCTATTAACAATCCTAGTGCTAACCCGACACGTCTTCACCTAACGGTATAAAATATTGAATACAAAATGATATCTGGGGGAAATATTTTAGTCTCTTGGCAAATTGTCATGTTATCGCTATTATAAAATGCAGCTCCCTTGCCCTTGTTTTCAAAGATTTTGCTTGGATTATTGACTCTGAGGGGGGGGGGAGTTTGCCGCTTTCTTAATACACCGCTATTTTTGCATAATTTATTATACATTTTACGAATGAAACTTTAAATTTTGACTTAAATAATAAATAGATCTTATACAGTTAATCAATCCCGATTCCAGACTTTTTGCTCAAAGGTACCTTTCTTCTGTACCTTTGGAATAGGTTCACTTTCCCGAGATTTTTATGCTCATATCGGTGGCTGTACTTTTAAAAGCGTCTTGAGTCTTCGTTGTGTTTTTTTTATTGTAAAAAAGGAAATGCCTTCCAATATCTTAAAGTATTGGGTGTATTAGAGTCAGGTAGCGCTCAGTAGGTAGAAGCTGTTTTTGACTCTATAAGAGTTGTACAAATGTCTTATATAAAAAGACCTGATTTAAAAATTGTTTAGAAAGAAGGCAATGTCTTGGTCTAAGGAACGTGTTCACGTGTTTTGCTGAACAAATAAGCATCGTGAGATTATAAAAGAATTAAAAACATGTAAAAATATAGAAAACTGGCACGCAAAGCTGAATAATTAAACAAATATAATGTTTGTCAATCACCCTTTTGTTTGCCTGTGGAAAAACGGTTTAAGTTCAAACGACATCTGCGAGTTCCCCTTATTTATCACATTCCAAACTACTAATGTTACAGTGTGACATTTTCGTTGACATACCAAACAATTGTCCTGCAGAACTAGTGCCAGTAAAGTGGTTTTTGAGTTTCAAAAATCTCGAAAACAAGATTCAATACGTCCACGTAATAAAAAGCATATTCTGTGGCTAGAATTTCAGTTTCACTATTTATGGCACCAAAATTCTAAAATAATGTTAAAAATAATTGTTATGATGTAGTAATATTGTCCCACTTTATTTTATCTGACACTTCATAGGCCAATTTATCAACAGTAAAAATTAACGTGTCGTATGTACAGACAACTGGAGATAACAAAATATATATTTTAATCGAGATTTTTTTCCAATCGCTGATATGCAAATATAAAACATATTTAGGAAAATTTTCACTATGCGCCGATATAATTTTTATTGACACCCGTCAGCTCTTACCGATGATTTTTATAAAAACTCCTGATTATAAATTTTCTTCGACATTTCTAACAAAAATATTACATAATTTGAGCTTCGTCAACAAATATTTACATTGACAAATGTAAGTATAGATAAATAATGGTAAAATAGGTTCATAAGTCATTTGAAAAATGCTTTTAATTATTCTCTTAGGACGGTCTAGGCACTTTGGAAAAAGCGATATTAAAATTTCTGCGAAATCCAAAACAGTAACAAAAATATGGATAAAATCGTATAAGTACAGACATAAGTGGTAGCGGTATTGCTGCATACATAAAAATACATATCAAGAGTAGCGGTTTGATAATGAGCTGAAAACATCGAGTTTTTAATAATAAAAATTAAAGTAGGTAATAAGTCTCCTACTATTTGTCCGTTTTATAGACCCCCTAATACTAATCTAAATGTCTGTCCGTCGGCGGATGAGATATTATGTCTTGGTGACTTGAATGTACTTTTTTTTTTCAAATCCCAATTCTCCAAATACCTGTTTTGAGTCTTATGGATTAACACAGTTTCTGAATGAACCAACAAGGGTGGCTTGTACTTCTTCCACGTTATTTTACCCTATCTTTTTTATTCATGACCAGTTGGTTTCTAAAGTTGGTTGTCTTCCGATGAAATCTCGAACCACAAAATGGTATTCATTAAACTAAAACCGCATTCTAATAAAATAAGGTCCAAAATAATTAATTTTGCTTTCTCCATGACCTTGAGAACTTGCTCTGGTATGATGTTGTCCGCGAAGATAACACTGAGAGAAAGATAGATATTTCTAACTCATTAGTTTCTGCAAGGTTTGACAAACATGCTCCTGTTTTAGAGAGAGGAGTTATTAAACCATACCTGGGCTAACCGACAATTTGAAATTACTTATGAAAGAGAGAGACCGTGTTCAACAGACAGACAGAAGTTCAAAAAAAAAAAGATTTACCGGTTGATTGGGATGCTTATAAGGAACTCAGAAACTTACCAGACACTGTGGTTAGAAATGAAAAAAAGTTTTTGCCAGTTACTAAAGAAACTTAATATTTGTAACTCAACATCAAACACTGCATTTTATGATGCCGGCGCCCGCGCCGACTCTGTAGCAATAAATGAATGTTTTTCAAATTCCGTTAAAAACGTCAATAATAACTGTGATAATAAAATTAACTATTATAATTAACATTTATTTTCACACAATAACATTTGCACTTACAACTGTTGATATTACTTTAAGTATGATTAATTTATTGAAGGCCTTTCATTGTAAAGTATATAGCCCATATTATAAATACATGTATAGAAAGCCACTATTGTCCTCCTTTATGGAAGGTAGCTATGGGAAAACCTCTTCCTAAAAACAACAATCCTAAGGAGTTTTCAGATCTTAGAATAATTAGTATACTTCCTATTCTCTCTAAAGTTTTTGAAATTGTTTTATTTTATCAGACTGCAAAATATATTAATGAACAGAAGATATTGTCCGATGTTCAGTGTGGTTTTAGGAAAGGGTATAGTATAGCGGCGGCTTTGACAATTGGCATTTGGAGCGTATGATTCAGGGCTGAATAGTGTGCTGGTATTACTCGATTATTTCAAAACATTTGATACAATTAATCCCAAATTGTTATTAGCGGAATTGAAATACTATGGTTTTAATGATATATCATTATTATTGATAAATGCATATTTGAGCAATCGAAGACAACAAATAGTCGTTTAAAACTGATTGTCATTTAGTGTTGAGGTTTTGTCTGGTGTTCCACAAGGTTCTATTTTAGGTCCCCTATTTCACATAATTTATACTTCCGATATATTAAAATTTTGCCAAAATTTAAGCGTACGCAGTTGACACCCAAGTATATTACCATTTTCCTAACAATATGTATGAACAGACATGCGATAAAACTATCGTGACTAGAGAATTCTCTGTTGAACATACATCCTGAGAAGTCAAAACTTATCTTATGTCCTTACTTTACAAAAGTTAATAGTAATAGGATTCAAAAATACACAAATCCTGTTAGCGATTTATATAAGGTATTAGAAAATTTAAACCTCTCAGATTTAAAATAAAAGAAGATAAATGTTTATTTATGGAAAATAGATTGCAATATTTGGGTATTTTTTTACGGATAAAATTATAAATAATCTTAAAAAATTGTTTAAACATTAGTCCAACATTCATTTTTGGATAACCAGAAATAATGATAGGTTTGTAATGCCGCAACACAGAACAGCTCTCTTTTCCAGAAGCTTGATTTTTTAGGCTATATCTTTCTACAATCCATTACCGCAAACTCTTAGAATGTTCAATATTAACAATCAAATATATATTAAAGGAATACTTAATTAGCAAGCCTTAAATGCATAATATAATCATGCGTTTGAGTGGTGTTGGAGTGCTCTTTATAATATAAGTTATATAATTTATTTATTTTTTTCCCATCTATAATCTGTATACAATATACATGGCTTAACCAATCCTTAACTTTTCCGTTTTTGTGCCATTTGGGGGTTGAGTTATGAGTAGCTCCGCTAGACTTCTCCTCTATATTGCAACGAATTCGGAATTCGAAAGTTTTTTGTACTTATTTATAAATACTGTCTTCCCTAATGCATTGTAGTACTCATTGTTTAAAAAAAAATTAAATCGTTATTTATATATTTATGATATTTTGAGCAGAAAAGGAGTCAGTTAGTTACACAGTTCGGTTTATGAAAGTGCAGTATAGCTAGTAACTTAACTTGCTGAACACTAGAGATGATATGCGACATTTTAAAATTAAATTTGGAAGTTATATCGTTTTATTTATTACGGATGAAGATATTTAGCTTCGGAACTAGGATACACATAGGCTAAATTATGCAGTGCAATTAGAAAAACAAAGTTCCATCGCAAATCTTATAGGCTCGGATATTTGATAAAATTTTCTTCCATAGAAAAGCTTGTTTAACTATATTTTCTTCTTTTTCTACCTAACCTAGCCAAAATATTCCAGGACCAAATAGGAAGAAAAATCACACTTTTGCCACACGGGCAATTATCAAACAAGCTTTTTTTTATTGGTTACTTATTGAAACACCTTAGGTCTTTTATAACTAAACTGCTGTGCATAATAACTGCAATTCTAAAATTTTTGTGTAAAATTCAAATTGCTGTAACTTTTCAGGGATGAGAGATATTGGGCTACGGTTTTCAGCGTATTATGGAGATATGTTTTGAAAAAAAGTCCAGTATTATGTATTTTTTCAAAGTGCGTTTCATTTTATTATACAGGGTGTGAGATGACACCGTCTTATTTTTTTAAATGTTTGTTAAGAGCGAGAACTTGTTACAGCAACTCTTAAGTTTTCTTTTTTCGACCAAAATGATCTTTGGCAAGATGCAAAAAAACAATTTGTAGCGATTTGTCGTATCTTCACTTGTTTTCAATATACAGGGTTTTTTCGAAAAAAACGACATCGTTACATTATTAACACTTCAACACGACACCCTGTACATTAGTCGGACATTGGTCACTTGATTTATTATGGGTATTTATGCCCGTAATCATATTCATAGGAGCAATGTATACATGGTGTAACATAAGTAAAAGAGAAATAACAAAATTGGAAATTAATATTTTGGTTGAATTTCGTACACTCCCTCCTTGAATCTCTTGTCAAATCTAAAATAATGAAAGCTCGCCAGTTTTGTGAGAATTTTTGAAAATAATTAATCCTTTTGTCGAAACGGTTTTTTAGGTTTTGTCTTAAATGCATTTATTATTGAATATACAGGGCGTTATTTAATAACTAATTAAGAAACGGCTACATTCTGATATTCCAGTAAATTTTTCACAATTTTTGGTTTGTTCAGCCAAAAACTAAAAAGATATGATACATGTTATGTTTCGATATTGATATACTGAGTGTTTTATATTAAGAAACCATACATTTCAATTTTCTGCCAAGCTATTGCCGTGCTATAAAATGGAATAATTAAAATAGCCCACTAATCACCGAATTAAGTCGAAGCCAATTTGGCATAATAAGACAATTTTAAATGCATTGGCACTATTGCCAGATTTATACACTTTTTTTTTTGAAAATAATAAGTAGACCTTTCACTTTTTTGATACCTACTTCAAATACCCTTTGTATTTTATGAAATAAAACAAGCTTATTTAAACACCTTATAAATATTTTTAATTAATACGTTGCGTACTAAGGGTGCAAAAAAAAACAAAAGAATAAAAAAAAATTCCACACTTTGCTATCAAATATTCAAGCTCTAGACATTGCAAAAGAACCCTACTAAATTACTAAATTATATAAAATTTTATTTATTTTAAAGAAGTTTCCTTCAAGAAGAAATGTAAAATAAAATATTTAGTTAGTATCTTGTGGGTCCCCCCTTTTATTGATAATCTCCTGACACCTTCGAGGCATTGATAAAATAAGATTATTTATAAAATACTGTGGAATGTTTTCCCACTCTTCCCTAATTGCAACTTCAAGCTGGTCTAACGTTTGCGGTGGATTTGCTCTTCCGCGTAATTTAAATTTTAAATGACTCCAAACATGCTCAATTGGATTGAGGTCTGGAGACTTTGCCGGCAAATACAATGTATTAATTTGGAAGGCTTCCAAAGTCTCTATAACGGTTCTAGCTCGGTGGGGCCTTGCATTGTCATCAGCTAAGATAAAATCGTTTCCAAAATTATTTGCAAATGGTAGAATGATATTTATTAGACATTCATTCCTATAAATTTCGGCGTTGACAGTCCCACGAGTGATAAATAATTCTGTTTTGCCATTTCTCATAATACCCCCGAATATGGTTAAACCTCCGCCACCAAAGGCCTCTTCAGCAGTCATATTTTCTTCGTTATACCTTGTATTCCTTTGGCGCCACACCGTTATTCGTCCATCCGAATGATATAAAGTTACTCTGGATTCATCAGTAAATAGACAATTAGACCAGTTATCCAAATTCCAATTAATATCTTCCGTGCACCATTCGAGTCGGGAAGCTCGATGCTGTGGTAAAAGTCGCACACATCTGGCTCGTTTTCGATTCCTGAAAGCAACAAACACGGTTGACAAAAGTAAGTTGTCTTAATAAGTCATTACTAGTAGTAAGCTGATTATAAAATAATAAAATTATGAAGCACTTGGGAGATATACGTATAAATACGATTTTTCCCGATTTTGTTTTTATTTTTTCCTTTATAATAAGTAGTATTAAAAATTACATATTTATTGTCACTTCTTCCCCTTTACAGAACCTCCGAAATCGTTTAAAATTTTATCAATTTTTAGACTGCATATTAATTAGCACCAAATTACGGAATTTTCCCTTAATTTAACAAATTTTGTATCTTTACGGTTTTTGAGATCCTACCTCTGCATACACTCGAGTTTGTAATACCCTGTATAAAACCATCCATTTAAATCTCAAATAATTCATTTAAGTAAATTTTAATATCTAAATAAGTATTTATTTATTTACCTAAGCCCGTTTTTGTTGAGTTTTCTTCTCACCGTGGAATTGTTTACGAGAACACCTGTTTCTGCTCGTAAATTTGAATTAAACCAAGAAGAACTACGTAAGGGGTGAATTCTAGCTTGTCGAATCAAGTTACGTTCCATTGGGAGAGTAATTTTCGGAGGCCTACCACCACTTGTTCGGTATCTGTGAGACCCAGTTTCATTCATCCTTTGTTGTAAACGGGTTATCACACTAGGGTGTACATTGTATAGTCTTGCAACCTCAATCTTTTGCATTCCTTCATAAATAAGCCTCAAGCAATTTTCTCTTTCGATCTCGGAAAGTCTTCGCATTTTTCACATTTGTATTTAGTCTGACAGATTACCAACGATAAACATTCAGTTGACATGGCTATTCAATTATGTCATTTATTTTTTCATAGCCGCCTTGCAGGAAACTTCTCTAAATAAAAGAAGTTATTTATCACGGTTTTTTGCAATGTATACAACTTAAAATTTTGACAATAACGTGTTCCTAATAAAGGCGGATCTAGGATGATGTTAAGGGGGGGGGGGGGCGAAAATAAAAAAAAATATGAAAAAACGTGAGGTTGCAAGACTATTCAATGTACACCCTAGTGTGATAACCCGTTTACAACAAAGGATGAATGAAACTGGGACTCACAGATACCGAACAAGTGGTGGTAGGCCTCCGAAAATTACTCTACAAATGGAACGTAACCTGATAGAACACACCCCTTACGGAGTTCTTCTTGGTTTAATTCAAATTTACGAGCACAAACAGATGTTCTCGTAAACAATTCCACGGTGAAAAGAAATCTCAACAAAAACGGGCTTAGGTAAATAAATAAATACTTATTTAGATATTAAAATTTACTAAAATGAATTACTTACTTGAGATTTAAATGCCGCTGTAGGATATATACAGGGTATTACAAACTCGAGTGTATGCATAGGTAGGGATCTCGGAAACAGTAAAGATATAAAATTGGTTAAATTAGGGGAAAGTTCCGTAATTTGATGCTAATTAATGTGCAGTATACAAATTGATGAAATTTTAAACGATTTCGGAGATACCGCAAAGGAGAAAAGTGACAATAAATATGTATTTTTTTTATTACTACCTAAATAATTATAAATAAAGGAAAAAATAAAAACCAAATCGGGAAAAATGGTATTATACGAATATCTCCCAAGTGTTCCTTAATTTTAAACAGCTTACTACTAGTAATGACTTAAAGACAACTAACATTTGTAAACCGAGTAAATGTTGCTTTCAAGAATCAAAAACGAGCCAGATGTGTGCGACTTTTACCACAGCACCGAGCTTCCCGACTCAAGTGGTGGACAGAACATATTAATTGGAATTTGGACAACTGGTCTAATTGTCTATTCACTAATGAATCCAAAGTTACTTTATACCATTCGGATGGACGAATAACGGTATGGCAGCAAAGGAATACAAGGTATAACGAAGAAAATATGGCAGCTGAAGAGGCCTTTGGTGGCGGAGGTTTAACCATATTTGGGGGTATGATGAGAAACGGCAAGACAGAGTTATTTATCACTCGTGGGACTGTCAACGTCGAAATTTATAGAAATGAATGTTTAATAAATATCATTCTACCATTTGCAAATAATTTTGGAATCGATTTTATCTTAGCTGATGACAATGCAAGGCCCCACCGAGCTAGAACCGTTATAGAGACTTATTTATAATGTGTTTATATAAGCTTGTTTTATTTCATAAAATACAAAGGGTATTTGAAGTAGGTATTAAAAAAAGTGAAAGGTCTACTTATTATTTTCAAAAAAAAAAGTGTATAAATCTGGCAATAGTGCCAATGCATTTAAAATTGTCTTATTATGCCAAATTGGCTTCGACTTAATTCGGTGATTAGTGGGCTATTTTAATTATTCCATTTTATAGCACGGCAATAGCTTGGCAGAAAATTGAAATGTATGGTTTCTTAATATAAAACACTCAGTATATCAATATCGAAACATAACATGTATCATATCTTTTTAGTTTTTGGCTGAACAAACCAAAAATTGTGAAAAATTTACTGGAATATCAGAATGTAGCCGTTTCTTAATTAGTTATTAAATAACGCCCTGTATATTCAATAATAAATGCATTTAAGACAAAACCTAAAAAACCGTTTCGACAAAAGGATTAATTATTTTCAAAAATTCTCACAAAAATGGCGAGCTTTCATTATTTTAGATTTGACAAGAGATTCAAGGAGGGAGTGTACGAAATTCAACCAAAATATTAATTTCCAATTTTGTTATTTCTCTTTTACTTATGTTACACCATGTATACATTGCTCCTATGAATATGATTACAGGCATAAATACCCATAATAAATCAAGTGACCAATGTTCGACTAATGTACAGGGTGTCGTGTTGAAGTGTTAATAATGTAACGATGTCGTTTTTTTCGAAAAAACCCTGTATATTGAAAACAAGTGAAGATACGACAAATCGCTAGAAATTGTTTTTTTGCATCTTGCCAAAGATCATTTTGGTCGAAAAAAGAAAACTTAAGAGTTGCTGTAACAAGTTCTCGCTCTTAACAAACATTTAAAAAAATAAGACGGTGTCATCTCACACCCTGTATAATAAAATGAAACGCACTTTGAAAAAATACATAATACTGGGCTTTTTTTCAAAACATATCTCCATAATACGCTGAAAACCGTAGCCCAATATCTCTCATCTCTGAAAAGCTACAACAATTTGAATTTTACCCAAAAATTTTAGAATTGCAGTTATTATGCACAGCAGTTTATTTAAAACGTCATTTATATTTAGGAATAATGTCACTAAATTTACTGATACGAATGTTGTAATAAACCTTAAGGGGTTCCTATTGTTTCTAGTAATAGATACAGTTAGCGCTTTTGTGATAAACACAAGCATAGAGTGTTTTATCAACTATAATGATTACCGCAGTGGTATAGACTATAGTAAAGTAAGAAATCGCAAAAAAATCTCGAAAAAAAAAAGTTTTCAGTATTGTCATCTAAAAACCTTATTTTTATAGATCATTGTTCCGTCATTTGATATTTCGTTTCATTCCGTATTTGTTCCTTCGACCATCGTTAGCATTTCGGAAAGCAATGGGGTAGAGGCACGCACCACCCCAATATTTTATTATGTTGGCAAAATTTTATCTTATTTAATACCTTTAATTTGCTAACTCTTATTGAGTATATACTTTTTTTAAAATATTTATTTGTATTTTGCTTTCCATTTTTTTTAGTTATCAGATTAAAGATACTTTATATTTTTTTTTTCAAATAGTGTGTTGGCATAACTGAAAATCTGTTCACAAATTTTGTCATAATTTCCTAGGACTTCGTACTACATTTACTACGAAGTAATGTAATTAAATAGATTATTTGACGGTTTACCCATCTCTGGGAGCACAAAACGTTGAAAAACCATTTTTCTTAATCGACAATCACCAAATAATCCAGACAGAATTTTCATTTTCCACAATGGAACTCTTATAATCGTTTAGTGCTTACATGAGAATCTTACTTTTGACATAAAATTGTCACGAAATGCTTACTGCTCAGGTTCAGCTGTGAATAAAGTAAAGTAATAACAAATGATTCCGTATATGTACTTAACAAACATCAGATAGTTTTAAGAATACTAGCATAACTAACACTTATTAAAGGTAAACATACAGTTCCCGTCTGTACAACATGGCGAATGCGCGATGTTCGATTAAAAATTGGCTCTAGATTTCGAAGATGGCGCATTGTTTCAACTTTGTAGAAAAATAGTTAAATCTGGTAAAGACTATAAAGAGGGTTGGGAAGGGAACATACATTAACATATATGACTTATGGATTTTGACATATCGATTTGTTAAAACATCTTTTTTTAACTAATTCTACTTGTCGAATGCTAGGTCTTCAAAAATTTGATTTAATGTCCCTGACCAATGACAATGAATATTACATTCAAACCTGCAACTTGCACTCTACTCTAATTAATTACATGTTTATTGTTATATACAACGGTTTTACGTATTTATAACAGATACCTAACTAATTAATGCAGTAAATGAACATAAGAGTTTCCTTACATTTTGTTATTTTAAAAACCTTTTTAAAAATTAACGTATGTAAGCTAAATATTATTTTTTACTGATTGGAAGGAGCAAGCAGTACATACTATACTTTCTTAGAATATTGAAGCTTTATTTCAACTGTAATGACGTTTCACGCCTCAAGCTTTTAACAAAACATTCAAATTTCAAAAGTTCTGCTTTTATGTTATGTTGTCTAGTTGAGGATTTCTTATGGCTAGCTTCCGGCTCAATTATCAGCTTCATGCGGTACCATATTATTGCATTGTCACCGAAGACGTATGTATGCCAAGTTTTAGAGCAATTACAGCTATTTTTTTATCTTTTGGAGTTTAACCACTAGCAAAGACAGATAATACTCCGTGTAGACCATCCATCCACCGTTAAATAAAACACCCCCTAAATGGACCTCAACTTTGCATTTTATTCTTTATAGTAGAGATCCATCGAGAGATTTGCGCGTAGCTCGGCCAGAGTGACAGCCCTGTACCTTCGGATTGAATTATGCAGACAAATATAAATACATAAATAGACAGACCCAAGTCGCCTAATTCGCGCCTAATGTTGCGGAGAGCTAATATTTCGGCGACACGACTAGAATTGGTGAATCTATGGTGTATCTGATGGTTCGTGAATGCTAAGTATGATCGGTCTTTGCCACTAGGATTCAACACGTGGGAGTTTTAATAACCATTGTTGTCAGGTAAATTACCTCTAATTTTGCACTTACTCTTCGTGCTGTGAACGGAAAATTTAAAACGTAATTTATATTTTGCGGTGCAATGTGGCTGGATATCGGTATTTTTCCTGCAGCTCCTTAAATGCCTACTCCAGATTTTGACACTGTCGCTAGAAGCTTCTCAGTAAAAAATAAACTTTTAGACGCTAGTTTATAATTATTTAAATAGCATTCAAAAATCGTGGTATAATAAGATAAAACTAGCAGTTGTTTCTAAAGCTAAGGGTCAACTAGTGACTTTTTCTCTAAAATCAAACTAAAATCGTTCATGCAAAAGGCAAAAAACAAGGCTCAACTAAAACTACGTTTGCTATGGAACTACTAAAATCAAACTTATAAGTGCTCTCTCTCAAAAATACTAAAAGGTACATACGATCTGTCCAAAATGTTTTCATTCTCCTTGAATCTGTAAAATATGTAAATTAAAATAATTAAATTCGGAAAAATATAGCTAAAATTAAGGTTGCAAATAGGAAAGTACTTACAAAGTAAGTCGGTCTATATGACTTAATAAGACAAGTTCATGTCTATATCTTATCTAATATTTAATTTCGCTTTCTATATAGAGCATGTGTTCACTATACTTTTAATTAACATATAGACACATTTTTTAATATTGATTTCAGCATAAAACTTTATTAGATTAAAAAAAAATTGATGGTCCTAAAAATAAATTCAAACGTGATTAAAAAATCGTAAATACCCTATACACAGTGCGTAAAAAATTGAAAAGGTAACATATGATTGCAATGAAATATATGGACCAGCAAAAATTTAAATATCTGCTTTATTATAGGATAAAAAGTTCTTATAATCATAGATTCTGAAGAGCTCGTTTTCGAAACACAGTGTGAAATTTTTTGAAAATATTATAAAATTCCGTTTATTTCCTAAATGCTGCTTATTCAACACTTCGCACAACCTAATAGATATTTAAATTTGGCTGGAAATATTTATCTTTATACTGCTGTGTTGATTTTACTTATTTTGATCTGCGTAGTACGAAGACTTTTCCGCTAAATACGTTTTGCTCCCATTTTTATTCAAATCAGTGTATTTAACATGTAAGTATGACTCAAAACATATCAAGTCTCTACACAACGAAGCGCAAGATATTGCTGAATTTTACTCAAATCGTTTTCAATATATCTTTTTTAGACGTAATAAAATTTAGTCAATTAAATATACAACTTTTGTTTTTTGTTATGGTTTACATGTTCAGGTAACTTTTTAAAATATATGTCTCTAAAAAATATCAATTATATCTACGCCATTGATACCCACAATATTTTTTTATGAAACCTTCCTAAGCACACATTTTTTCCTCAATTTGATATAAATCGTGTTGCATGTTCTTAATGTGTGTATTTTTTTTAAATATATATTGTCTATTTCACTGATTTCTACAATTTTTTAATGTCAAAATTCAACAATTATTTTATTTTCAACTTGGCTAAAACCATTTTGCCTGTTTTCAAGAAATGATTCTATTTAATTCTATACCCTTAAAAATATCGCTCATGATATTTACAATCTAATCTCCGCAAGGATCTGACCATAAAATATTCTGGTTTTTAGGGCGCTGTTTCATCCCTATAGGGCTACTCTGTACAGTGAAAAAAAATATATATATATATATATATATATATATATATATATATATATATATATATATATATATATATATATATATATATATATATATATATATATATATATATCGGGTTCCAAAGTTTTTTTTGAAAGGCAAGCCGTATTTGAAATAAAAAAATATTTTCATTTTTAGGGGCCGTCTTTATATATAAAAAAAGATATGTCACATATCTAATCGTTTTCTGAAATACTAATTTCACATTTTTTTAATATATACAATAAAGAAAGTCAATTATGTACGCCAACAATTTCTGCAAATTTTTGTGGTCAATAGATGTATCCGAACTATTCCTGCTTTAATTTGACTATTATCGGTTTGCCCGTTCACAGGGAGTGATTTTTTTATTTGTCTTAGAGTCTAAACTATTTTTGGTGGAAATAGAAACAATATAAGGAAACGTCTATATTTCTTCTAGACTGTTGTAAAATTCAGCTTAACCAGTCCGAAGTCGGAAAATTGGGTTTAAACTAGTTTCGAATAAAAATGTCCTCATTTTCCATTTACCAATTTTTCAAGGTAGCCTGACTTTGACTGACATGGCATAAATAAGTAGCTTGACAAGGGATGCGATCTTTTTAACTCGAAATGCCCCCAAGTCTGCAAATATCTCTTGATTTATTTTGAATGTTTTGCGGTGAAAATGGATATACATACCGAAAAGTATAGAAGTATGAATCCCGCACAAATACAGTTATAGCAAGTATTTTATATACGAAATGAAGGCCGTTATAATACAAATTATATACATTTGAGTTTTAATTATTGAAGAATTTTCACTTTTAAGTAGGTAATATTAAGCGATGTTTACTTTTTCACTTGGTTTAATAAATAATAATTTTCATCTATATACGTAGGACTTAGAAGTAATTATATTCTTATTTTTTTATTTTACACCCATGCCGTATTGAAAGTGTGGCTGACTTTAGTAGTATCATATATGTTTTCGTTCGTATATTTATATACGGGGTGTTGAAGCAATCCGGCTGAGAGTAGGTGGCATTTTCTTGTAACCGGGGCATTCAAGTTGCCGCTTTTTTGTAATTGTAATAAAGCTGTTGCGGGCTATTGTGCTTGTACTGACTGATAATCATCATCAGTGATCATTAAGGGTTTTACACGGGGTATGATAGCATTTAGTACGGATTTTATTTTTATTGCAGGGCGAATGAAAAACTAAATATTTCTTCAAAGTATGTGTGGCATACATTGATAGTTGGTATAGAGAGGATTTAGTAATTTTAGACGGCTAAAAACATAGATTTTATATATTTTTACTTTTCCATCTAACACCTCATATACTGTATTATTAATATAATGAATAGGATATAGGTATAGGAACAGTATCGAAATCGCCGGCTTTTGTTCGATGCTTTAGAGGCTTTAAAAAATGAAAAACATATCTGTAGAACAAATTGTAATGCCTGTATGGATATGTGTCCCACGAACGATAACTTGAGAACAGTCGAAACAAATAAAAACGGTCTGGGCTAAAAATTCATATTTTGAGAACGCACAAATCGATACCAGTCAAATTAAAAGCAGACATAGTTGAAGTAGTTGTGTCGCCATGGAAAATTGTGGAAGTCATTGACGTAGTAACTGGATTTTTTTTCGTTTAAATTTTTTAATTTTATTATTTATTTATTAGTTAATATTAATTTATTTTTTAATATATATGGTAGCCTTATTATATACGTATATTTTTTGTATACTTTTATATACCTATTATATACTAATATTTTTTATATAAATAACGATGAGCTCTAAAAAAAACTATAAAACAGGACAAACTTATTTTCTTTTTTTTTGCACAAGTAATTTTTTATATATATAGAGTCAATCTAAGGAGCTCCCTAAAAATTTAGGGGTAAAATAGTCCAAATCTGCTTTATATTTTCGTAACAAAACAGCTCTTAAAAGTGAACATATTTTCTGTTTTAGAAAGAACTAATATTTTTAAAAAATAATAAAACAAAAATATATATCTATTTGCGTTTTCGTTATTATATATTATATATCATCTAACGGCTGTTAAAATGTTTTAGTATAATTTTTAAACGGATTAAAAAAACAATTTTGGGTTTTCGATGATAGATGAATCTTTGCTGTCTTCGAAAAAAATATTTGACAATTGTCAAAGCTAATTTTTAGTCCGTCATTTAAACGATATTTTAAAAGTTAGCTATTTATGATTTTGTGTACTTATATAGTAATTTGAATATATGTACATGTTTTTATATTTAGAATTGACAGCTGTCAAACTGTCAAAACAAAGTCAAGTTATTATTTCAGACTAGGCTACTGCTTCCATCCTGTCTAAAAGGGCGGGATATCTATATATATCTTGATAGAGACAACTAGGGTTGCCGGAATATTTAATTTAAATATACGCAGTAGTACCGAATGTATTTTTATCTTTCAAGTGTCAATTAAAGAATTAGTCTAACGATTTTCCTTGATACATTTAGACTCTGTTGTTTTTCTAGACTAATTTGAACCTTTTGAGCTCGAAATAAAAAATCAAGATGGCGTCCCAAAATGACATTTGCTTAAACCTCATCTAGTTTTGATTATTTTTATTGCAAGAACTTCTTTTAAAATGTTAGTTTTTATATTTTCTAGAGTTGCAAAAATTATATTTTTTATCTGATACCGATCAGACACAGCGCCTAACAGAGAGGGACACATGGGGATTACAGTGAGTTACAGTGAGTATACACAAAACAGTAGCGACAATATTTGTCTTTGATTGGCTGAGCTGCACGGTCGCCACTAAGAGGCAAGAGGCAAACTTCTTTGTTTACTGCTTTGTATCTTATTGGTTTACTGCTTTGTATCTTATGGCGTCTAATATTTTTAAGTATTTAAAATAATGTATTTTATATGTAATGCTGTAAATTTGCAAAATTTCTTGTGTTTAAACATTATTTATAGACTGTGGTGAATGTAGTGGTGAAAAAAGTTTTAAAAAAGTCCTGTCCATTCTTTAACAATGTGTATACGTACTGACTGAGATTACTGTGACTTGAAGGTGAAATATCTTGGTAGAAAGTACAATTTGGGAGTTGAATACTACATAATACTGAGTGATATCAATAGCATTGTTGCAGAAAATTTGGAGCTTCCATCATAGTTCTCAAAGAAAAATTTTAAAGTCTAAGAAGAATACATCACCAGCAACAGGAGACATCTCATTCAGTTCAAGTTCCTAAAATATTTTAAGATGACCAAGGGGACGAATTTTAAAAAATTAATAGTACTACTGCTTTTCAACCACTTGCACCTTGGACTTGATACTATATGCACACTTTGAAGTGGACCCTAGCTACTGCACTATACCAAAGATCATTTGTTTTATAATCCCATAAATTATAGGCAGTATTTGTAGAAAATAAACAAATAAGTTGTAGTATATTCGTTCTTAAAAAAGCTGGCTGCACTCCTCACAATTTTTCTGAATTAACCATTTATCATTTTTTGATATTTCAATTTTAAATTTTATCAATGTATATTGACCTAACGATAAAACTTCAGATAAGTTTACTTCCAGATGAATATATACTGTCCTTAATATAAATCGATCGAAAGTACATTCTAAATAATTATTGAATTAGATTAAACAAGACCACAATTAAAACTTAACGATTTTTTTTAAATAAAGAGATTGTTCAGTACGAAATTGTTATAAAGGAACTTTAAAAAAATAAGGTTAATCTCAATTCGACTTTTTGCTTGCGTAAAATGGTCTGTTTATCTGCTTGAGGCATTCTAATGAATCCTCGATTAACTTCAATATTGATAAAAAATTTAAGGTCATATTGGGATGACCGGGTTACATTTTGGTAAAAGTCCAATACGGCGAAACCAAATAGTAAAATGTTAAAACAATTATTACTGAAAAACTTCTTATCCAATTTACCTCAAATTGTATTACGTAGGAATAAAATGCTAAAAATTTGGTACGAATCCAAGATGGCGAAGCAAAATGACGGCTCAATAAAACATATAAAAAAAATTAGTCTGATAAAACTGCTTATTAGATTTGTTCAAACTTTGTGCAAGAATTAGGTGTGGAACTGGTAACAAAATGGCGGCCAAATAAAACGCTTCTAATGTTAAAAAAATATCCCTCTCAGGTGTTTAAAGATCTTCATGTTTCAGTGTCCCCAGATGCCAAAATACACGTTTTCTCAATTCCATTGGTTTGTCTGTGTATTTGTCAGTTCGCGGCATAGATAAAAAATGACTTTCCCGATTAATTTCTCATTTTGGTGAAAAATCAAGGGTTATAGAAAGATAAACTGGCAACATTTTGATAAAAATCCAAAATGGCAACCTTGTAATATGTTAAAAAAAATACTACTAAAAAACTAATTGTCCAATGTATCTTTTAAATACTACTTGTTAGATTTATTTCGAATTTTATCTAAGAATTAAATAAAAAACTTTATTCAATTGACTTCAAATTACAAAAATTAGATGTGATAGAGGGATAAACTGGCAAACATTTGGTACATATTCAGCATCATGTAACAAATTGGCGGTATAAAGAATTTTTTTAAAGAATCAGTGCAAGAACTTCCTATTAAATTTGTTTTAAATTATGTTCAAAAATCAAGCGTGGCATAGGTAGAAACTAGTAAAATATTGATACGAATCCAATATGGTGAAACAAAACGGCGCCCAATAAAAACGGCTGAAAAGACAGGATATATGTCTTACTAAATGACTATATGCGGAACTAAATTGGGTCACTTATTCATGCAATTATTAGTGTTTAGCAACTGAAAATAACCATAACTTAAAAAGCAAATACCTATACACTTTTTGTTTGCCAATAGAATTTCAGTAGGTTTTCTTTTTCTACATGTATTTCCGTTATATTAGACTTTTTCTGGAAATAAATTAATATTAACATTCATGATATTAGCTATTTCTTACAAATAAAGTACTTTTTCTGAAATCGTTCATAATATATTGAAAGTTTAAAAAAAAAATATTTGGGTACATCTAGTTGTTACCAGACAAAGGAAATTAAAAGTTAGGAAATATTTATTTTAGTTCTGTAAAGGGGACGATCAATCATGAATGGTATACGCGACAATTGTGTAAAATCAAAATTTCCTGACATTGTTTGCATATCTCGTCATGAATAGTGAAGTTACACATATTTGACATTGCATTTATTGTATTTTTAAAAGATTTTCATGGCAATTTTTATACCTTTATTCGAGATTGTTTCTATTACTATTTTCTATTGGATTTTTAGACGAATAATGTAATTCTAGTATTACAGTGACTCAAACTTTTGTGTTCATAGCAATGCTATTAATATTACCAAAAATAACTTCAAGAATTTATTCTTATGCACTAATATGACCTTCTACTAAAAAATGTTGTAAATTGATGGGTAAACACTGGCCAGTGTGTGTGCCTAATCATTTGGATAATAAAAAGTTGCGTAAAAACTGTGATGCAATGCGAATTATCGTGATTGTGAAGCTGCCTCTGAAAGATATATTATTTTTTTACCCAATCCAATTAAGACGTAACTTGAAGAGTAAAAACGAACGTTAATTTATTTCCAGAAAGAGTAAAATATATTATATAAAAATAAAATTCTATTGGCATACAAAATGTGTGTTGGTTTTTTAAGTTATGGTTATTTTCAGTTGCTAAACACCATAATTGCATAGATACAGGTTTAAAAATCAGTTTTTTTTACCTGAAACGTCCTTCGTTATGATTAAGTCTGATCTAATTTAGTTCCGCTTATAAGTAAGACATATATCCTGTCTTTTCAACCATCTCTATAGAGCAAAAAAAGAAGCTACATTTTATTTTTAATTTTCTTCTACTATGTACTGTTACATTATACCGTATTTGCGGTGATTCAAGGGTAGAAATAGTCAAAACTAGATGAGATTTAAATAAAATTTATCATTTTGGGGCTATATTGATTTATATTTTGTAGTAATTATGCACCAGCCTAGAGAGAAAGTATCAGTATAATGTGTGCAGTGACGTGAGTGACCACTGACCATCGGTGAATATACATAGAATTTACCTAAAAATTACTCTCTGAAACATGGCTGATGGAAACTACTAGGTTGATAATGTACAAAGTTTCTATTTTAAACGGGGTCTTTACGTGTATTAAGGATAACAAACTGACAAAAAAAAACTATTATGAGATATGTTTCGACCCAACATTAATGTTTCAGAAAGTTCGCCCTTTTTTCAACACATCTTTATATTGCCGTATTTTTGTCAAATTTGTGGGTTGTTAAAGATATCAAACTTAGTTCATTTCTAAACCCCAACAAGAGGCTCATTAATTAAACAATATTATACAGGGCATTCCATTTAACATAACAAAGCCAATGCTTATTAACACTATTATTATATTTATTTTCTAGCAAATTCTAGAGGTTCAGAAAAAAGTCTAAAAACTGTTATATTTAAAATTCTGTTGTTCTCTTTTAAAATAAAGCATGTTTAGAATATAAACAGAAACCGTATACACGAGAAAACCGCGGAGCACATATTATGTAAATGCAGAGGGTTGACTTGTCATAGGCTAAAATCTCCTGAAGTATTGGAATAATTACTTTCTTGTGAAAACAGTTAATTTATCGACCAATACGATCAACTCGTCTAGGGTATCCACAAAACATTTTTCTAGAATGACGAACGAATTCTTTTTTAACTTTTTTAATAAAATAGTATACAATACTGACTATAGCATGAAATATAATTCCCAAGAAAATGTATCGCATGTGCACTTATACTTATAGAAGAAACCTTAGAATAGTCAAAAACTCGTTGTATTTTATATGAAAAATATAAAATAATAATAATAACGACATCCGAATAAATCCTTGACGCTTAAGGCTTTGACATGAAAAGCCTGCCTATGCTGATGGCTTTATCTAGCAAGTTCAATTACCAAATTGAAATTTATTTTTTTCACATATTTATTGTTTCTATTCACATTTGAAAGACAATTTTTAATGTTTCATACCTTTCTTTTATTATTGATTAATGGAATTCTAATCGCTAAAAAAATACGATGCTCAAGAAGCATGTCTTTATATTATCATCGATTGATGACGTATGGGTAAACATCCAGCGGCCAAATCGTAAACTGTATCATTGTGTAAATATGTATTTTGCTGTCTTTCAGTCTATTTTTTATACTGGCAATTTGCAAAAAAAGCAGTTTAATCAATGAAAACTTCCGCAATACTTTACGACTTCATTAAAATATTTTAACATTTTTAATATATGACTAAATAACCAATTTTTCTATTAAGGATATATTTTCACAAACGTTATACAAAATTAAGCAGGGTATTACCGTCAGGTTCAGCCTTTGTCAAGAAATTTTGAAATTATCATTTTTGGTGTAGAAAGTCTTAAAATTCATATCGATATCGTGTTAGAATGGTTGGCACATGATGCTAGAGCATTGGTACCTGGGCTGTGCCCCTTAACAACCAGCTTTCAGTTTTTAATAGTATATTTTGTTGTATTGCTAAAGCATCGAAATTATGTCTTAATTTAGCTAAAAAATATCAGGGCTAATGATATTTTTCTGGTCTAAGTGAAATAGTATACTATACACATCTCGAATCCGGAATTCATTAGTCGAGGGTGTATTTAGGCTTTAGCCTAGTGCAGCAAATCTTAGAGTTTGATAAAGTTCACACAAGTAATGTACCACCATAAAAAATTTCCAGTAAAATTTTGAATTTATTTTTATTTACATTTCAACACTAGCATTATAAAAAATTATTTCTTAATTGTAAATAATTAAAAGTAGCCTTTTTTTCTTCAACTTTCTTTTGACTCACCATTTTTGAAATACTATCGTGTTGAAAAATGTTTTCACGTTTGTGATACAAGGCACTTTTTAGCCAAGTTAACAATAGTAGTAGCAATAGTTTGTTCTATGGTATTGTCTTAATATGCCTAAATTTATATTATCTCGTATAGAATCCGATTTTCCTTTTAGAAATAAATTAAGCTTACCTTTCGCTGGCGATGGACGAGTTCCTAGACATCGACTTGGGCGACATTTCGAAGTCGCTATCGGAACGATAGAGAAAGCTTTCGCGACGCTGCGGTAGGTTTTGTAGTACCAGGCCAGCGGACGGGGACGCGCTGCCATCGAGAGGGCTGCGTCCGGGACTAGCGCCATTTTCAACGTCAAAACTGTAAGCGAAAACAAAATTAAAATACAATATACATTATAATTGATTATTTTAAATAAATATTGATGCCCTAATTTTGTATTACTGCTTACCACCAAAATTGCATACAATATGTACTTATCTCTGCCAATAAATACCATAATAACATAACAATAATTTTAAAATGTGTGAAAGTTGGATCAGACCTTAATTAGTTCGTTTTCAACGTAATATATATATATATATATATATATATATATATATATATATATATATATAATATATATATATATATATATATATATATATATATATATATATATATATATATATATATATATATATATATATATATATATATGACATCGTGAACTACATCGATCGATTATGGAATACGATAATTAGCAAAAATCTGATAATTTGGCACTAGACAATTGTCGATTCAGCTAAAACATTTTCAAGCTGGCAGCACTTTCGGTTATACCGAAAGTAGATGTCAATTTGCTTATTTTAAATGGAACACAATTATTTTTGGTTTATATGTAAAGTTCTAGAGATATTTAATGTATAATGTCCTAAACCTAAGTCCCTTTTGATATTGTCTGTAAAAAATGCCGTTTACAGGCCGAAAAATAACAGTTAATTTTTCCTATACGGAAGCTTTTATTGTTTCACTAAGGTAAATTTCTTTGCGGTCATAGGCCTATTTAGCTATTTGATAATAATTAGTACAGGATGTTTAAAAAATGAAAATTAAATTGAAAAAGGAGTAATCGATGTATAAACATACAAAAAATGGCTACGTATTATTCATATCAAACGGCCATTTTTCGGCAATGTTAAATGAAATACTAGTGTGCACATTTTCATGGCCACCCTGTATACATAAAATTACGTAACGGAATAGCAGAAGAAATACCTTTTAGCAAATGGGATTGTATGTCTATCTACACACCTCAATGCTTTAGTTTGATAAGGGTATTTAAAAAAATGTAAATTTAATTATAAAACTCGGTGCCTTTATCGCCCTTATACCTGTTTTTTATTACAAAAAAAAACACAAAAGAACAGATTTCAAATCAAAATATATGGGACCACCAGAGAAACGTCCTCTACAATTTGGCGTTTCACTCATCAAAATCGACCAAGCCGTTTAGACTATATGCCCGAAAAAAAAAATACATACAAGTCCTTTTTTGAAGTCAGTTAAAAATAGAAAAATCTATCATATCAAATATGACAAAAAGAACACCACAGCCTTGACAAACCATGAGATCTCTAAAAAAGATACATTTAACTATAAAGAAACTAAAATACTAAGATTTCACTTAAAAAAAGGGATTTTCTTTGAGAATGCTTAGGATGGCTGAAATACAACACGTGGCATAGCTTAAAAAGTACTAATCCGATTGAATTCAAATTTTGGTCAAAAATTAAGGGTCATATCAGGATAAAATGGTTGCCATTTGGTAGAAATCCAGTATAGCGGAACAAAATGACGGGCTAATGAAATGTTTAAAAATTCAGTATCAAAAAACAAATTATGCAATACAAACTATTTGGCAAAACAAAATGCTGGCCTAATAAAATGTTCATATATTCGGTAAAATTCCATTTTCTAGAATAACACTTTCTTTTTATGAAGGAAAATAATAAAGGACGTAATTTATATTTTGTAGACTACGTAAACAATGTTATACAAAATAAATAATAATAATAATAATAATAAATAAAATAAAAATACTTAAAAACATTTAAATAAATTACACTTTATAGGATTTGTATAAGTTGTTACCAAATAATTTTATAGATTGTCTATTGTAAGTAGTGGAATTCTGTAGGAAGTTGTGGGTAAAGATGAATTTACCGATTTTTTAAAAATTCGATTTGTCTCTAACATTTTTAGTTAGCAGTCTTTAGGAAGCATATTGCCAACAGCTGTGTGCTGTCGGCGCTCAAGGATCCCGGCTTAATTCCGAGCTGAGGGAAACCTAATACACTCGCCTTCTGACGGTTTAATGGCGGCGCGCTCCATTTAAATACGCTAAAATCACCTCTCAAACGTAAATAACAACTAAGACACACAACATAGGTATGTTGTGTATCTTGACGAGGCTATTTCATAATAAAGTGACACAACAGTGATGCAATTTCTTTGTCTTATATTAAAGTCTGAAAGAATTCTGAAACGTTTTTTAACAGTCTATCGAGTCTTACTAAAGAGTATTTTAAATTATTGTCAATAATTGTGAAAACAATTCTCTTTTTTAACTTCCTATGACCAAACATACATTTTTCACTTAACATTTTTTAAATATTTTTTTGACAAATTCTCGGAGATGATGCAAGCACGGAAAACGTATTTTCGGACCTGTAATGAACGGTATTTTTATTACAGTTTTCTAAAAATGACAACACATAAACAAAATATAAAAAAGAGATATCAAATGAACTTGGAATATATTTATTTTCATAACAGTTACAAGCATAATATATACCCAGTAAGAATAAGGAAGACTAACCCACTAAATGTTAATAAAATAATAACAACCCCAGTTGGAGTTGTTATTATTAATGGAAATGTTTATCGTGCAATTCATATTATTGCACAGGTTTAGTCCCTTTGGCCTTTCATTTTGTAGAATTAAGGTTATTTAAGCAGACTATTTGTCTAAATATTCAAACATTTATAAATTAAAGTTAGAGTACAGACTTTCTTAAACTTAGGGTACTTTGCTATACAATTCTGAAGAAATCGCATCGAGAAAACTTTTCCCTGCGCTGGTCTTAAAAAATCCTACCTTACCTTACTCCAAAGGTAGATGAAAATAGGGTGTTTTTAAAGAAGTGTAATAAATACAGTTTCAAGAAACTATCAGTGGAACGTTTCTACTTGAGCGAAAAAAAATCCCACTAGTTCGTTTTGAAAGTTCACTTAAATAAACACTAACTACTATCGAGCTGCCTGTCGCCTGTAAGCACTGACGTAGATTTTTTTGTGTTGTTTGTCTTGACAAAAAATTGCTGCCCGCATTTCAATAATTGCAGATTATCAGTTTTAGCACATAATATAGGCTCTATTAGCTTATGTTATTTACAGCAATGGTAGAAATCCCAGTAATTTAAAGATTTGTGGAATGATACCAAGGGCTAAAAATGTGCTGAAGAGATTCTATAAGGCACCTCAGCAAAGAGACTGATTAAAGGAAACATTTAAAATGACGGAAGTCTCGAATAAAGACAAGTTCTTAGAAAATCACTAGGGTTTGTAGGGAAAAGTAATTGTATGCCATATTAGATTAGTACCATCACGTAATGAGTTTATCTCTCTATACGATCTGACTGATACTGACAAGAAGCATTGTTTACGTACATTTATCTATACATACAATTCAGAATTTTTGTTTCGCTTTTTTGTAGTCCATGTATTTAGAACTATGGAAATTTGACAAAAAAGAGCATTACCCATTAATAATGCTTCGAGAAAGCAAAATATTGATTCGAGGAAACCTTGAATGGAATTAGAAGGATAATAATAGTAGATACATGACCTGGTATAGGTAATTAGAGAAAAAAAACTCTACAAGTGAAAAATGTCCTTCAAAGTGAGTAAAAATCGAGGTAAAAATGCTGCATGCAAAATTGAGAGCTTTTTTAAAGATCGGCACTAACAAAGCATTCACGCAAGGCATTACTTCCAATTTTATTATTACAACAAAAACATGTTAAAAGACGGCATATTTCTGAAAATAACGAAAATTTAATGAATAACTGAACTAATCGAAGCTCTGATAAGGGCTACAAGAGTTTGTCAAATTTTAAAAGCCAACAACAACGGTTTAAAGCCTGAAACGGATGCCTTAGAGTCGGACCTAGACCGATTTGTGGAGTGGTCGAGAGTAAATGGGCTAGCTCTTAGCTCTTAACATTGGTAAATGTAGTTCTATAAGCTTTTTTAAAGAACAATTAAAATTCAACACAAACTATGGTGATGATGGAGTGCCTCTGGATAGAGTTAACACAGTGAAAGACCTTGGAGTGTTATTTGTCCATCATTCAGTGACTATGTTACTGTAGTAACTTCAAAATCAAGCAAATTGATAGGTATTATCCAGAGAACCAGCGGAGAGTTATCTGTTAATTTATTAAGATTAATTTACTGTACTCTAGTAGGAGCTGTACTGGAATATGCCTCTGTGATATGGTCGCCCAATTATGAAGTTTGTAAGTATAGTTTACAAAGAGCTCAAAACAGACTTCTCAGGCTGTGTGCCTATAAATTAAATATTATCATTGTTGATCATAATTATGACCACATCCGTAGTATCCTTAAATTAGATAAATTAGCCCATAGAACGACTGTAAACGATGTGAGCCTACTGTTCAACTTCTTAAATGGCCGGGGGAGATGTCCGGCTCTTCTAAAGCTGATTAACTTGCACGTACCACATAGATCTTTTAGGAGAACTGAACTTTTTTATATTGAACACCATGAAACCAATTTTGGTTTCCATGCACCTATTACAAGGGCAATGAGATTCGCAAATCAGCATGAAGAGCTTGACCTGTTTTCAGCTGGCTTGAATTCTTTAAAAAGAAAAGTGTTATATATTCTAAAGATGTCATTATGATGGGATTTGCTCATTGCCACATAGTGCGGACGCTAAAACTTTCTGTTTATATATATTTGTAATTAGTTTCTTAGTTTAGATATATACATAGTACTTTTCTTATAAAATGGGATGTACCCGTAAAATTTGCAAATAAATAAATTAGCAACAGTACCAGGAAACAAATCAATTATATTTCATATTTTCCTCAAATACATCGCAAAACACAGATTTGTGGAACACTGAAAAACGAATACATTTTCAACTCGTCAGAATCTTAAATCCTCGTATTAATATATTATTATAAATTACAATATTATTCATTAGTTCTTTACCCAGTGTTTAAGCCTTTTTTACCATCATTTTATTTATTTATTTATTTAATTTTTGCATTACATGCCATACAGGTCTAGCAACCCATCTATAAGCCATTATTAAAGACTAACATAAGAAGTTATAATAAATCGAGTGGAGAATGAAATAAAAAAAAATATGTGTAAACATACATAAAAATTAACTTGATACCTAACTAAAGTTCACAGCTTAAAGTTGATATGACAGAGTTTTTCAAAGTTTAAAGAAATGCTGGAAAGAACTTTAGAAATATTAAATCTTATTTAATTAAGCCTTAAAATGTTTGTTTTTGTAGTAGACAGATAAAGTAAGATGTGATTGCATCCATTTGACGAAGAAGAATACTGAGAGAATTAAAATCATCGTTTAGCAAAAGAAACAAGGTGACAATAGTTAAATGTTCTCTCTCCTCGATCTTTTAATGAAGAAAAATTAAATCTACCAAGCAAGGGGTCACCTAGGAAACCGAATAATTCAATCCTATCTCAAATTTATACATTTTAAACCTCTAAGTTGTACTTCTTCCAGGTTGTCATGTATATTACAGCTTGGAGAGAGTGTAGAGCTGTTTTCTAATTTTGAACAAACATAAGAAAATACATAACGTTGTAAATGTGAACCAGAAATGAACGCTCAATCAAAATCAAGTTCTTTGAATCAAACCATATGGCACAATATGATTTTATTTAAAGAACATTAAAATATTAAAATATGATAGGTGATAACTTTATGGAGAAGGAGGAAACTTTATACTTCGTACAGTTGAGTCGCTGTCCGTTTTCCAAACACCATTTCTTTATTACTTATCTACACCCTCAACAATACTTTTAATATCTCTATAAAAAATCAGTATAAAGTAAAAAAAAAATTGCCACACTATAGAATATAATAGTTAAAAAGTAAGGGTTTTAGTCGAGGGGGAAACCATCTAAGAATAATGCATCAAAGTGCAAGGAATTATGAAAGCAATGTTTGCAATTACGAGGAGTTTTGGGGCAATATAGATAAATACAAAGAAATAGTAGTTAATAAGACGTAATACTAACGAAAATATGGATAACTATTAAAGAAGTTATAGTGAGATACATTCCGATATCAATTACTTCATAACAACATGAATGTCTACGAATATTCACGACACTACTTTAATCCATCGCTAGTTAGCGATCATTGTTTGATTTGTAGTTAAGATTTTTGGTGATAATATTTTACTCCAATGACAAAGATTTGCTTGACTGTAGGTAAGTTTTATCATACATATTTCAAAAGTAGATTTTTGAATATTTTACTCTCTATTTTGCTTTAAAATATCAGAAATTGTCTTGTATTCATCTAAACGTTATCGTCCGGATTGATAGGTTTGTAAAATATTTAAGAATATTTAGTTCCTATTTTTTTTACAATGTTTCAAATCCGATAAAATTCCCCAATTGACCCGTATGCCGGTTTTTAACCTACTACCAAAAATAATGAGGTTCTTTCTTTCTTAATACAAACGGTATGTATGTTCTGTACGCCCATAACTTCTGTTTTGAATAGACCGATTCTAGTTATATGTTTTAAGTTACACGTGGTTTCTTCGAATGGGCAACATCAGACCTATCAGAAAAAATATTAAATCTAATTACTAACCAAAAGCAATTAAAATTAATAATAATACCTTTAAAATTGAAAAACACGTCACACATAGATTATATTAAACTACAGTGTATTGTGTTTGTTGATGGTAATCTATGTGTGACGTGTTTTTTTTTTAATTTTAAAAGGATTGTTATTAATTTTAATCGCTTTTTCATTCAGTAGAAAAACAAGTACCGTTTAATATATATGACTGAGTCCGAGACTAAGTCTGCTGTTTAAGTTAAAAATTAAGTCTTTTTGGACCGATTTAGATGAACCGTTTTACCAAGCTTTATTAGCTACACTACGCTGCACTTCTTTGTTTCTACGTACGTAAATTGCATGTTTATCTGAAACAAGTCTTGTAATGAATTTTTTATCCATTTCTTTATTAATCAATTAACATCATATTTGGCATACATATACTGTTGGTGTGACATTACAATTTGAATTTTTTTTATGGCCTCATTCGTTAAAAAATCGGTATTTCGGGGTTTTTAACAGTGAAAATTATGAATTAGTCAGCATTAAAAAAAATGTAAAATGTAAAAACAAAACTATTTTTCACAAACACTTCTACTAACTATATTTTATAAAAAACACGTAACATGTTTTGCTACACAGTAGCTTCTTCGGACTTTATATCTCGAAGACACAATCTATTGTAGCATTAAAAAACTCAGAATGGTGGTTACAATTCGACTGAAAATCGGTATCTGGGATTATATAAAGGAGCAAATTTATATATTTTGAATCAACATTTAAAAATTTAAAATGGCTGAATGACTTGGCAGATAAATTTTATTATTTGAGTAGAATCGACTGAAAATCAGCATTTTTAGGTTTACATGTGTAAATCACGAATTTTTAATCAACATTTTAAAATTCAAGATGACGTCCTCTTCATAGCGGACCAATTTTGTTTCTTATGCAGATTCTACTATATATCAGTATCTGGGGGTATTTAAGAGTGCAAGGTATAAATTTTTAGTCAACATTTAAAAACTCAAAAGTATGAATTTTATATCTACAACTTGTACGCACCTTCCATGTTTTTATAAGGTAGATCACTTTTAATAATTTTAAAATATGTTGCTCAAATTTGATTGCAATTGCTATTAAGATAAAAAAATAATTAAGACTTTAAGCACATCCCTCTAGTGCCCTAAAAATGAAGGGAAATAGCATTTTTTTTTGTCTTGTTGTATTTTTGATAATTATGAATCTCAGATATGTTAATACCACATTAAAAAAAATATTCGGGGCATAATACATTTCGTGGGCCAATAAGTAAACCGAGGGTCGCGCATTTTCATTTTTAGCAAATTGTAACCAAGGGTGGGGCCTTTTAAGAGTAAAATTCAAATTACCGTGTAATACATATTTAGATACACATACATTTTATGCTTTCAAATATATTTTTCCCCAGTCGTTATTTATTTTATGAGATTGTTCAATTTTACATTTATTTACGAAAATGTCATAAATTGCAAGAGTACTACGATGAAGAATGGTTTGTTGGAAGAGCAGTCTCTAAAGAATTATTAAAAATATTTCTATCCATAATTCTAATTATAAGAAAGCACTGGCAATCTTATTGGACCGTTTGACACAGTTTCACATAATATTATTTTAGAGAGGTTAGATAAATTGAGTATACGGGAGGCACACTGTTTCTATTGAAAAATTATTTAACGGATAGAAGGTAAAAAGTAAAAATAAACAATACCTTTAGTGAATTTGCTACTGTTACTACAGGGCCACAGTTGCCACAGGAAACGGTATTGGGTCCTATACTCTTTCTGGCTTATATAAACCAAATTGATAACATATTACCAGATTGCAGAGTGGTGTCATATGTTGGTGACTATTTTCAGAAAATACATGGAATGAGGTGTAGGGTCGGGCAGAGTTGGGATTGGACACTGTTTATCGATGGTTAGGTTTCAGTAAATTTAGCTTAAACTTTCAAAAAACAAACTTTATGACTTTCTCACCAACTAATGCCGATCAACCTAAAACTGAGTTTTTAACAATTCATTTGTTATCCTGCAATAAAATTAAAAACTGTAACTGTGGAAAAATCAAATTAGAAAAATAAATAATTGTAGATCAAAAGTTAAAGTGGAATAAACATGTACTCTATCTAACCTCAAAAATTCGAAAAATGTATTACACATTTTCTCAACTCAGAGATATACTAAACAAAAAATGGGTTCTTATATTATATGAATCGTCTGTATGACGCAAATCTGAAAATTTTGTCAATGTGTTAGAATAGTGTACTAAAAATTTTATCAAGTAAACCTTGTAGATATTAATAATCTATATAGCGTCTTATCCTAATAGGTTGGGTGAAAGTATAACGGGAAAAACAAATGAATGCGTTCAATATAACTCTTTTATTATATAAGCAACGTTTCGATGCGTGGTTGCATCTTCCTCAGGCTAAGAAAAAACGATCATTTGTAAAGATAAAGAAATACAAGACAGACACATAATATACAATCTTTTAAGTATGTTTTTATCCTTTATTGGTAAGAAATCTGGTTACCTACCTTAATAACTTTTGGAGCATGTTACGTAAAAAACGTGTAATCATTTGTTAATTGGGAGCTCGAAACTCTACATAAGAAAGATAATGGAGATACATGTATATCAGTCTACTAATTTATAAAGAAAATCCACTAAATGCCATATTTCTATATATTCTATTTTTTTCCCACAGTGTTGTTGATTGGCGGTTTGTTAGTATATTCACAATTATATTTATGTTTAAATATGAGAACCAATTTTCGAGTATTCGATAAAATGACAACATTGTTACGTTAGAACCACATATCTGCCACTAGTATAAACCTAAAGAAAGGGCATGCTTTAATAGTATCCTTTCATATTGTTGGTACACCTGTAGAAATTTTTTACTACTAGCAAATTGCGATGTTGTCAGTTTGTGTAAAATCTCTTGAAACGCGTTATAATTTTTATTAACTTATTTTCGTTTTTCCATAATGAGTTTAAAGAAAATGCTTGAGGACATACAGTAAATTATTTGGGAATTATAGAACAGAAAATTATGTGTAAATATTGAGGAAGTATGAAAAATTATGGGTAAAATATAAGTATTAAAAGGAATTATTAGGAAATATCTCCTGAAAGGAAATATTCGAACAATATTTTAGGGGTAGTTTCCTCCACGGTTTCATTATATGCAATATAGTAATCGAAAACTGTTCAAAGTACAGATCACAGACCGTTACTTTCTCTCAAAATATACTCCATACACGGTTCTGAGCATTTTTCAGTTGAAAGTAGTAAATTTTAATCACGCCTAACAAATCCACTACATCCAATGAAAGCCTATATTTAACAATTCCTTGTCAAGGCTGCTAAAAAAATAAAAAAGTTTCTATAGCAGCTACCATATTTCAGACCTAAAGCACGCTACTTATTCTGCGATTCACCAATTCACATGCAATAAAGCATTGACGCATGGTTTAATGAGTTAGCGCATAGTTCATCCACACTGCATCAGTTTTTATTAAAATTTAAATCTTCCGCATGAATCGATATTTACAGTTTCATCCGTAATCCGTCACTGCACAAATTACGTCAGTAATTTTTGTACTCTGAGGGTAACCGAAGGATGATCTTGATAGTCTGGAAAAACCCATTCCATGCTATAAAAATAATTATAAAGTATTTAGACTTATACAGGTGGTTTAATCATAAGTAGTTTTCCTTGGGATTTGTTACATTTCACTTCAGTTAATCGAACGATTGAATAAATAGCTGAAGGTACAACGTGCAAAAAAGTATGTCTAAACAATGAAACGTTTTTAAAGTGATGAAGTTAAATGGAGATGCAGAGTTCTAATATGTAATACTGCTTTATATATTATTGGCAAAGAGTACGTGATATCAAAGTGTAACCTGACACACTGTCATGCCGAATTAAGTGCATGTGAATTACCAAATAGAGTTCGTTGCAGTTTTGACCAAATGCAAAGCGTCAGGGTTGGACTTCAACCGAAAATTTTTAACAGTGAAATATATTTTTTTTTTTGATATTAATGCTTTTAAAACTTTTAAAAGATCTTTTTTTGTATAGTCTTTTCGAAACATATATCGTTTTTCATAATATACTTCTGAAGTTCTCTTTTTGTATTGTTTAAATTCGGCAATTTATTAATTTACCGGTTGTCCATCACAATTACACTATTTTTTGGAATAGTTGGAAGAAGGCGATTTTAAAACCAATTTTGGAATAAAACAATTTTTTCAACCTGCCTGCAAAATTGTAATCATCTCCTCTTTTTTTTGAGGGTGCTTTGGTTTGGCACTTATTTGTGTCTGATCAATACGGTCTGATATTTAAAACCCATTGCTTTAACAATTCTCCAGAGGCTTGTTCTGCTAAATGAAATGTTAATTTCTTTTACTGTAAGTACCTTTTGTAGAGAATCTATTGTAGGAATCACTTATTTATTATACATGTCACTTCAATTAATCGAACGAATTGAATAAATAACGGACATAGAAGGTACAAACGTCCAAAAAAGTATGTCTAAACAAAGAAAAGTTTTTCAAATGGAGAAGTTAAATGGTACGTGATATCAAAGTCTAACCTGACACATTGTCATGTCGAATTAAGTGCACAGTTCGTTGCAGTTTTGGCAAAATGCCAAGCCTCAGTCGATTTGGACTTCAACCGAAAAGAATTCTTCAATTTGTTTTGAAAAATGATAAGACCTACTCGACTGTTTAACAGTGAAAAATATACATTGTGTAAAAAGAAGTATTTATGGTGTGAGAAGAAAAAAATGCTACACTGCCCTCGACACTGCCCAATTTTGTGCTGATTTACACCACGCTCTCGATAAGATTACGTCAATTGTCACGAAAAGAAGAGAAGATTTTATTTTAATTTTAAAATAATTGTGTCGAATATAGTAATATTCATAGACGGGACATTCAAATATGCACGTTCATCAGTTGTTTACAATTAACGGATGAAGCAACGAACATTATAATCTGCTTGTATTCTGTCTATTAAAGGACAAATCAACAAACTTAATATTTTAAATAAATATTTAATTTGCTGTTTCAACCGACAGAAGTCGTGACAGATTTTGAAACATGACAAGGCAATAAAAGAGCTTTGAAATAATGTGCAAATTAAAGGCTGGTGGTTTCATCTCAATCAGGCTTGGTGGGGAAAAATTCAAGCGCTGGCATTAGCTACAGACTATAAAAGAGAACATATCTAAGGGAAAGGATTTGGTCTTGTTTTGGCCTTCTTTACCTAGGTACCTATTATTTCAGTATTTGTCGGGTTAGGTTAGGTTAGTTTAGGATAATATTATCTACAGAGATTCGGTTATGATAGCATATCGTTATACTTTGTCCAATTAATCTTTCTCTATATTATACATCCAGAAAGTTTGGGTGAATGCTTTGCTTTTGAGCGAAATAATATGAGATCTAACAACCAACAGTTAGAAAAATTTGCAGACTACCTCGTAGAAAGTTATATAGAAAACTATGCCAAATCAGCTTCTGGCCAGAGAAAAAAAAATGCATGTTAGTCGTTCCACTCACATTTAAATAAACGTTTTAATTTAACTAACCTTAATATATTTGTATTTTTGGAAGCAATTAAACATTACCAATACGTACAGTATGTACAATTTAAAACGTTTAAACAATAAGACACAGAAACGAGACAATTTTAAACAAGAAAATATTGTAAATTTAATAATTATTTAATTTCTACGCTACAATACGTAAAATTAACTTCACATTATTTTAGTTTTTTAGATTATTATATGGAATTATGCTCGTTCTAATAAACTTTTCGTCCGTATTCGTATTTTATTACTTAGATATATTTAAAAACAGATAATTTCGAGGGTAAATCGGACGAAAGTGTATATTCCCGATAATTAGAAGCCGACGAAACTGTACATATTCACGTATCTTCACATTTGACCATTAAGTAAAGTAGGCGGACCAAACTGTATATAACCGTATGAATTGTAACTTCGGTTTAAATGACCTTCATTGTGAAACTTATTTTTGTTTTTACTGTCCTCGTAAAGGGAAGTATTGCAATGTTAAAAAATCACTCTCAGAGATTTTTTCAGATCTTTGCTTTTTAGGGTTCCTAAATACCGAAAAACTGTCTGTCTGTTCACGGTAGAGTTAAAATAAACCTACCCTATTGACTATTGATTTTGGACAGAAAATAAAGGTCATATGGGCATGATATGGTAACATTTTGGTAAAAATCCAGTATGACGGAATAAAAAAATATTATTAAAAAACTGCTTACTCAATTTATCTCATATATTGCACAAAAATCAAGTGTGATATGAACTGATAAAATGTTGGTACGAATTTGAGGTGGTAGGTAAAACGGAAGACTAATAACATTTTGCGCAAGAAAATATGTGATATAGAGATAAGCTGGTAAAATTTGGTACGAATTTACGGTCAAAACAATATGATGGCCAAATAAAAGGTTAAAAAAATGAGCGTAAATTCTTATTCAATTGACTTTAAATTTTACATGAAAATTAGATGTGATATAGGGATAAACTGGTAAAATTTTTATAAAAACTTATTACTTATTAAATATTGGTATGAATCCAGTATGGTGGAATAAAATGGCGGCTTATTAAAATATTTAAAAAAACAATACAAAAAATATTGGTAATTTTCTCTTACCGGAAACGTCCCTCCTTATTATTCCTGTTTACTTTAGTATATATTATAGTTCTTTAGCAATTACACAAAGAAATTTTGGTATATTACTTTTCTAGAAAAAGAAGGGATCCGTTATGAGGGAATGATGATTTTGTATTTTCTTTACCAGATCGTTCGTTTACTCTCCTGCGAAGTCAGAGACAACCAAGTTGAGACGAGTATCCGAGCTGAAAAATTTGTCCGATATATCTACCTCTTTTCATCTCGCATAATTTACTGTATCTTCATCCTTGTCTCTCATCGTGAGAAGCTGACATAGATGTGGCTGTATTCGCTCTCAACACTATTGCCAAACTGTGTTTTTTTTTTCAAAGTTTATTTTTTATCTCCGTCTTGCTGATTTATGTCTGTGTGACAGGACCTTGGCACCACTGATATCTGTCCTGCATCGCTCCATTTCCAGTTTAGATATTTGAAAATGGCCTTGCGCTTTCTTTGGATTATGTTGATTTACGTTTCGTTATGTGTTTTATACAGTTTTTCCTGGACTATTTTAATTGACTTTGTGTAGTGTTAGTAAGTATATCTTAAAACTATGTGCTTATTTATAGACAATAAAAGGTAATAGTGAAATAAGCCAAGAGCTGTAGATATTTACCATCTTGTGAATAGGCTAAATATTTTATATGTACCTAAAGTCTGTTTTTCTTTTATTCCCTGACATCTACCAAGTTTCGTGTTGAAATATTGGCATTATTGATACTGATAACATACTCACATAATGAAATAATCGGCCATGATATAATTATATTCCTGGAGGTAAATGTTTTGCTGATAGCATGGTGGAATTTGATTAAACGATTTGACATAGGGATGATTTTTAACTAAGATATATTTCAGTGAATTTCCACTTCGTGTATCTTTTCCATTTCAATTTGCAAGTAGGTCAGATGATATTGCCAACTCTTAACCTCCAAATTTGGCGAATGTCAGGGATTAAAAAAACAGACTATTATATTTTACTGGCAAATGTCCAAATTTTCAGCCATTAAGTGATTAGCACTGCAATTTACTGTCCCTAATGTGCGAATTCCCAATAAATGATGATTAAAATTACGTGCTTGTTTTATTGAATTAGTATAGACAATTTTAGAATACAGAAAAGAAAAGAAGAGCGTTTTGAATTTCGCGGCAAACGGCAGGAGGCGTGGAGATAGAGTGAGAACGAGAAGTAACTATCTCTCTCTCTCTCTCTCTCTCTCGGATGATTTATCTACATTAACTCGCGCGTCTTAACTTGATTGTCTCTGGCGAAGTATTTATCTTGTTAATTCAGAATGACTTAAAAATACACAAAAAACAAAGGATACTTTGATGATTCGCCGTGCAACGAATCGAACGGAAGAACCGGACCCTCCATACTATACGAACGAATGGACGAATCAACGAATAGCGAGTAGCGGGCTGTAATAACAGCACATTGAATCGCAAGAACGAACCGGACCCTTCGCACTATGCGGATATTTGCAAATCGTTGCATCAAATCGACGCAACAACGAACAGTGAGTAGCAGTTTTAATATATTATTGTTTTATGAGTTCATTAAAATGCGAGTTAAAACGCTAAACCATCAGTTTTAAAGGCTCTATGCTCAATATAAGTTTCAATGAAAGACTAATAGCATAAAGCTGAATCCTTTGATTATTAGTCTTTAAAGATCTTCTGGTGTCGTGCACACACAGTTATCAGAAAATCTATTGACCGAGTTAATCACAATGATTTTTTCACCTGAATTTATAACCTCGGAAATTGTAGCTATCCTTTACTTTATCCAGTTGCTCATGAACTTAATTCCTCTTTTTATAAATTAAAACCGCAAATTAGTTTTTCCATTACTGATGTACTATCTGAGCACCATTTATGATACAAACTGCTAAGCTAAGAGGTAATATTCTATGATCCAAGAAAATATTTTCTAACTAATATAATAGTAGACTATACATGTTTCCGAAAGTAATTTTCAAATTACCTACGTTGTATTATAAAAATTAAACTGACGTGATAATTATAGTATTAACGTTACGTAAACATACGTGTTTAACCATGCAATAACAATTTCATTACGAGATATCGACTGAGATTACTCTCGGAAATTACTACTAACATAGCGTTGCGGGATAAAAGTTAACTAAACAGACTAATATACAAATTTACTGGAAAATAGTAAAGGATAACGCACACAGCTTATAGATTAATGGTAAACCGTTAAATTTCATGAAATTTCAGTAGGTATGGTATAGATGTCGACCTCGTGATTAAAAGTCTTCGAGAGCAGAACTGAATGCCATGACTACTTTCTGAGATACAGGGGGTTTTCAAAATACTTTAACAAAATATATCTTAGTTTTTCAAAGTTATAAGTACATTTTTGATAGTTCTTAGAAAAAGAGTTATACGCAAAAAAGTTGTACCGTAGAATAACCAACCTTGTATGTGGTGTATCTTTACTTACAAAGGGATCCTCAAAAAAATAGGGAGACATTTTAAAGGCTATTTTTTACTTTTTTAAAAATTGGGCCAACTTGCTGTACCCTAGGTATTAATTACTATAGATTTTTGTTAGTTTAAGTTTTTTTTAAATGATAATAGTAATAATAATAAATAAAAGTAATATTTCTCAACCATTAATTTAAAAACTACACGGTAACAGTTGATTTGATACAAATGTTGCGTTATAATTATGCGCCTTTTGTAATAAGACATGTGGGATGCTTAATTTGAATCTGATTTATATTTTAGGCCACTTCTTTTATATTCCTATATTCTTTTAATGAAACTTCTGCCAGTTTGCCTTATGTTTATTTTTTGAGATGACACAAATTTTATCCAAAAATATACATTGGCTAAACAAGTTTCCATACAAAACAAAGGAACATAAAAGAGTTACCTAAAAGATAAAACAGATGTAAGTTAATGACAATTCAAAATTTTACGTGTAGAAAGCAAATCAATAAAATAGATTATTTCTAGGATTTTTCTCAATGTCTCAAATTTTTAATTTTTCATTTCATAAAACGAACCGGGAAAGCAAAAAACGGTGACTATTACAAATCATATGAAATCAAAAAGCAGTAATTTTGTACAAGTGAGGCAAATATGTTCAAAAATAGTATGATTACAAGAAGCATGACTGCATGTCGTAGCATATTTATTGGCAGGATTATTGGTTAAAATTGCAAGAGGCCCAATAAATTACATCTTGGTGTTATAAAACATCAAAATACAACTGAATAAATATTTAAATTTGAGAACCAAATAGTACAGCGTGTTCCAAATCCGCCTACAGTGAAACCTCCATTAACCGACACCTGCGAACAATGGACACCTCGGCCGAGCGGACCATTTTGAAGTCACCGACCATCAGTATATGTATTCCTGTGTATTAAACCCTCTTGCATAATTTTTAATAAAAACAGTAAAATTTACCTCCTCAGATCGGACAGATGTTGACATAATTCTTGAAAAACCTACATTTAATGCCGGTATTTTTATTGCACATTATAGGCAATATTTAGACTTATGCTAATAAGCGGCGCGGCGCCTACCTATTGTTAACAGCAGTAGTTTAACAATAAGCTGTCTTATGCTGTTTGGCTTGTAGGTAAATTGCGGTGAATTGCATAATAAATAGATGACCTTTTTTCTATAAAATGTGGTCTTCATCAATAGAATATCATAGTTTTGATGTTACTCGGGTGCGATCAATACGTCTTCAAACAAAAGAAAGTTTTTGAGTCTTCAAGAAAAAGTTGAAATAATCCAGTACGCGGAAGAAAAACAGTCTTAAAGTATTAGCCGAAAAATTACATGTAGGAAAATCTCAAATTAGTGATATTTTGAGAAACAAGAGCGATCTTAACAAGTGATTCGCCGAGACCGGGAACATGAAAGAGAAAAAGAAATTAGCAAAAACTGAGAGTGCTGCCATAGACCAAATTGTCTACGACTGGTTTTGTAAAGTACGTTCCAAAATAAATGAAAAAGCACAAGAAATTGCGAAGAATCTAGAAGTTGATGGTTTTAAAGGATCAAATGGATGGTTGGAGAAGTTTTGTCAACGTCATTATATCTCTTTCAAACCCATCTGTGGCGAAGCAGCGGCTGTAAACTTGATTCAGGTAACTGACTGGCGGATGAAATTATGTGCTATTATCAAAAACTTCGCACCGAGAGACATTTACAAGGCCGATGAAACGGGACTCTTTTTCCGCGCCTTGCCAAATAAAACGTTTTCTTTAAAAGGCGAAACATGTGCTGGCGGGAAAGCGCCCAAGGAGACACTCACTATTTTACTTTGCTCCGCTATGAATGGAATGAAAAGAAAATGAACAGGTGATTGGAAAAAGTAAAAAACCCCTTTGTTTTAAGGGATTAGGCGTGGAAAACATGGGTGACAAGGCATATAATGTCGGATTGGTTGATGAAATTTGACCGAAAAATGCAAAGGCAAAACCAAAGTGTATTTTTATTTTTGGATAATGCTGCTAAACTAGAGTTAAAAAATGTTAAAACAATTTTTTTAGCGCTAAATACGGCATCACATTGTCAGCCATTGGACCAGGACGTGATTCAAAATTTTAAAAACCACTACAGAGAGTTTTTAATCAAGCGACTTTTGTCATCCATGGAGTATTCTGAATCTACCGAATAACTGGAGGAATCCACAATTGTTGTAAGTGCCTTGATTTGGATTGTTGCTGCATGGAAAAAAGTCGAATCCAAGACTATCAATAACTGCTTCCGCAAAGCTGGATTCGACGAAATTCTCGAGGAAAACGTTGACTACGATAGTGAAGATGATGTGCCATTATCGGAATTATGTAGAAACATCAATGTATTCTCTTCCGACTTAACATCATATTCAGAAATTGATGAAAGTTTATTTACGGAAAATCCTAACATAAATGTACGCGAGTGCATCAGTGAATTTCAAAATAGTGATGATAAAGAAATTATTTCTTCCAATATTAAGAACATTAAGGAAGCATATAAAATGTTAAAGGATATTGAAAACTTTTGTATGTTATCTGGAGGCTCTGTTTTAGTGGAAAAAATCTCAGAAGTTGCGTCTAAAATAAAATCTCAAGTTATTACAAATAGATTAACTAGTTTAAGACAAACAATACTTGATAATTTTTTTAAATAGAAATTTTTTATAAAGTAGAACTGTATCAAACTGTATATGTAGGTAGCATAATATTTTATACTAGGTACATTTTTATTGAGAGCATATATGTATATAAAAGATGTTGGTGTATACGTAGTAACAATTGTATTAATAATTTGTACTAAACATATTATTTTTTTTACTTAAAAATAAAATATTTTTTTAAATAAAATTAAATTGGTATTTCATTTGTTCACTCCCCACAACGAACACCTACATACAAAGGACAATTTCTGTGGCACGGCTACTGTCCGTTGTTGAGAGATTTCACTGTAAATACACGGGGATCTCAGAAATCGTAAGATATACGAAGTCGATTAAATTAGGGCAAAATTATATTTGTGGGGTGAATTATTCGCAGCTTACAAATTTATACATTTATTTTCGGACAAAAAAAAACGAAAATCGAAATTTTTTATATTACTTTTTCCTAGCGTTATTTACAAAGGGAATACAAATTAAATCTCACTTTAAAATTTGCGTTTCTTTTTAAAAAAATGACATAACCAAAATTAAAACCCGACCTTTAGTTTCCTAGTAATCTCATTTTTTCAACAGGCCCTGACCTCCCCAAATCAACGATGTAACATTATACTTTGTTGATATTTCGGCCTTTTTTCTCTTCAATATGATCCTTTTTTTTAAATATCGATTTTTTATTACCCTCCATAACTTAAATTATTTTAAAGCTAATTAAAACAAATGCTTATTAGATCCAAATATTTAATTAATTACCAGCTTAAATTTAAATATTCGTTTTTTTGCTACTTTTACTTAACATACGACATATTCATATTAGGAGTCAACTCAACTCGCTTTTAGTATAAAGTACTTTCTATTAAAAAATAATTGTCATTTAAACTTAGCTAACAATATAATCTGTAAATCATCTACATAAACTAGCTAGTTTCCTCATGGTACATTCACTAAACTTTAAAAAACTAGATAGATTCAGTCAGTTTCACTTAAGGTAGTCATTTGTATATTAATCAAAGGCGGCGTAGCAACAAATGCATGACAGAAATTTATGAAATTAAAGTATTCCCAGCAAAAAGTCACTGATTCCCACTAGTGGTTTACCTCTCGTGTTTATATGTGATTGGATATTATTGATAAGTTTTTAATGTGAAGCAATTTGAACTTTTATGTAAGGCTTAGTTTAGATATTATTTTACCGAGGTTTTCTCAGATTCTCCCTTTGGAGCAACCTGTTGATCTCCTGAATGAGGCTATTAAATAATTTACATCATAAAACATTCAACAAAAAAGCAAGTCTTGTATAAAGTCGACAGGGCGTGAAGGAATTAAGGCTGCCACGGTATAATGTAACGATCCATTATATGTGATCCGTATAATTCGTAAAAATATTTAATGTCACTAAAAAAGTTACCTTAAAGCAGCAGATATAATACCGAATATAATACTTAGTTGTAATCAACCGAGGGGTGAATCAACTAGCAGAAATGTGTACAGTAATTTCCTAAATTAAGGAATACTTGAGTTATTTCTGGGCATTATGGGTATTTCTGAGGAAACACAAGGTATTTTTAGGTGTTTCCAAAAAATACTAAATAAATGTATAAGTATGATTACGCATTTTTCGGACGGTATTACCTTTTACTATCTAATGGTCTACAATATTTCCACGTTTCAATCAAGCAAATTAGCATTTGAATTTCAGATATTGTTGGTATCGGGGATGGCTAAATGGTGGCAAAAATTCACTTGTATCACTTTTTTAGGATACCCTGTGCAAATAAAATATAGTCCACACTAAATTAATGGAACATGCCTAGAAATAACTTATTCTCCGTTTGATTTATCAAGACCCTCCAGACATTCAAAACGGTACACTTCGGTTAAAAAAAATTGTACACATTCAAAATAAATTTTAAATGGAACACCCTCTATATTATTAAATTATCAGATTCTATATAAGTATTATTCTGGACATTTTTCAAGTAGCACATCTAAGATCTATCTCTAACCGTTTTTGAAAAAATGTCATCGTAAAGTTGAAATTTTTGTCCCCCCTAAGTGCTGTAATGACCAAACGGCATAATTTAGAACAAAATATCGTGGTTTTTATAAATCTTCCGCCTGAGACCAATTTTCAGGAAGTCTCAAAATCAGAACATGAAGAATTGATGCCTCGATTGCAGTCTAAATAACTGTATTGTTGAAATCTAAACTTTTTGTTTTTTTAAATATCTAATTACTTTGAATTTTCTATAACAAAATCAAACTGTGAAAAATGAATACTTCCTAATTAAAACCATGTATACAGCGTTTTTGAGAAAATAAAAGTATATATACTTTTGTTTATTGATTCCTAGGCATTGAGTAGCGAACAGTGCCTATTAAAGCAGGGTGGGCAATAATAAATCACTATGCTCTAAAAATCAATTATTAGAGCCAATTGATAATACATGGGAATACTTGAGAATACCTGGTAATACTTTGAGAATAACTGAGAATACGTCTGAAATACTTAAAAAATGTGCACGGTAATCGTTTCCATTTAGTAGTAGTTATTAAAAGGTAAGTTAAATTATAAGTTTCAAATATTAATTATAGCATAGATGAAATAGAAACGGAAATAGAAATTATTCTTGTCGTATCTTTCCATTTTTTTTATTCAGTAAAGCTCAAAAAGGTTCTGGGGCTTGCCCTACCATTTATTTACTCTCACTTTAGATCATTTTCCGTGACAGACACAAAAACGATTGTCGCCTTGTTTATACTTTACTTTGTTAAACGATGTGGTATGGCCGATATCGCTGTTTCAGGGCGGCTTAACAAAATACGAGGTACGTTAATTTGTTACATGTGCACTAAATTTTAAATAAATCGAAATATCATACATTTATATGAAATAACGCCTTTGGTTCCTTTTTATTAGTCATACGTTAAATAATATTAACACCCGAAAAACAAACATAAATATGCGCGACTAATTTATTGTTTATCATAAATTTAAATCACCAGCGTTGCTGCTGTAACTAGCGCCATCACTGGATATTTAAACCATATGCCATCATATTTTCATTTCAGTTTCATAACTGTAAAATGTTCTATGTTATTTTCAAGTAATCTATTTAAAATGGGATTTGTACAATTAAATTTAAAAATAATGTCGTTATTGGTCATTTGTTTAGATTTAGGCCGTAAATAATTTTTCGTGAATATCCTTAACTTGATCTAAGCCTACTTGATTATTCGCTCAAAAGACAGTATCGCCGAATCGAATAGATGAACCGGACCCTCCACACCATGCGGAAGAATGAACGAATCGACGAATAGTGAGTAGCAGGCTTTATAGTCGAAATCTAGAAGCAAATCATCGTTAGTGGCATTCACGGATTCGCGGTTTTTTATTTTTTTAAACACATGCAGTGCGTATATGTGCGCTTAATATTTGGAATCTGGAAAATTTTCAATACTGTGGTTTCTCTGCTTGTTCGAGCTTTAAAAAGTGTCTAGCGAGGCGTCTAGTAAAAAATACTAACTCATTTAGAGGTAGTGCGCTATAATTGCTGCTGATGCATCTTATCTTTCCATAGTTTCGGCCGTAGTGCTATTCTCGTCATTTTATATTACCTAGTATATAACATTAATAAAAATTTTAGAAAACTGCACAAAATCTAAACCTAAATTCCTCAGAATTTAAAAACTTTACTTATACACACAGGTTATGATAATATGTTATCACTTTCAAAAATTAACTATGGAGACGTGCACTTGCAAAACTGAACATAAAAGATTATAAAAGTAAAATCAGATAACGATAAAACTGCTTAAAAGTATGGTTAACTAATAAAAAAAACTATGACCATTATAACGGAATAGACTATACCAATAGAACAGAGTATATAAATTCTTAATCTATTTTTTTCTCATGACAAATGCTAAAAATGAGTATTTAAAAGAAGTCCTTAAAGTAAAGCTATCTAATATTAGTTTTGAGAGTTTTTAAAATCTAAACAAAATATTAATTTATCTCAAACGCTATCTGCTAGATTGTGTAACAGATTTACGTACGGATAAACCTTTTCAAGTTGTTATCGTCTATGCCTCCCTTTCGAGATTTCATGGTCCCATAGGGACCTGTGGCGTAGGAAGCTTTCATTTAAGTTAAAGGTAATAATTTGAATTGAAACATTTTATTTGATTCGATTCAATTATAATAAATTGTCAATTTACTATGTTAAAAATACAATAGAATATTTTATGTAATTATGTTTATATGTATATATAATATATGTTTTTTTTTGAGGGCATTGTTTCCTTTCAGAGGAAATTGGCTGAAATGGGTTTTCCTTTGCCTTTTTTTTTTGATAAGTTAGTTTAAATTTTAGATATTTATATAGAAGGCACTTTTATCCTATTTAGACGGAAATGTAAATAATTTTTCAATTATATACATAAAGTAGAACTCTAGGCGAGACCTATGACGTATTTATTAATTAAGGGTTTAGGGTATGTTTATGACGACGCATTGCATTTCAGCCAACCAAAGGCAGTTCTTGTCAAATCAGGTGTCGGCCATTTGTCTGGTTTCTAAAACAAGAGTCTGTGTCAAGGTTCTGTTTGTTATAGTTGATTTAAAATTCTCTTTTGTGGTGGTTTATGGGGATTACGTATACAGTGGGTTGTGTAATGTAGAGTAATTTTTAGATATTCAAGAGTTAAATTTATGATTTATTTAGAGATTTTTATTTATTTTTCTTTTGCACTAATTTTGGGGATTTTAAGTAAATTCCGTCATTTTCTAGATTTAAATACTTTTTTTTTGTTATTAATTTTAAGTATTATTTTGTACAGTAGCTCACATCCTTTATTTTTGTTAATAGATCTTTAAGATGTTTTTAAAAACCAAATCTTTTATTTAAATAAAGCACCTGCTAGTTAAAATAAATATATTTAACAAGAAGATACCATCGTTATTGCAGTTTGCTGTTGTTCGAGTCATAAGTGGCCGCTGAATTGGTGAGATAAGATGTTTAATTAAATTTATACTAACAAATATATTTGATAACATTGTAAATTATAATTTACGAAGCAGCCTACAGAGTACCTTTGATTTTACTTATCATTCTTAGTTAATTTCAGTAATGTGATAAGGTTGCCCGCTATGTCTCAAATAAATAAATAATTTTAATATTATGAATAACCGCTCTACAAAACTGAGTAGCTGTTACCCTATTAAAAAGTGAACTGCAATATGTCGTTCATTATGAAGAGATTTAACACATGGGAAAAGTTACTAAACTAATCGATGATCAAAATTCTCAAATTAAATTTCTTAGACGAGATTTGGCTACTTTAGCATATCCAAAAACTAACTAACTTCGCATAAAAGAATATCAAAATCCCCAGTCGAAAAAGGAAGCTTATCGAATTAGACTAGATCTTAACAAAAACCTATAAACAAATTTAATATATATATATATATATATATATATATATATATTTATATATATATTTTTATATTTCTCTTCTTGAACCTTACAATGTATAAATATCAAGTACTTTCTTGGGATTAGGTTCGTGGATTGAACAAAGAAACTTTAATTGACGTTTCGCCTGTCCATTTCAGGCTTTTTCTAAATATTTAATTCTGCACATCTAAAAATTAAATACAAAAAGTGTATATATATAAGTTAATAAATAAAAACAATTAGGTATAACGGCACGCACTAAAATTATTAAAACATTTATTTAAAATAGTACAGTACATACCTTGAGAAAGATGTTCTTTTACCTTGCTTGGCGGTGTGGAGGTAAGTGATACACTGGTTAAAGAATTCTATTGTTTTTTTTTTATATATATCCTTTAGTTTTTTTGGTTATATTTACAATGTAGAACTATTTGTGGATACGGGTTGTTTTAAAAGTATTTGTGTGAGTCTGACAGTATACAGTATGTATTTATGATTGATGGAAAATAGTTTATAACAATTGAATTAAATTAGGTTGTGATATATTTGGCTGAGATTGTCAATGTCTATCCGATCGTTACTGTATTTTTTTCTTTTTTTATCTCGACCATTTCTTTGAATGTCAGTTTATGGTAATGTTGTTCTTTTGATAAGACCGTTGTACCCGAAAAATCAAATTCATGTTTCATGTCTCTTTCATGTTTATGTAGTGCTGTGGAAGCATTTTTTGTATATTTATGCCCATTTAGTCTATTTGATAGGTATTGTGTGGTCATGCCTATATATTTTTTGGGGCAGTTTAGGCAGGGAATGCTGTAAACTACGTTTGATTGTTTTTTAATTGGTGTCTGACTTTTTAGTGGTGTATATAAAGATTTAAGGGTATTGTTAGATTTGTGGCATACGGTTATGTCGTGTTTACCGAGAATGTGTTTAATCTTTTCAGAAAGACCTTCAGTGTATGGCAAAGATATGTATGTAGTTGTTTTATTGTTGTCATGATTATTTACAATATGTTTTGTGGCATTGTATAATCTTTGGGTTCTTCGCTTTATAATTCGTTCGATGGCTTTTAATGGGAAATGATTTTTTAAGAGAGTATTTTTAACTTTATTTAGAATGTCAACTCGGTATATAGGTGATGTTAGTGTTAGTGCACGGTCAACTAATCCTATCATCACGGAGTTTTTTTGACATTTTGGGTGACTGGAATTATAATTAAGGTAGCGGGAGGACCAGGTTTTTTTGGTGTACCACTTAGTTTTAATGCCATTTGTTTTGTGGTCTCTTATTAATGTTAAATCCAAAAAGTTTATAGCACCATCATTTTCTATTTCGGAAGTAAACTGCAATTTTGAATGAAAATTGTTAAAGAGGGAGATAATTTCCGTTGTTTTATTTTTTGGTATGGCTAATACAGGCAGAAATGATTATTAAGATTCGTTTGAATTTAAAAAGTTTATAGACACCCTTAAAATACCAAATAATTTCCAACTCATCTCTCTAGACGTAATATCCTTATATACAAACATTCCGACTAAACTTTTAAAACAAATCATTAAAGAAAAATGGAATCAGATAAAGAATCACACAACACTCACTTGCACAGAATTCATAGAAGGGATAGATCTCATTCTTTCGAACAACTATTTCCAATACAAAGATGATTACTACCAACAACTTGACGGATGTGCAATGGGTTCACCCATCTCTTCCACCGCAGCCCAAATAGTAATGGAATATCTAGAAGAAACAGTGTTACAAAAAGCCAATATACCAATATTATTTTTTAAAAGGTACGTGGATGATTGTTTATTAGCCATACCAAAAAATAAAACAACAGAAATTATCTCCCTCTTTAACAATTTTCATCCAAAATTGCAGTTTACTTCCGAAATAGAAAATGATGGTGCTATAAACTTTTTGGATTTAACATTAATAAGAGACCACAAAACAAATGGCATTAAAACTAAGTGGTACACCAAAAAAACCTGATCCTCCCGCTACCTTAATTATAATTCGTCACCCAAAATGTCAAAAAAACTCCGTGATGATAGGATTAGTTGACCGTGCACTAACACTAACATCACCTATATACCGAGTTGACATTCTAAATAAAGTTAAAAATACTCTCTCAAAAAATCATTTCCCATTAAAAGCCATCGAACGAATTATAAAGCGAAGAACCCAAAAATTATACAATGCCACAAAACATATTGTAAATAATCATGACAACAATAAAACAACTACATACATATCTTTGCCATACACTGAAGGTCTTTCTGAAAAGATAAACACATTCTCGGTAAACACGACATAACCGTATGCCACAAATCTAACAATACCCTTAAATCTTTATATACACCACTAAAAAGTCAGACACCAATTAAAAAACAATCAAACGTAGTTTACAGCATTCCCTGCCTAAAGCGCCCCAAAAAATATGTAGGCATGACCACACAATACCTATCAAATAGACTAAATGGGCATAAATATACAAAAAATGCTTCCACAGCACTACATAAACATGAAAGAGACATGAAACATGAATTTGATTTTTCGGGTACAACGGTCTTATCAAAAGAACAACATTACCATAAACTGACATTCAAAGAAATGGTCGAGATAAAAAAAGAAAAAAATACAGTAAACGATCGGAAAGACATTGACAATCTCAGCCAAATATATCACAACCTAATTTAATTCAATTGTTATAAACTATTTTCCATCAATCATAAATACATACTGTATACTGTCAGACTCACACAAATACTTTTAAAACAACCCGTATCCACAAATAGTTCTACATTGTAAATATAACCAAAAAAACTAAAGGATATATATAAAAAAAAAACAATAGAATTCTTTAACCAGTGTATCACTTACCTCCACACCGCCAAGCAAGGTAAAAGAACATCTTTCTCAAGGTATGTACTGTACTATTTTAAATAAATGTTTTAATAATTTTAGTGCGTGCCGTTATACCTAATTGTTTTTATTTATTAACTTACATATATACACTTTTTGTATTTAATTTTTAGATGTGCAGAATTAAATATTTTGAAAAAGCCTGAAATGGACAGGCGAAACGTCAATTAAAGTTTCTTTGTTCAATCCACGAACCTAATCGCAAGAAAGTACTTGATATTTATATATATATATATATATATATATATATATATATATATATATATATATTTATGATTAAACATTTGTCTGCTAAGTATCGCCTTCTTTAATTTAGGAGTGGTTAGCCCATTTCTGCTAATAAAGCTTGATCCGGGTTGGAGCGAAAGGCTCCAGTTACAAGTCGCCTTGTACTGGACCCGATCTACTTTTGTTAAACGATACTTGCTTGTTGATTCAGAAAAAATACATGCAAAATCTATTATTGATCTGACACACTTAATATATAAAACACTAATGCTATTTCAGGTGTATTGTTTTGTTTATATGGTATTCCCATGTCAATTTCTGATCAAGAAAAACACCCAAATACCGAAGACTATTTTTCCAACTTTACTCAACTGGAAACAGTCCTAATATGAAAGGCGATGTCGTGTAAAAATAGTGATTGCAGATTTAGATGGTAATATGGTAAGGCCATTATTAAAGAAATATACTTGACATGTTTGACTCAAGTATTTTATACAGTCCTCCAGGTCGAGTATACAAAAAAATCATCTTCATAATTTATAAATCTCTGTTTGTCTATATTATTTATGTTTTTTAAAAGAGAGGTAAGGAGAAAACATTTAAGTATGATTTTTGAATAAAAATATTTATCAAAATGTGTGTTATTTAGTTACTACATAAATTATTTGATGCCAAAAACATACAAACAAGCAAAAAATATAAATAAACATGAAAATACTTAAAAGGTACGTAGGAATACTTTGGAATACAAGGGAATAACGAGGGGAATACTTGCCAAAATACGGTAATACGTGGAAATAGCTACTATTTTGGGAATACCTGAAAATATATTGGGAGTAATACCTGGGAATACTGTTTATTTTATGAGTATTCCCAGAAAATGGAAATCAGTGACTTTTTTTTGGGTGAGTGCTTGACCCCCGTATAAATCGTTCTACACTTGAAGTGAGGCACTCATTTCTTCATAACATTTTAAACCCGTGTAATCCTGTTAGTTTTAATCCGATGTTTAAAAAATAGGAAATTATATACTATTTTTAAAATAAAGTACATTTTCAGTGTTTTATGTTTAACATATTACAAGGTGAGAACTTTAGTGATTACCGAATTCAAAAAAGAATAGAGTACCCCCAAAATTGCAAAAGTAATTTTAGAATCATTTGAATGCATATTCTGTTCACGAGAATCCTTTCCTGAAAACAATTTCTTTTTATTTTGGGCAATGCTGAAGTTACGAGCTTTTTCCAGAAATATTGATATTTACCGATTTTTGTAATACCAGAAAACTGAAATGGACAATGTTACTTTAAAAAAGTGGTTATTGAACACACGAATTTACTAAAAAAAGCGGCGGACTTATTTGTAAAGATACTGCCTTGAGGGTTTGCACAATACTGCTATATTTGTATAGTACTTTATACCTTAAACAACATTTTTATAATCTCCGCCGTTTCTCAGATACAGGGTAACAATGAAAAAATGGTATTTCGGTTTCCTGCAGCTTACGTCAAAATTTAAAACTCCTATAAAGTTTCGTCTGGAATCCATAGATTTTTTCTAAAAAGAATGAAGTAATAATAAAAGTATATTATAAGAATAAGTTTATTGAGGGGATATGATGTTTTTTGGTGTACAAACTCTGTGTATTCCAATGTATTCTATGTAATCCAATATATTATACTATGTATTTTGTGTGGTCCGCCTTCTATTTCAATAATTTCCGATGTATTCCAACATGTAATCATGATCATGAAAAATCTCACTAAAACCGCTGTCAGGAACTGGAGCAGTGTTGTCGAATTAAAATCGGATTTCAGGCACGCCACGAGGCGTAACCAAATCTGCCAGATGCAATTCATGAAATCGGCAGTTTGCGTCATATATCTCGAGAAGGTACTTGTTGTTACGAGTGTTGCTATTTTAGGTAATGTTATTAGCACCGCAGTTACCAATTACGTGTTTCTTAAAGTAAATTTAAGTACATTTGTTCATAACACTACTGCTTTGTTCGGATATCAGGAATATTTGCTGCTTAGAGATAAATTAACTTGAGGACTTTTTGGAGAAGTATTTATAGAAATTAATATTAGTATATCCGTAAATGTTATTTTTATAAGTAAATAAGTTATACGGTTTATACCCTGTCTATATTTCTATTTCTAATGTTGTTAATTGGATGGTCTGATACTTTTTTGTTAAAATAATGGGAATTTGCAGCAATCGATATATTTAAAAACATTTTGCGCTTTGCAACGTGTTATTTAACATTTGTCGTATTTCGATTTACATAAAACATTGACTTAATATTGTACATTTATAATATTTATTTGAATTACGACCTGTACGATAACCCCCATTAAACATAATGCTATTTACGTAAATAGCAATCAAGAGAAACTTGAATTGCTGTCAGCAATCAATGTACTTCTTCTATTACAATGTAATTTATTTATTTCGTTTATTTCATGCATTTTGTATTACATATTTGTATTACAAAGCAATTATGTGTTTTAGTGTACACATTATCGGCAGCGGTTGTCCCCTCCAATTTTTTTAACAATAGTAATAATTAATAATTACCAACGAAGGGCAAAAAGCACTAAAAGAGCATATGATATCTACCAATATTTTGTCGGATCTCCCCGCAAGCACTTGCTTGCTTGATACTCGGCTCAATATTAAATGTGTATAATGTTTAGGCGAATTAATTGCCATTTTTCCCTGATAACTTAACTAAGTTTTATGTAATTCTCGCGATATAGTATCATTATATATCGCAAAACAGGTAGTAAAGAATTTTTTTTGTGTTTTTTCCAAAAGTTTCATTTTAGGTACCCCTCGTATCTCTGTTATCCTCGGGAACACTGCTGGGGATATTTAAGTGTACAAACTGGGGGTAATTAAGGGTAGTCTAGAAAGTTTTTGAGCAATACTATATTAGTAGGGGGAATTTAGAGGTATTCTGAGATAATTCAGGGGTACTCGAGGGTAATTCAGGGGTATTGATGGGTAATTAAGGGGGTATTGTAGAACGTGTGAAGTACTAAATGACATTGCACTGTCTGGTCAGTATGAATAATAAACCGAGACTGTAGCAATGTAAATTGTATCGCCGTTAGCACTTGAGATTTTTTGTACTAATTTAAAGCTTATGACTATAGTAAGTAGAGCTTGTTTTGTTATGTGCACAAACACAACATTTAGACCTATCAAAATGTTACTGTGAATACTATAGTCGTTTGGAAGACATGGCAATAAACTATTCTTGAAAAAGTTTGGAACAAGAAGCGGAACGTCGAAATAGTTGCAGAAAATAAGTTTAATTAATCAAATCTATACCCAAGAAAAATACTAAAAACGTAAATTCTTTTTGTGTTATGTTTTTTATATCAAAATTCAATTGTTTTAGAGAAAATGGCTGTTTAAAGTTGATATTTTTGACAATTTTAAGCTTTCTGAACAGGAGCATTAACTCCCAAATGAATTGAAACAGATTTCATTTTCCTATCTTAGCTTAGAGCTTCAACTCCCAAATTACTTAACTTGAAATAGATTTCACTTTCCTATCTTAATTTTTAATTATTTATTTCCCTACACAAATTTCCGATTTGACAGGAGGTGACAAAATTGATACATTTCCTGTTAAAGCAAAAATTGGTGATAGAAGATAGATAACTAAAAACTAAGACAGAGAAAGCGCAATCCATTTTATACCAAGTTAACTCTTTTGGGAGCTAAAGAGGTCAAAAGCTCAAAATTACAAATTTTCAACGGCCATTTCTTCAAAACCATTTGAATTTAGGTATAAGAAACATAACCCAAAAAGTATTTAGAATGTTCAAGAAAATACAAAAAATGTAGTAATATACATATATATATATATATATATATATATATATATATATATATATATATATATATGTAACTGATTTCCATAGAATTTTTGTATAGGATGTAATAGCGCGTATATATTTATAATAATCGGCTTTCGTCTTTCTTTTGATCAGTAGTGTAACTAGAATTAACAAGAAAAATACCTGAAGTATATATATATATATATATATATATATATATATATATATATATATATATATATATATATATATATATATATATATATATATATATATATATATATATATATATATACTTCAGGTATTTTTCTTGTTAATTCTAGTTACACTACTGATCAAAAGAAAGACGAAAGCCGATTATTATAAATATATACGCGCTATTACATCCTATACAAAAATTCTATGGAAATCAGTTTTCACTTTTCAGGTACGTTGCAAAAGACCAAGAAATTACGGGTGCCTAAACTTAATTTTAAATATCATCCCGTATTTTAAATAAGGAGGATCATAAAAATCTATTTTATGGCAATATAAGTATTAGAGAAATATTACAGTAATATGCAAATTATTTACATGCTCTGTTTACAAATAACTCTGTAACAACAAAATCCGGGCAATTATACTTCTATACGAATTTGTAACATGCTGTGTATACCATGCGAAGTCCCTTACTATTCACTTTAAGTAATATTTGCCTATTTTATTATCCATTTTTTTCAATATAACATTTTCTTTTTTAGTTTCTGGTATTTAAAAATTAAAAAGCGTATTAAAATTTAAAAAACGTACACGGAGTTAAAATTTCGTGAAAAAAAAAGATCATTCAGGTTACCCAATTTAAAAAAACATTTATAATATACGTCTCTGGCAAATTGTACTAGTACGTAAGGGGTGAACAGCTGCTTCAAATGTGTAGACTAGAATATATTCATTCTGAAAAGAATACCCATTTTTCTTAAAATATTCTATTCAGACATAAAAGTTTATTCCTCGGTTTATTCGCATGTTGGCACCGCTGTTTCGTATTTTTAAATGTTGTCTACAAATTCGTCATATGCACTCTTAAATTCCCCCCTCCACATATAATGATTTTCAGTCAAATCTGTGTTTGGGGCATCAATTCTTAATTTGCGCTTTTAAATATGCCCCAGATGGATATTTTCAGTCGAAATAGCGTCCGCCATTTTGACTTGAAAGCTTGTAATTTGCATTATTAAATACTTACTACCAGATACCTGTTCCGTCGAATCTGCATAATTGATGTCCGAAATGATGGGGACGGCATGGTGAATTTTGAAATATTGACTAAAAATTCAAATGTTGAACTTTTCTACTACACATAACTGTGTATGTTTGACAAATTTGAATTGTTAATTAGAAGCGTTTTGTAGAAGTGGGCAAATTATATTAAAAAAGGGTGAAAAATCCATGATGATTTAAGCCAGTTAAACATACAGAGCAGTGAAGTTAATAAAAGCTTGGTGAAAAGCATTCGTCAGTGCTATCCATTATCCAAAATGCTGGATTTTAATTATATAAAACAAATATCTTAAAATCCGCTGGTTTCTATTTTCTTTAAATTAGAAAGGCGCTTTTACGACATAATGCGCGTTGTAGCAATCTAAATTTAAAATCGCCGTTAAAATTTGTACAATTAATAATACACCTGTATTACACGCCAATACCCCGATTACCTCTGTATTATCTCAGATTGCTCCTCAACTACCGCTACTTTCCAGGACTACCCTAGTATTATCCAAAAATTACCTGAACTACCCTTAATTACCCCCAGCTCGTACCAGCCGTTTACCCTCGGGTTTGCTGGATAAATACCCAGAGAGCAAACTTTTTTTTTTTTGTAGTAATGTCCTTAGCAAATGTATTTAATTAGGTCTTGAAATGTCTGAGGAAATTTCTTCAAGCACCGTGAAGTCTTTGATGTATGTTTAAATTTTAATTTTTACATCAGATAATAACGTCGTCAATTGTACCAGTAGAGATGATGAAAAATGCTTAAAGGCTTATCGGTATAATGGTCCATGAGATTTGGACCCTACACCTGAATTAGCTTATCAAAGGCAGAATTATTTGTCAGAATGGCCGTTAAACTTCCTATTAATACCAGATAATTTTATGGGTACAATCAATATGCGACCTTCTTAGGATGACTTTTGTTGTAAATAATATATTCTAATCTAAGTTGTAACACTAAAAATTACTTTTCAAACCTGATATAGTGATCCAGGACATAATCAGAATTTCTTCTAGGAATTCGCATTGGTTTTCGGTTATACGGTTTTCTGTTCATGTAGATCGGCATTTTGGCACTTTTTTTACACAAACAATACAAACTAGTCTTTCTCACTCATTAAAACCACACTAAGAGTGATGCAATTAACTGCACTGATTCTGTTGTGCAATAAATTAACAGTTATTTGCTCAAATAATTCTTATTCTAATGCAAATATTGTTCATGCGTAAACGAATTTTAACTTGTGAAATATAAATTTTACAGGTAAATATTGATACTTTTGGGTAACATTAAATAAATTCTAGATTAGATTCTGGCGTATCACTTTTCAAGTATTTAAAGCAAAATGACTGGACAACTAACAGCAAACTGACCAGACTTGGACAAGCCACGCCAACTAGAAATATCGAGGGAAATATAATATGCGATTTGTAACTCCTCTTGGTTTTTATTAAACCTTACCAATGTGCCAAATTTCTCCCACTGTATAGGACTATCCGTATTTCCACCCGAGTACCAGCAACATTAAGTCCGGTATGTTATGGGGATGGATTAAAAAAATATCTCCCTCAATTATCTTTTACTAGCAATTATGTCAATATAGTAGACAAATAAAGATTTAATTGTTTATCAATATTTACTAATGAGAATAAACACTAATTTTTATTCAAATATTCTACGTATATTTCAATAAGACATGATTTTATTGATATTATATGTACAAATGTTAACAGTAAACATAATGAACTGGTATTATATCGTTATATTTGAAATTATTCATCACGTTTTGTTCGATAATGTCAGTGTATGACGTGAAAAAGGCGCCGCATATAGCGTATACATTGTACTCAATACTATGTGGTAATCGAGCAATAAAAAACAAAATCACACTGCTATATAAGGGGTGTTCAAAGTTTGACTAACTAACTAATAAGTAACTAAACTAAACATTTGAGATATATTATACAAAAATTTAAAAAATATAGTATGTTTAACTTCCTGTAACGAAGCGTTTGCAACACCTACTTTTATGTTTTTTTTTATAAGGTAAATAATCTCTTAGAGTTTTGGACATGAAATAATTTACATCCTCTATAAAGTAAAACACTCGACGATTGACACCCAGCCAATGATTGTCATGTACAAATGTCTCTATTTTAAGACACATTTTGATTGAAATTCGCTACTGAGTATATGACCCTGTTGGGATATCAATTTGGCAACACTGACTTTTTCAATTAGTAGATCTATCCCATCCAATCATTGACTTGCTATGTCATTCTTTGGTAAGGATACTGTCAATATCTGAAACAAGCTATTTCTAATTGCAGATAAGAATTGGGATCTAAGAAGCTACAAACGATTGAAGCAGAAATGTCTGTAACTGCAGCAGCAAAAAAAATTTAGTGTTTCAAGAATCGCCCTTTTATACAAGTGGAATGGAAAATTACCCAGAATATGTTCAATGGATAGGGCTAACTATGTACCACTGGATGAGGAAATATCTTTATTAAATGGATTATGGGACTTTCTAGCATCCACTAGACCCTTACAGAAACCGAATTATTTGACAGTGTTCAAAAAATAATTCAAAAAAAAAGAAATGGCTCGAATCTTTTTTAAAGAGGATGAGTCTTTCTAAATTAGCCTTAGAGTTCCACGAACATTGCCTCTGGTCAGGGAAAATCTTAGCGAACAGCAAACTAGGAGCGGGTTAGTGAAACTGAAGAAATTTAATATATAATATTTAATATATAAAGATCTTTCAGCCAGATCGAATCTTTAATGCGAATGAGAGCGCATTCTTTTCTCAGCACAAAGGCAAAAAATTATTGGTAGATATTATAAAGAACAAGAAATATTGTTGTACCGGCCGACGGTAACGAAAATGATAATGTTACGGTACTTCTAACAGCTAATGCAGCTGCTACATTAGCCCCAATGATGGTTTCATTTAACTGTTAGGATTCCTGTATACATCTCCACCAATATTCCTAATACATTGCGAATAGGTTGTTCATGAAACGGCTAGATTTGCAAAAGTACCTTCTATGAATATAACAAATGTATTTTTACCATAGTCGGACATCCTGTTTTATTATTTATCAATAGTCATGTATCACACATGACTTTGCATGCTTCAACCTTATGTATAGCTAATGGAATATAACTAATTGCACTTTATCCAAATTCCACCCATCCACCGAAGCCGATGCATGTGGCTGTTTTCATACCACTTAAAGCAGCGTTGAAACATGAACTAAAATTATGGAAAACTGAGAATCTAAATACTAAACTGCAGAAACCCAATTTTGCATCTGTTTAATGTGGAAACTATTGATTTCGTTAAAATATCATCAATCAAAAGAAAATACGGTTTTTACCTCATTTTTTTGTTCAGAAACTATAATATAGAAGAAAGGATAGAAAAAGAAAACCTTCTTTTACCTTGAGTTTAAAGAATATCTAACCCAAGAACAATGGATTGGTGGAATGCAAGATGACTCTCTCTTTAATGCTTCGAAAAAAATTTTATGTGTATGTAAATACAGACAAACAGAAGAAAGAATACATATTAAAAAATAACAAAGAAAATACAGAAAGAAATGAGACTACTAATAATCTAAAATATTTACATTTAAATACCAGTAACACAAATGATTCAGAAAGAGGTATACTTAATAAAAATATTTGCTTTAAAAGCATTATTGATCCTAAACCTGGCACTTCGAAGGATAATTTATCTCCAACCCTCTACAATTAGCTAAGCTAATTATGAGAAAAAATCGGATCCTAACTCGTTAAGCATGCTTCCGTTTAAAGTTCCCTCTAATTTTAAGGCTAAATTATATTGACCCGGAATGCCAGCTAATGAAAAAAAAAGTAATAGATAATGCAGCCAGTTTTCACATCAAGTCTTTGGAGAGCATACGAACAAAAGAAAGATGAAAACAAAAAAAGCAACTGGCAGAAGAAAAAGTCAGAAAAGCAGTGGTCCGTGAGAGGAAGAGAGCTGAAAAAAATCTATTTTTTTGATCATTTATGTATATGTCTACTTGACTTTTACAGTTTTTAGCTTTTAAATGAAGACAACCCCAAAAAAAGAGTGTCAATTAGTGGGCTTCCAGTCATAAGGAGTAGCTATTCATAGGCCTGCTAGTTCAAGGGCTTTTCCAAAATTGAAAAATATATAATTTTTTTAACTATAATAACCTTAATTATTAACTTTTTTTAGAAAAGTATTTCAAGGCATATTACTATACTCATACCACATATTTCATTTATTATTTATTTACCATGTAAAAAATTACCAAGAAGGAAATATATATTTAAAAAAATTCTATTTGGAAATTCCAGAAAAAAAACACAAAGTATGCTGCATTGTTCGCGAAAACTAAGAGTTAAAGTTTTAATAATAATGATGTTACTTTTGATATTTTAATGTTGGTTTTTAGAAACTTATATATCATTTTATATTAAATTTTATGTTAGTTATATTGAATTGTTTGTTGAAATTGTTACATTTATTTTAAAAAATAATTTTAATTCAGATAGGGATATGATCGAAATCAGGATGGCGTGGATAATTTTGTTACGATAGTTTACAAATTAATCAGTATACTTATTAATTAAGAAGAGCTTTATAGATATTAACTGCTCATGCCTTTACACTTGTGTTAATAATGAACATTCTGTACAAATTTGATTGTTTGTTTCTTTGGTTAATCTGAGTTAATACTGTTTTGATGAGCAGTTTTACAAGATACTTTATAAAATAGATTACTAAAATATACGAAGTTATGGCGTCCTTTCCTACTAGTAAAAATGTAATTTGATAAAAGTTCTAAATTGTATCCAAAGTACCTTGCATTATGTATATATATAATAAAATATAAATATTATAAATCTGATAATAACTTGCTAAAATATTTATTTAAATGCCTATTTTTTGTTGCTAGCAGTTTAAGATTTGACGTTCGCTTTCTCTAATGATTTGATATTCAGTTCAAAAAGAAATGTACATACTGTTTCAACAAACGAGTTTATTGGTAACTCCCAGCAGATCTACCCCCTTTAGATAGCAATAAAGTAATAAATGAGTCTCTTATGTCTGCGGATAATAATAAATAATATAAATACTATTTATTAGATTTTCAACAGACCGATAACAAATATTCATGTGTTAAAGTGTGACAATTTGCAGAACCTTTGTCTTCTAGCAGCATCCTAATCAAACAATTTTTTATTGCACGTGTAAACAAGGTATACTGAAAACAACCACATAAACAAGTTTTTTTCACCAATAAATTTAAAACATTTCCATTATATCTCACAAGATTTCACAACCTAATAATATATTTGCACTAGAATAAATTGAATCCCAAATTAGTTTATTGCAACAGGCAATACAAACACAAGAAAATCGTTGGACTATTTTCACGCAAAGGACACCGATTTTCCCGATTCCATGATGCTGACATCAATCGACGCGCCTTGTTACTAAGACTATAAAAACTTTATTTAGATAAGATAGAGATAATAAGTATAATCTTAACAGGTTCGACGTTGATGCAATGTTGTAAAAACACGGGAGCACACACAAACACAACATTATTTCGATTCGTTTTGTGTTAGAGAAAATTCCGTATTTTTCTCCCGCGCTCGACACGTTCACGGTTCGGTGATCTGACAAATTATTTTGTACTTTTGTTACTAGCATCCGGCAATGTTGCCATAGTTTGATCTAATTGGATAAAGTTACACTGTGAATATAGGATGAAACATGAAAATTCCATGTGATATAAACGGAGATAAAATCGTAATCATTTTAATTCCGGTGATTGCCTCTGAATTAGTTGTATTAGTTATACTTATTGTTTTTTGACACTTGATATATTGATGCAATGACTAGCTTGAATTTTATAATGTATCTGTAACTACAATATATTAATAATTAAGAGCACAACAATTATTGTTGTACTGTAAAAGCAGTTTAGTTCACAAACTCAAAATGGTGTTAATTCATGCAACTGCTAGTAAAAATATGAGTTAGGGCTTATTGGATTCGGAATGAAGTCTAGAAAAATATGCAAAATTTTCAAACTCACATATTTTTAATTTCACGTTTAATTTCAGAAGTTATTAACAAATTAAAGTAGGAGTTGTGATTTTTTTGCAAATAACTCGGAAACTATTAAAATTTAAGAAATAAAAGAAAATTTTAAAGAGGAAGAAATTTTCGATAAAAAAGGCTCGGGGCCAATCTTTATAACTAATATTTTTATTTAAATGTTGAAAACAGAGCTCCGCGCGGCAAGCGTTAACCCCAAAACTGGACGTAACATGTACTTTTTTTAAACATTTAAATATTAATTTAAAAAACTAAAAGAAAATTAGGGTGTTATCTAGACACTTCATGGAACAATATCCCGCTAGAAAAAATGTTTCTTCATAAAATGAACCTGTTGTTAATTTACAATTTTTTTAGAGTTTTCGTTTATATTTCAAGTCGGATAATTGTTAAACAAATGCCACTAAACTGATTTCGCTTCGTGAAGACTTTATTACAACTATACTATATGAGATTATAACATTGCTATGTTTTTAGTTGTTATTATATACTAATTTGTTATTAATTATTGAAACTAACAAAAAATTAAAAAGTCAGGCTGATTTTTTTTTAATATTACTTAATACTGTTTTTTTATACGAAAATACTATTAGCCTAAATTAATTTTAAGTTTTTAGCGTTATTTGTTTAAACAAATTTTATAAACAAATAGATTGATTACATATTTTTGTTTTTTTCTGTTAATTTATTTAATAAAAAAATATTATGATTAAAAATTCTTAAAAAAGCTTTTATATGCTTATAATAATTTTTGTACTTTTTTCATTATTTAAACAAATCATTAAGTAAAAATTTTGGTACGTTAAAATTAATCATTTGAAATTCTCTGGTGGAAATTTGTTTTTTGCTTATAGTTTATTTGTGTATTAAATAAACAATCCCTGAAAGTGCTTATATTTTTTTTCCTTGTCTAAATAAGTAAAGGCGGCCATAAAATTTGTTAAGTTAATAACATCAATAAACTATTACAAATACGTTAATTACAACTCAGAACTTTTTTATAAAGAACTGATCTTAAAAATTAGTACACATACATTTGTTTATAGAAATATAAGTTTTTCTTGATATTTTCTAATCTTTCATGACATACCCTCCTTCAATACGATTTTATTCAGTGACAAAATATCTATCAAATGATTGTTTGATTCAACCTGTAACTCTAATATTTTCCTTTTTATATTCTAATAACATTTTACTATCTTTATTTATTCTTTATATAATAAGGTTTTTTATTAGCTTCAAGTATTTCTTTTTTTTAATAAAATTATTTAAATTAATTCCTTTTTTTAACTCTCTCGGCTTTATATCCGAAATTTATATATTTTCTATTCTGATTAAAAATATAATTTTTTTAAAAAATCGTGCAATCGGCCCGATTTTCTTACTTAACAAGTTATTTCTACTCGTAAAAAAACATATTAAAAAAAGAAAATGGGACCGGAATTGCATGATTTTCTAAAAAAGTGTATTTTTAAATACACTATATATGCTGCATAAATTAAAAAAGTAATTTAATCAGAAATCATGAAACTATATAATTTCTATAAATTTCGGAGAAAAAGCAGAGAAAATTAAAAAACATCGAATTAATTTAAGTGGCTATTAAAAAGAATTAAATAAACAATACCTGCTCCTTGAGTTAGAAGCTAATAAGAACCCTTTTAATATATCGAATAAATAAAGATAACATAAAATGTTATAAAATATTAGAATAAAACAAGTTAAAATTACATAGAACGGGATAGATATCAGATGATTGTTAATTAAAGCGCATTTATTTTTTAGTTAATAAATTGCAAGTCATGATGAAAGATTAGAGAATATCAAGAAAACCTTCAACTTTTAGAAACAAATGGTCGCCTTTACTTATGTAGTCAAGGAAATTGTTATAAAAAATATTAAACATTGTTTTTTTAATTAAAAAAAATCTAAGCACATTCAGCTATTGTTTATAACAAATTGTCTAATTAATAACCAGTTAAATTATATGCAAAAAAAACAAATTTTCACCTTGTAGAAAATCACAAATGATTAATTTTAAGATCAAAATTTTTTCTTAATAATTTGTTGAATTTAATGAAAAAAGTAAAAAAAAAAATTATAAACAAATAAAATATTTTTTAGAAAAAAATTGTTTTTTAAAAATCATAATATTTCCTAATAAATAAAATCGCAAAAAATGTTTTCAAAAATAAGTAATTAATGTATTTGTTTATAAAACGTGTTCAAACAAATAACACTGAAAACTTAAAAGTAATATAGTCTAATAGTATTTTCATATATGAAAATAGTAATAATAAGTAATATTAATAAAAACATTTTCAACCTGTCTTTAATTTTTTAATTTTGTGTTAGTAACGATAATTAATAACAAATAGAGGATGATAATAAAAAACATAGCAATGCCACAATCTCATATCGTATAGTTGTAATAACGTCTCCACAAGCCGTAATAATTTGAGTGGCTTTTGTTTAACAATTAACCGAATAATATAAAACGAAAACTCTAAAAATAATTGTTAATTAACAATAGATCATTTAATTAAAAATAAATGAAACATTTTTTTTTCTGCGAGATATTGTTCCTTAACGTGTAGATTTTTTGTTTAATTCTTAAATTAATATTTAATAGTATACTTTTTTACTTTTTACGTCCGGACTTGAGGCATCGTAACGGTTTAGCGCTCACCGCGCGTATATTCATTTTCAACATTTAAATAAAAATAATGATAATTAAGAAAAAGTTCCGAGAGTCGGGACTTTTTTACTAGAAATTCCTTCCACTTTAAGAACCTCTTTCTTAAATTTTCTTAAGTGATAATAAATTTCGAGTTATTTACAAAAAATTAAACTTCTATTTTTTTTTAATCTTAATTTGTTAATAACTTTTAATACATAAACGGGTATGAAATTTTTGCAAATTTTTCTAGACGTCGCGCCATTCCGAATCTAATAAGGTCATATTTTACACTGAATAGCTTAAAAGTTCACACAAAAAATTATTTTCTTAAAATGGACCATGGGCATCATTAATGTAGCATAAGCTAATTATAAATTTGCACATTTTGTCAATTGTGCATAAAGAGCTTCGATTTTTTAGAAAAAATAACACCTTTTTGACACGTCACTGAACAAAAAAAGTGCCAAAAACGTCCCGAGATTTGGATTAAGTATTTAAAATATCCTCATTATCTTCTTTACCTCTCTGTACAACGCTAAAGAGACTAATGTAAGAAAAGCATTCCCCGCCGTTGATATTACATTAAACAGGCTTTTAGATTTCGAAAATTTTGTTCAAATCGGTTAGGAAATGAAAGAACGACTGACATTTAAATCTCATGTCAAATAAACCTTTTGCCTTTCTTTTTGACGAACAGTTTATATTGACTTGAAAGAAAACTAACAATCCTGGCATAAAGTTTTAGATGAAGATAGTAGATGAGTTTGATAAGGAATGCGTTATGTCAGATTTATTCGAAGGCTTTACATACGTGAATCGCAGTAACACTGATGTGTATTTAAAATTGTATTTTTCTTCATGGGACTTTTTAGGGCTATTTTTTATGTATGTTGCATCCTTGAATCTAAATCGGAATTCCGGTTTTAGCTGTTACCTTCCAGCTGGGGGAAGAAGGAATTAGGAAAATTCAGTTTCACTTTAGTTTCATAAAGTACATTTTTTCTTTCTGTGCAATAACACTTTTTATTAAATTGTTGTAGGACGAACCCCAGGAGCTATGCTGACGTGTATATTACTTAGTTGAGTTTGGTCAGTCTGGAATAAAAGTAGGCCTAAGTGCTGCGGTAATGCAGCATGAGTAAGATTACTCACTTTTGTTTTTACTTTTCCAAAAAAATTAAGCGGTTGTGTTGATCTGTGCCATGCGTTCTTTCAGAACTGCTGCGTGATACATGAATTGCTAGGTACCTTTTTGAGTAAATCAGAACAAAATCCACAAAATATCTCTTAGCTTCACAGGACGGATTTTCGTACAGAACAAAGTAATCTGGGCTTTGTCCCGGATTTCAAAGAATTTCTTCTAGATGTGAGTTACTGCTGTGAATTTCTGGTAGAAAAAGTCATATTGAATATCATGGACCATCTTTAACCTTTCAAGATACAATGGACAGAAGGGAAATACATATCCATCGCCTTACTCATAATGAATATATGGGAAATGGGTTTTTACAGTTTGAGGCGAGAGTTTTTTTATCCGTTTTTAAGAATAGGCTGGTTTGTCCCTCATTTATGAAAAATGTCCTTGTCGATTTCTCATAAATGAGACAAAAAAGGTTTTGTAATATAAATCATGCAAGATGGCAATTTTTACTGTTTTTTTTCAAACATTCCTGTGGACCATGGTTCACCCAAACCCGCTCGCGGTCACGCCTATCCATAAACTATATCGAGGGGAATTTGCAAAATAATAATTTGCAAATAATAAAATACACTGACGGACACGTGTAACAACTCAAGCAGAATTGGGCTCAGGTTTGGAAAAATATACGATTTTTTTTTAACTAATTGACATATTTTTAATGATTCTAAGGTATTCTAAAAGCCACAATATCTACTTATATACGGAGTCTTTGAACTTTTTTTTTCCTGCAGCCTCTGAAATATACCGCGTTATAATAATATAAAATGTTTTTGTTGCCTACCGCTTCTTTGGATTCTAATTTTTTATAGCTCAATAAATGTTTTTCAAAAGTACAATTCTGTTAAAGCTAAGTAATACAACTAGAGGCGATGGTAAAGATGTAATAATTTATTATCAAACAAATACACTGTAGATTTTGACATCATTTTTTTTCTTGGTGCAGAATTTTTTGATGGATAACAATAATATTTTATGAAAACGCGCAAAATAGTGTGCGTCAAGTAAAGCCGAGCAAGCACTATATACTTGAAATTTGTTAAGACACCAAAATAGCTTAAACATTAAAATCTCATATAAAGATCTATTATCCATTATCGAAATTTGATCGAAAAGGTATTTTTCAAAGAAACTACATGACAGGCTGAAAGAAAATAAACAACTTTGAAAACCTTATACGAGTAAAGAGTGTAGCTGTGAAATAATCGAGGAAATAATCCAAGAGATATTAAAATCCGTCGGTTAATTTAAAAGATATTCATTTCTATTGATGAGCTAAAATCTATTTGAGTCGTTTCATGAGTTAATCAGTGCATTTAAACTGAAATAAAGGTTTTAGCTAGGCTGAAAGCATAACTTGATAAAGCCCTTAACAAATAATGTTTAGAAGAAAAACAAAAACTAAATAGGCAAATTTCAGGTTTAAACATATAAATATTTCTCAAAAATGATGTTACCGATTCTTTTTCGAGACTAATTTCAGACGTAACGCGAACGGCAATTTTATCTGGGTAAAGTAGACGTCGGTATTCCTTATGGGATATTTTTGGTGCGTAACAACTTTAAATTTAAATAAATTTATTAATGACTAATCATTGCTCTGAAGAATCATAAAGACAAAGTTATATTTGATTGATCTTTCAATATTCACGCTATTAAAATTCACATATTTCATTAATTGGTTTTGCAAACGCCAATATAGTTTTTTTTTGTCCTGCCAATTTGAATATACTATATATCAGAAACAAAACCCAATAAACCTAAATTGTATTTTTTCTATGATGGCTTTTCTTTTATCTTTGATATCCTCGACCAAAACAAATGAATAGCTATTCACTTAATTGATCTCCCCAATATCACAAGGAAAATTCTGTCTCTTGAACATCGTCGGATTGGAGGTGATTTATCCCTGTTCGTTCTCTGCTCAAAGGATATAACACATATTATACTGTTTTTAGCTAGGCTCATCAGAGAAATAGGACCACGGACACGTGCTTAGTTTAATGTCCAAGTATACAGACCAAAGACCCCGCTTGTTAGCTTTTTTAATCACAGTGTTGTAATTATAGAAGCTACTATCAGCAGAGTGTATGTCTCTTATCTCCAAATTTTCGAGTCTTGTAGCATCGTGTCAACACACTGTACCTATCGTTACTTTAGACAGCCACTATTTTTAGTTTTTAGATCTTCAACCTTCGTGATCCGTCTATAGTATATTGATTGCACGTTAGGATTAATAAACATTTTGTATCTGATGTATAAATTTCAAACAAAAACATTTTTCTAAACTGTTTAAGGCACTGTACAGCTCATGAGGACTTAATTATAGTACTACATCCTTTGCCCTTATTTAATGCCAATTCGTCTACTCTAATGTATCCGGGAATGAAGTCATTATACTTTTCACTTTGGCTACCATTTAAGAAGACAAGAGAAAATATCGTATTTTAAATTTTGAATTAAAAAAAAAAACCCATTTCCTCTAAAACTTCCATTCTATACGAGCATAGATAAATTACAGTATTTACATATAAATAAAGTAATCTTATTACAGCCGAGCCCGTACAACGACCATGGCTTTAAAAAATAACATCCCGACTAGTATCAAATTTAATCGTGATCGCTAACATATTATTAAAGCCACAATTGAAAAGCGATGTCCAAATCATCTCATTACTAAATCGGGTTAGAAACCGATTGATTAAGGATCTCGAACTTACTAGGTTATTAGATAGGTATTGGGAAACCATCTTTTGTGTAATTGCGATAAAGTCTTAAATTTCGTTTCCAATAAGAATGCAATGAAGTTTTTTTTTATTAACTACTAGAGAGTAGGAAGGAAGCTGCAGCAGTTCTTTCGAGTCAACTGGTTGCTATAAGCAGTCGAGTTTCATTTTTTTAAAATTACATTTTCCAGTTTTATTCAAATTCATATTAAACTTTTGAGAATAATATATTTAGCACTAATTCTTTGCATATTGGAAGCATTTATATTTAAATTAATTAAATAACGGAGTTACTCTTCTAGTCTCTGTAAAGAAGCTTAAATAAAATTTATCAGACATGAAGTTATCTTACAAAACCGAAGTAATTAACTGGAATATTACAAACTATTGTAGATATTTAATTAATGATAAAAAAATTGTAACCAAAATAAAATTGAGAAAAGAAATTACCGTTTCTATGTTTTAGAAAAGAGGTTAGAGATAATTCAGAATCTTACAAACAATTTAACGTGAGATTCAAGCAAAGAACTTAAATATGTTCATTCATAACATTCGCTATTGTTAAATCGAGGAGATAAGATCATACTACTTCCATTTTGACACAGTCCAATCAGAGATCATTATCTCTGAATATCAGAACCGTAAAACCTTTTGTTCTATGGTTGTAAATTAATAAGCTTATTATTATTATTTGCTAAATATTTTAAGTCCACAAATGCTCATTTACTAACAGCACTACATTCCATATTTTGATAGATCGTTATCATTCTGTGAAATTCTTATTTAAGTATGTAAACTATGAGTGACTGTCTCATCCACAATCTATCTATTAATCAATAAGGGTGACAAATATACTTTAATTAAATTACTCCGTCGAGCACAGCCTTGCGGTGTAAATTGTTAGAGCAGTTTCAAGCTCAACTAAAGTAAATAGCTGCAGTTAACTGACAAAATGTTAACTGTCCTCGTACAGAGAAGTAACGGGTACAATGTAGGTTATCACTGTTTTTTTTTAACTATAAACTCATAATGTAAGGTAGTTTTAAAATGTATAACTTTGAAGATTTGTAAAAATATTGCAGGAAAAACAGTCTCCAGATCGTTATTGTATATACAAATTGATAAATGGGGAGTATTTATGAATTTGTAGAAT